>PVIU01001758.1:0-197485 GCA_004026605.1 Ondatra zibethicus
TAACAACATCTTGAATTTTGCTGGAAAATGGACGGGGCTAGAAAACATTATTTTGAGTGAAGTAACCCAGACACAGAAAGACAATTATCACATGTACTCACTCATAGGTGGTTTTTAAACATAGAGCAAAGAAAGCCAGCCTACAAACCACAATCCCAGAGAATTTAGACAACAATGAGGACACTAAGAGAGACATACATGGATCTAACCTACATGGGAAGTAGAAAAAGACAAGATCTCCCGAGTAACTTGGGAGCATGGGGACCTTGGGGGAGGGTCAAAGGGGAGGGGAGAGGCAGGGAGGGAAGCAGAGAAAAAGGTAGAGCTCAATAAAAATCAATAAAAAATAATTATCAAAAAAAAGAAAAAATAAATAGTGTGTCTTCTTGGTGGCCCATCTGCACACAGGCGTGTTCACATGCTTTTCATGAACAGTCTCCACACATACTCATGCCCACACTGACGTGCATTCACAGCCTCGCCTCATGCAGAAGCCACATGTTTGGGATCGTGACCCACAGGATAGAAGGAAATAACAAAAGAGATGAAGATATTCTGAAGAGACACGAGTCCCTCAGTCTGCATTCTGGCTGGGTTTATGTCAACTTGACACAGGCTAGAGCCATCAAGGAGCTGGGAATCTCAACTGAGAAGACGCCTCCATAAGACTGGGCTACAGGCAAGCACGTAGGGAATTTTCTTAATTTCCCCCATATTGATGGGGGAGGGCCCAGCACTTTGTGGATGCTGTCACCCCTAGACTGGTGGTCCTGGTAGCTATAGAAAGCAGGCTGAGCAAGTCATAAAGGACAAGTCAGTACGTAGCACCCTCCATAGTCTCTGCATCAGTTCCTGCCTCCAAGTTCCTGCCCTGCTTGAGTTCCTGTCCCAGGTTCTTTTCACTGATACATTAAGATGTGGAAGTGAAATCCAAATAAATCCTTCCTTCCCCAAACTGCTTTTGGTCACAGTGTTTCACCATAGCAACAGAAACCCTGACTAGTACAATCTGACTATCAGACTATTGAAACAATAGACCCCCCAAAAGTGGAATCCTCCAGGAATCTCATGCTGGGAGAAAGAAAAGGCTGAAGCGTGGTGCCAGTCAGACAGGGAGTTTGCCTCCCTTGAAGAGATTTCATTCACACGGTGTTGGCAACTTATCTAGCACCTTGCAGAGAATTGCAGAGAGCACTGGAGCCCAGACAATGAGGGGCTTTTGTCTGGTGGGATCCCACCTTGACTGGGACACTTCTTGCCTGTCGTTTAAACCCTCCCCTCATGGTAGGACCCTGATGGTAGATGAGGGATGGCTGGCTGTCTTCACCCCTCCTCCTGATGTGGCCACATTAAACACATTTCATTTTCTGCTTTTTATAACTAATTTGGTTGTTTTTAACTGCTTCTTGAGGATGGGTGGCTGAGCTTGACTTCTTGGGGTACAGACTGTGACCTCAAATTCAGTAACAATTGACCTCAAGCTACTGCTGTGAGAAAAAAATACCTGGAATATGTGACTTAAAGGAAAATTTATCCTGGGTCATGGCTTAAGGGAGTATAATCCATCACGGCTTGCCTCCCTGGCAAAGGCACTGTGCCAGTTGGAAAGATCATGTATCCAATAAGCTTAGATGTTTGAATAGTTGATCCCCATTTGGTGGCCCTGATTGGGTAAGTTCAGGAGGCATGGCCTTGCTGGAGGAAGTATGTCACTGGGGGTGGGCTTTTTCAAAAGCTCACTCCGTTCCCAGTGTGTCTCTGTTTCCTGATTGCAGTTCATGGTCTGGGTTCTCAGCTGCTGCTCCAGGCACTGCATCTTACGTCCACCATCATGGATGCTACCCCTCTAGAACCGTTAGTCTAAACAAGCTCTTTCTTCTACACGTTGCCTTGTTCATGGCGGTCTAGCACAGTAATGGGCCAGGAAGCGATGCCCAGTGGCACTCATGGCTACTGCAGTAGCAGGAGTGTGTGGTTGGTCACCTAAATCTCACCAGCGTAGGAAGCAGAGACGTTGGGAGGGGGGAGCAGGGCAGGGTTATGAACCATAAAATCCACTTCCTCCAGCTAAGCCCCATGTCTCAAAGGTTCCACAATCTCCCAAGACAGTGCCACCGGCTGGGGACCAAGTGTCCAAACAACATGTCACACTCATCCCATAACAAAAGGCTCTCCTGGGGACCGTGTGGTGAGTGACACACACACTTGTACTGTAGATCTGGGAGTGTGCCTCTCTCAGCATTGTCTCAGTTAACAGTGGGAAAATGGTACCATCAAAAACCCTGAGTCAGCCCGGGAAAGGCAAGATCGACCAAAGGCACAATGGACCATGTGAATACACCTAGCACATAGCACATGCTCCCTGCTTGCCACACACCATTGCTATTATGTTAGTAATTAGTATAATCATATATATAATTAGTAACATTACTAATATGACTATATTATAACACCTCTCTAGCCAATGTACCTCCCTGGGTCATCAAAGGCTGTCACTGGGTCCCACAGCCTCCCCAGATCTGATAGTTTCACCTTAATGCCTGTCCCTATATATGGACACTATTCCCTATACACCAAGCCCTCTGTCACCTGAAGTCAGTGGGATGAGCATCCCATTCAGCATAGCCTTTCTGAGGAAGCTCCTGGTCTCCGGGTTGAGCCCCGCCTTCTTGGAGACTTGCTCCAACTTACAGGGTTCAAGTGGGAAGGAAGTGACCAATTATATCAGCTCACGCCATCTCCTGCCCCAGAGAAAGGAGGCACTTGGGAGGCATCGGCCACTCCCATATGGGCGCCAAAGGAACAGAGCAGCCCTGAGCCACCATGAGTCCCCAATAAACCACGAGTGGAGTTTGTTCCTTGGTTGAACATGTCTGGAATCAATAATGCAGACAGGTGCTGGGTGAGGATGGTTGGGGTACCAACTTGCAGACCTGGAAGTCAGCAAGAGAAGATGAAGGGGTCAGCTGGGCCGGAAGTCCTACAGGTCAGAGCCCGGGCTTGGTGGTAGACTGCTGCTGCCAATATGGCTTTCACTGCTGTCATGAAACAACTCTGGTTCCAGAAGTTTCCATCTCTGGTCATGTGGCCCCATCAGTCATGGCAACAGGGGTGCGTGGAAGAGGACAGTTCGCAACATGGAGGACAGGAAGCAGAATGGAGCCATAAACAGGAAGGGACCAGGGATGAGATGCAACCCCTAAGGATATATATACCCTTAGTGACCTTCTCCCTGCCATCAGGCCTTACCGCCTCCGGTTCCACTGCTGCCCAACAGGCCCTGAAATCTGAACCCAGCAATGGATCCAACCATGGATTAGGTCAGAGAGTCCCTGATCTAATGGGCTTTGGAAACACATCTCACCTCACGGGTCCACCTAGGGACGCATTTTGATAGTCTCCTGGGTGCCCCTCAGTCCAGTCAAGCTGACAGTCAAGATGGATCACTGTAAAGGGCAGCTGGCTCAGAATTGCTTGTATGAAAGAGAAGTGGAGTTGTAGCTACTGAACACGGCTGTGGAGTGTGGCTCACCAGATAGTCAGAGACCCGGCTTCCATGGCGGCAGATCCCAGCCACAAGAGGAAAGGATTCTGAGCTCACTTCTATGTGGGCCTGAAACCCCAATGCTCCTCTCTCACCTCCCCGGCCTGGACACACCCTCCCACAAAGACCCAGCCAACCCCTCCCTTGGACTTGTTCTATTACAGAGAAAAAGACAGGAAGAGAAGAGGCTGCCAAAGGCCCAACACCCCACCCAACCCACCATAGTCCACAGGATATCCAGGTAGGTGGCCACCGGCCCCAAACCTCAGCATGAAGGCCAGGAATGTCGCTTACATTCCTTGGCTCCATCTCTCCTGATGGCTTCTTTAGTGTTATCAATGAGCCAGGCCAGAAGCTCTGGAGGGGCCAGAGTCTGAAGCCACCAAGCCCTTCAACAAGGCTCCACATGAGGCTTCTATAACTTGTCCCCCTGAATCTGTCTGGGGCCACTTATAAGGAAGTTCCCTAGAGGGAACACTCCTGGCCAAGATTCCTGAAGGGAGCAGGCCTCTCCTGCTGAGCCCACTGGAGGGCACAGACGGGAGTGGCCACATCTCTTTCCCCAGGCACTTCTTTCTTAGCTGCCAACTTCCTGGGTCTCTCTATGGATTTGTGTTTAAGGTGTTGTGGGGTTACACGGTTTGAGCTGGGGATGCAGGATGTTCTATGTTTGGCCAGAGCAATGTCAAGCCCCAGTCCTCTAGAAAGGACCAGCTCTCCCTGCAGAAGCAAGGGTTTCTATTAGCTGAGAATTAAGAAAAGTCATTAAGCTAAGTACTTGCTGCCGAGGACATAGGCCAGCAAACACAACATGGTTTTCATTTGACTGAAGTGGAGCAAAGCATGCAAGCGACTGTACCCAGGCGCTCAAGGCGAGGGCTCACGCAGCATGTATGCACACGGTGGCATGCACACGGTGGCACACACACCTTGCAGGATTGATTGTCACTGTTGACTGTTTTTCCCTGTTTCAGCGCGTGCTGCCTGGAGAAACTTCCATACACAAACAGAGGCATCTGCGATGTTTACAGTGAGCAGAAAGGCAGGGGATCTTCACAGACCCAGCCTCCCATGGCTCACTTGAAATAGGATTTGATTTAAAGAAGCTTTGTTTACATATGCCATCCTTAAGTCCTCCGCTTCCTCAGCCCACTGAGCTGCCGTCCAGTCCCCTAGTTCCCCGCCTGGTACCTGCTCTCATCTGCCAGCTCCTTCGATCCTTCCTGTGCCAGCCTCAACGATTCCACTCACATCTCTTCAGCTGAAGTCACCCTCTCTCCTCACCAGTTCCCAGTGCCCCCGGAGCCCCACAGGGCCAGCACACCATCTCTCTGCCACTGAGGAGCACCTCATATACTTGTATCAAGGTGTTTGCCCTGAGCACTAGGGTGCAGCCCTCTTGGTCCTGGGCATTTGGTCGTTTCCCCAGAACATTCTAGAGACAGTGGAGGAAGATTGTTCCCAGACAGTTGGTCAACAAGCATTGATTAGGGATCCACCTGCTGCAGGGGATAGTGGGAGGTTGTAGCAAGGAGGTGGGGCAGGGATGATCGCTGTGGCCCTCCCTAAGATCAGCTCTGGGTTTAAGCAGAGCATGGCAACCGAATATCCCAAGAGCAAGCACAGAGGAACTCTCGTGTTGGGGCACAGAGTGCCTTCGTGGGTGTGGAGACTAACTGGGTACCGTCAGAGGGTGAGCTGCCAGGCTGCGGGAGGTGGCAATCCCAATCCTTTACTACTGTCCGCACGGCACCTGGAATATAACGGCAGGGAGTGGGAACCTCCAGTGGTCATTCCAATTTGTGCAAGCGGACGCGGAGCCGGGGTGGGGGTGGCCGAGGCTGAGGGAAGCTTCAAGAATTACTGCAGACCCACAGGTGAGCTTACTTCTCAGGACACCCCTTCTTAGGCTGAAGGGACACCCCTCCATCCGATCTCATGACAGCCTCTACACACAGGACTGGCTCTGTCTCCCTGGCTGTGTGAGCTCATTCAAGTTGCTTAACCTCTCTGTGTAGCCTCTCTCAGCAATGCAGCATGTGATCTGTTCTCTTCTAGTAAAGGTCTGCACTTTCAATACCCAAACCGGGGTCCAAGCCTACCTCAGCAACCATCACGCAGCCATTCAGCCATGGTAGCTGAATGTGGTGTCTGGAGGACTGAGCCCTGATCTCCTGCACAGCAGGGCGGCTCAGTCTCTGTTCTGTCCTCGGGCACGGAGGAGGGCTGCTCACCTTCCTAAGGTCCTTCTCTGTCCCCTAATCCTGAGGCACTCCTTTGTGGGCCAGCCCATCACAGCACTTTGCTTTTTGTCCATAGCTGTGCATGGACAACAGGACACCACTTTATTTTCCTAGTGTAAGAAACAAAAAACAAACAGCAACAACAACAAAATGGTCCAGTTTCAAAACGCTGTGAGCCAGCCTAGGTTCAGTTACAAGAGAACAGAGACCAAGGGACCCCTGCTAGTGTCCATGAGTTTACCTGTCCACCTCCAAATTGCTAGCCACCCCTACCCAAACTATGGGTTTAGAGTAGAAAATTACTAACAGCCGAGCCTGCCTGCAGAAGTGACGAGGCCTGATAAACTCTAAAGAGACAAACACAGTGATGAACCCATGCACAATCCTTGTTAAGAAACAGACAAACACAAGCATCAGGGGCCAAGAAAAGACCTGGATGACGTGTAAGATTGAACCCTTCTAATCACTCAGTCAATGGGAAGGGAGGAAGGACTGACATTCAAGGTTATAAACACTGCTCGGTCAGCGAGTCCACCATTCTGGGCTGATGCCCGACTTTCACTACTGAGTCTCCAGTGCTTGTTATTAAACATGGTGGGGCCACCATGGCACTAGGGACTCAGTTGAGAAATGGAAGGGGTTCCCGGGACCCTAGCAGCACCCTCCTTTTATAGAGTTGGGGAAACTGGAGCCGCAAAGCGGACAGCAGCAGACCCCAGGTAGCAGGGCACAACATCACACACAGCCAAGGTCGGCTTGAGTCCCTCTAGGGACTAGGACTCAGTAAACTTACATCAAGGGAGCAGCACCCTGGACACTGCCTGCTCCCTCCTTGCGCGGTGGGGAGAGGGACATTTGGCTTGAGGAGGAGGCTCAGGTGGGGACAGAGAAATCTCCTATCCCTCCATCATGGGCCACTGAGCACTGAGTGAGGCTGCCACAGGCTCGTTTAACATCTGGGCGTTCAATGGCGGGGATTTTCAGAGCCCCTAAATCCTTTCACTCAGCACCCCCTTCTGACCTCCAGCCTGGGTTCTTTGCTACACCATCCTGGCAGATGTGTGAGGCACAGGCCTCGCAGCGGGGCTGCAGACTGAGGCCAGGGCCTCATGAGGTCTGTTAGGCTAAGGAGGCTGCAGGCAGAGTCGTTGACGGGAAGAATTTTCTCCTCTCAACGTGTGACCCACGTTAGACTCTTTCTGGGGCTCCTCTCGGGGCTTAAACCATCCGGCTGGCTTTATGGGGGTGTGTGCAGACATGTGAATATACACACAGGTGTGTGTACACAGATATGCCCACTTTCACCCAGACAGACACGAATATGCAGAGACACATGTAGACCAAAACAGAACACACACAGTCACACGTGCACACAGAACTACATACCCACACATGTGCTCCCACATGTACACATGTGCTCAGCAAACATTCTCTACTCTCCGACACCTTCTTCCATGCTCTGATGCTCATGCCACAGATGAGACCGTGAGTCTCCCATAGAAGACGGAGATGGGCTTAGGAAGCAGGCTGAGCTCAGCCTCAGGTGGGCTGACTTTGCACACCCAAGCAGGATACTTCAGACTAGATGGTGATCTGGGCGAAGCGCTGCCAGTGGTCAGGGCTGGTGTGACTGAAGGGGTGTAGGTCTATGTGGTTGCTCTCCTGTCTCCCTTCTCCTCTTCACCCCCTTAGGGGAAGAACACCCTTCCTTGCGGTGCACATCACATATGACCCCCCCCCCCAGTACAGGCATCTCCACCAGAGGTCAGCAGTCAGAAGAAGGACTCCTTCCTAGGGTCATCTGGTCCCTCAGGTCACTACCTCGCACCAGGATAGGGATTCAGAAGTGCGGCTATCTCTGTCACTGAGATCTCCAGCCTTCCCATAGGAGGACAGGGCATATCTCCTCCGGGACCAGAGTCCATGAAAATCTTTTGTGAACAGAGGAGGGAGTGTGTGCACGTGTACATGTGTGTTTGCTTGTGTATGCGCACGTGGAAGCCAGGGGCCAATATCAGGGTCTTGCTCTTTGCTTTCCACTTAATTTTTGAGACAAGGTTTCTCACTGATTAACCAGGCTGGCTGGCCAGTGAGTATCTGGGAGCCCCTGTCTCCACTTCTCAGAGCCGGGTTACAATGACACCACAGCTGATTTCTATGAAGGTGTCAGGGCTCTGAACCCAGGCCTCCATGCCTCTGTAGTATACATCATGTTCACTGAGTCATCTCTGAAGCCCCACTTTTTTTTAAAGACCAGAATAAGTTCATAAACTTCCAGATGGAGGAAAATGCACCCATAGATAATATTCAATTGCCTTTATGCAAGTGTCTGGTGGCACCAAGGCTTCTAACATGGCCCAGATGTACATGTCCACAGTGTAGGGGACTCATTAGAGCACCTTCCTGGGCTCCATGAGCCCCAGAACCTAGAAAGCATCCCCCCCGAAAGTGTCTTTTCTCCACCTGTAGGACTGCAGATCCTCTCATTCCCAGCACCAGTCCAAGGTCCTGGGAAGGCAATGGAGGGGCCACCCCTTTCTGAGTGTGCCAGGAAGAGAGAAGCCCTAAGGGATCCCTCGGGAAGGTGCCACTCTGTTAAGTCGGGGGATTCCCCAGACCAGCCCATGCCTACAACCTCTCTCCTCAGAGCAAGCAGGAACATTAGGAAGCGTGATGGGGCAATCTCAGGGGACTGTGCCTACTCCCTCCCAGGCAGGCGAGGTGGGGCTGGGGATCCACCAGGAGTTGTGTGGGGCCTGGGAAGCTGCTCTCCTCTGCACCCTCTGTCACAGGCCCCTTGGGTTCAGGCTGGGCAGTGAAGCTAAAGCAGATACTTACTCAATGACCCTGGCTTCGAGGGTGGGTATAACAGAAAACATTTACTAGTTACTAATTACAGAACATCGATCTCTGCCTTGCGGGCCATAACCCCTGCCCTGATGGAGTGCTGGTGGTAATCTGGAATGTTCCTCACCATAGTACAGTAGGCCTATGAGGAAAGAAGGAAGGGGACTGGCGGGCCTGTGATGGGCTTCAGGGCACAGAGGACCTTCTCCAGGCTACTCTAGTCCAGGTCCCAGCTCCAGTCCTTTGAGCTACCTAGGAGGGCCAGTTTTTGTTTTTTTAAACCTGAAGACAGCATCTCAACCTAACTGGTATCCCCTCTCCTACTACTTCAGACTGCCACCCTCTCCAGCACAATGTGACCCACACAAGAATGACCTACTTTTGTAGTCTCCCATTAGGAGTACAGCTGGGCCTCTCCTGCCCCTCTGCTTCGCTGTTCTCTTCAGGCTTTGTGCGGTCCCATCTTCACCCTTGCCATGGTGCTCAGCGTTTCTACAGCAAATCCACGCACTCTGTAGCCATCCATCCCCACTCTCACGGGTCTGACTAGCCTCAGACCGGCTCTCCTTGGCCAACCTGGCTCCCTATTACCTCTCTGTCCCCGGTCCTTCAGATTCTGAGAGTCCCTTCAGCTCCCACAGCACAGATTAACACAGCATGTTCCCGGCTCAGACGTGATCCGAGGGTATTTCACAATCCTAGAAAGCCACCCCATGTCACAAAACCAGGTGCCCCCAGATTTTCCCTCTGGGAAACACAAGTCTCTAAGCCCATGTGAATCCGCGTCTTGCCCAGGATTCCTGGAAGTGACCTCCCTCTTCTTGGAAAGGGTCTCTGCCCTACTCTTCCTCTGTTACTCTGCTTCTATATTCAAATTCTGGCCAAGATGCTCTGCTTGCTCTCTCACAACCCTGTGATAGCCCCCTCCTCTGCTGCCGGACCTTCTATGTCATCATTTCCATTGGCCCCCCAACCCCCACGCCACTCCCCTTCTCAGCCCCACCCCACCTGACAGTTCTGAGCACCACACCCCGCCCCAGGCTGCCAAGCCTTCTCCAGCACGAGGGGCAGATCTTATAGCAGAAGGGTTTAATTGCATGTCAAAATTAAATCTCTTTTGATGAAGAACAATTCAACCACGGCTCTGCCTAATCAAATTAACAAAGTCTTTTTTTGATTTTCAATTATCTTCTTCATAGGGACACTTTATCCGAGGCTCATGCCATGGCACCCAACAGGCCACGCATTCACAATGAGAACCTCCTCCGGATACGTGGACCAGGGCTCAAGCTGCCCGCCCTGCCCCAGCCGAAGGTCTACACAGAGTCTCAGCCTCCCAAACCTGGAGGTGTCACTGCTCTGAGGAGGGGCGGCAAGGAGGCCTGGGGCCTGCGAGGGGAGAATCTGTCCGTGGAAAGGTCGAGAGAACCGAGTGGGGCTGGAAGTCAGGAAGGGGTTAACACCTGAGTTAAATGTTTGAGAGCTGCAGAGCCTCGTCCCCCCATAGCTTTCAACAGAACCAAAATCCCCGCTCTGCTCACGTGCTAGGGCACCTCAGCATTCCCGTCCCTGCCATGTTCTGGCATCCTTATTGAACGTCTGCCTTTTACATCAGCATGTAGGCACCCGTGCTTCGAGACCAGCCGTATCTAGGAGGAATACCATGCAAGGGAGACATACAAGGCTGCATCCCCAGAAGCCACATTTGAAAGCAAAACAGAAGCTGGTGCCATGGTACATGCCCGTGAGCTCAGCACCCAGGATGCTGAGGCAGAACGACCAAGAATTCAAGCCTGGCCTACAGTGTGAGACCCTCTCAAAAACGACAGAAAGAGATGAGAACGAGACTAATAAATGATTTCACTTAACCCGATATGCACAATCGGTATAGACACTGAGTGAGGTCTCTGACAGACTCTCTGTTGTGGGATATTTGATTGCACTGTGAAACTTCGAGACTGTGTTAATAAAATTAAATTTGGACGGGGATGGGGTGGGGAGGGGCACGGAGCCAGCGACTGGCTGACAGGAATTAGGCATAGAGAGGAGGGAGGAGCCGGGAAAACAGTAGGGAGGGACTTAGAGATTCGTGGTCTTTTTGCTTTGGGACCAGTGGAGAGACACTTCTCTTTCTGGATCTCCAGTCAAAAAGGAAGCTTGCTTCTCAGCTTCTCTGATCTGGCAGGGTTTCACCCCCACATCTGACTCCCAGGCTTAAGTGGCAAACAGAACTATAGAAACATTTGTTTGCGGAAGCCAAGCCAGTGCTGGTGGGACTGGAAATCCCACCAGGCCGCCATCTGAGCTGCCAGGTGCTACTGCGGGGCCACAGGACACAGATGACAGTTAAAATATCAGTAGATTCAGGTGTGGCCAGACAGAAAAACAACACCCGAGCCGGGCGGTGGTGGTGCACACCTTTAATCCCAGCACTCAGGAGGCAGAGGCAGGTGGAGCTCTGTGAGTATGAGGCCAATCTGGTCTATAAGAGCAAGTTCCAGGACAGGCTCCAAAGCTACAGAGAAACCCTGTCTCAAAAAAACCAAAAAAAAAAAAAAAAAAGAAAGAGAAGAAAGAAAAAAGAAAAACAACACCCTCTCAGCAAAGTCTGGGAAAACAGTGTAGATTTCCTGTGCACAGGCCTCTTGCACCTCGGCCGTCCCTGTGGGGCTTATGGCTGCCATAGTGAGTGGTACATTGCAGGCTAAAAGTGTGCGCTGGAGGTAGTGAGGGCTGTCTGTCGCTTCTAGTTCCATCAGCTGTCATGGGCTTGGGGTGCCTATGACATGTGTAAACAGGAGGTATTATGTGGATATGGCCTAACACTAAACGGTTGTCAGGGGCAGGTGTAGGGGACAGGACTGTCCCTAGAGAGTTGCTTCCCTTTATGGGCTTCTAAACTCTTGGGTCTCCTGACAATCAGAAGTCTCTCCCAGGCAGGTCTCAATGACTTCTTGTCCAGATGTCTCCAGATTTTACTTCTCCTTTCCCAGACTTCTTAGCCTCTGGAAGGGGTAATTTGAGAAGTACCTGGGAGAGAAAGAGACCCTAAGGAGGGCCCACGGGGGCCCCAAGGAAGGAAACAAACTTGGTTTTGCCACCATCGCTAAACATACGTAAAACATCTCCTCTTCCTTTTTCTTTCCTTTCTTTTCTCAGAGCTGAGGTTGAACCCAGGGCACTGGGCACGACGGGCAAGCACCCTACCTCTGAGCTTTATCCCGCAGCTTAGCAGGTCCTTTCTTCTCTCTGTGTGTCCCATTTGGACTCTGTCAAGCAGGGTGTGAAGCAGTGGCCACCAACACATGCACTCAAAGAGACCCAGCAAGATTCCAGAAGGATTCCACTCACATACAATAAGGATCAACAAAACCAGAGATCTATCTGGGGTTTTCAACACAGTTCTCCTGGTCACCTGTCCACACTTGGCAACAGCTGGCCTCCCGGACATGGTTCCTTTGAAGCTGATGCTACCAGAAGCTGGAGCAAATGCTGGACAATGAGCCCACAGATACCCACTGTTAACATCTGGACAGACCTGGCCCCACCGCTTGAGGACCTGATAGAGTCTGTCATGGCCTGTGTCACGCCTGTGTGCAGGCAAGCAGTGTCCTGTCTCTCTAAGAGGCGAAACTCCACCCACTTCTCTCTCTTCTTCCTCTTCCCTTTTCTCTCTCTGCAGCTCTCGTCTCTTTCTCTCTCTTCCCTCCCCCATTCCCTTTATCTCAATAAACTCCTCACTTAAGCTCTGTCTGCATGGTGTATTTGTCTGTACCTCACCTGCCCTGGGCTGTCACCTGCTGCCAAGGTCCCTCTCGTGCAGAATCATGACACGTACTGAAGATGGGAGCCAGTCACTTGAACGATAAGCCTTCTCTTGTGTCCTGGGGAGAGACACCTAGAGGACTTAGCCTGCCTGTGTGCACCAGCTAGAGCTCTACTGTTGGGACAAAACACCACAACCAGGGCAGTTCACAAAAGGAAGGGTTTAACTGAGCCTAGAGCTTCAGAGGGCTAAAGTCTATGATGGAAAAGCAAAGGCATGGACGGCGGTGGGAAGAGCCACAAGCAGGGGACAGAAAGCACATTGGGAATGATTTGGGTCTATTGAAACCTGAAAGCCCACCCTCAGTGACACATCTGCTCCAACAAGGCCATACTTCCTAATCCTTCCCAAACAGTGCCACCAACTGGGGACCAAATAGTCAAACATGAGATTCTCTGGAGGCCCTTCCCATTCACACTAACACACTGAGTCGCACTGCTTGATGATGTCGCTAAGAAACTTCATTCCTATATGGCACTGGCAAGAGAGCTGGTCTTTCCCAAGAGCACACACACACATACAGGTTGGCTGCCCCATGGGTCTTTCCCACATGCTTACAGCAGGAACCCGGGCTTGGCCAGCATGAGAGGGCATTCCCACTACAGCTCCCTCTCGCCTGCCCTCCTGACCTTCCTGGCAAACACCTGTTACAGCTGTCATCCCAGTGGTTTCTGACAGGGTCCCTCCTTCCGGGGTCCACCCCAGACATCTGGAAACCCCACGTTCCTAGAACATTCCCCAGTGCATACTGAGTTGGGACCATCAGGAGCCCAGGAGTGATGGGGAAAAAGCCATTAACCAATCACATCAAGTTGGGGTGTGGGGAAAAAAAGGGATACTTGGATGATGGGATAAAAGATTGCATTTATGAGTTATTGTTTTTAGACAATTATATTGGTATAGATTTTTGCATATTGATAAAAAGTTAAATTATATTAAATATTGTATGCATGTATGCTTCTACCTCTGTTTAAAACATTGTTTATGTATTGATATATATATATTTATCATACTGCAATGTACATTATTACCTCCGATTAAGATACTTATACATTACTTATATTTGAAAGTCATTGTCCTCATTTATTGCGCAGTTGTTTATTGTCTTAGTCTTTAAGTTAGATAGGTATTAAAAATTATAGATCAATAGTCATCTATGTTTGTTATATTTATAATTAGACTAATCAGGTTCTTTAGATACATAGAGATTATATTCAGTATAGACAGATAATCTTCAACCTCTTCAAGGAACTGTAAAAAAATGGCCTTTAATCTAATTTAGAGTTTCGTAGTTTCGTAACAATGAGACACAATCGCTCCTGGCAACACCAATCTATTCCCCAAAAAATGTTGAGCACCAGAAACATTCCACCTGGAGCCTTTCTTCTTGGCAGAACTGGCCTCTGGGCAAAAAAATGCCCATACCTCAACCACTAACAAAAATACAAAGTATTCACAAATGGATAAAACGAAACTTTCATATCCTACCAAAACAGGGTAAGATAGTTTTAAAAAGTTTCTTACCTTTAAAAATGATATGTCAGTTACTTTAGGCCTTAGCCAAAGTTGGTCACTTCAACATTACAAATGAAACTTTGGGTGAGTGCCCAAGTAGTCAGTTGTCTCTGTCATTTGTTGCACATTTTGGAAGTTTCCCGATTACACTTCCTGTCCACTCAAGTAATATTGTTTCCCTTCTCAGATCTTTAATGGAGTTAAAGATTAAATAATTATAGTTACCTTTCTCACAATTTAGCCAAACTTAATTTAAATACAATAGTTAGACTCCTTAAAATAAAATGTTTATTAAAACTTTTGTTATGTGTTCCTTGCTTAATATTGTTTATTGTTTGTAATTTTGTATTTGCTGTCTGTTTCTATTGTATATAGCTGTGTTGGGTTTGGATTGATCTTGTTTAGACAAAAGGGGGAGATGATGGGGAAAAAGCCATTAATCAATCACATCAAGTTGGGGTGTGGCCACTTGGACCCCAGGTAGAAAATCGAAAGAACACAGGTGTGCTCTGGCTCCATGCGGTGTCCGCCGGACGGATAGGACTTCAGCGTGAGTAGTATGAGTTTCCCCCCTTTTCATTCATCAAAAATACCCATTCCTATTGAGCTGGCTTGGTTATTTATTTGTACCGACCTAATACATCTACACAGGAGGGAGGCTTCAGCATGAAGGTGGCAGAGAAAGCCATGTTGGTGAAGAGAGGCTTCACCATCTGGGCTGTGGTGCATGTTTCTGAGCTGATCCACTTAGTGTGGAGTCAACGCTGTGCTCTTCAGCAGATCCCAGGCTTCCCCCATCTGCTTACTGTTCCCCACGGAGCATGTGTGTCTGACCGTGTTGGTAACACTGAATTGTGGAGTCCCAAGTGGCCCATCTCCTTCCCCAACCACCTTCTCACCAAAGCCCTGGTTTCCCAGTTGAGAGAACTGATGTCCAGAGAGCCTATGACAGCCACCCCAAAGGAGGGCGGAGGTGCCACCCCTGTGCCCTCAGCCACCACAGCACACACACACGTGTGAGCAGAGGTCGTGTCACTTTCTCCCCCTCCCGGTACCAAATCTTGGGCTTTCCTGATAAAGAATTAATTGCTGCTGACTAAATTTCATTGGTGAGCGGGGTCAGTAGGTAAAGGTGCTGTCACCAGGCCCAGTGACCTGTACTTGACCCTCAGAGCCCACATGGTGGAAGGGAACTGACTCTTTCAGGCTGTCCCCTGACCACCATGGGTGTGTCACAGCATGTGTGCCCACAGAAGGAACACATCTCCTTGGGGGGGTGTCCCTCTCCAGGTGACCGGCTCCTTCCAAGTCCTGAGGGGCCTGGCACGGCAACCCAGGGTTTACGGGGACTTTCCATGGGCATCCAGCAGGAAAGCACAATTGTGTGGGTTAGAATCAAAACGATGAAAGTCATCGAGGGTGAGGGTCAGTCACCCATGGGTGCTATAGACCCAGGGGCTCAGCCCTACCTGTGTCTCTCTCCTCAAGGGACACTCAGGTGGCTCGAGGCCTCTTCCTGAGTCCCAGAGGACAGAGACTGGCTTATGTGTCAACTGTGGATCTCAGCACCCCTCACTTCCTTGCCTCATTCTGTTTGTGTGGGGAGTGAGGGGAACCGGGGTCACACGAGGGAATGGGGTAAGCCCCTCCCACCCAGCGGCTAGGATGCCGCTTGGCCACACCCAGAGTAGGACGCGGGGATTAAGGTGAGCCTGCCCCACCTTCACATTTAACTCCCTCAGCAAAGCAGGGTTTGGTAACTTCTCTGTGGCCACCTTGAGAACAGCTCCTATAGATGGGGTTTAGTCAGGTCCTGATGGTCAGGGGGAGGAGGCAGTACTCACAGGGACAACAGGGGGCAGAGCGGGTCTTTCAGTTGCAGGGCACCTTAGCTTGGGGTTCGTAGACTGGAGGAGAGAGTGGATGGTAGCTTTAGCAGGTACCGGCTGTGGGTCTGCAAACATCACTTACTGGAGATGCAGGCAGGCCTTTTTGTCTGCCCAATGCAAGCTTCTTTGCTTGGAGCAGTGTGGTCCACCTGCCAGGGGTGTGCTTAGCTCCAGAGAGTGCTCAGGAAGGAAGACTACATGGGGTGCCAGCAGGTTGGACTGTGTGACCCCCAAGGTTCACTTCTGCCCTCAACCCTGCCCCCTCTGTGGAATTCGAAAGGCTGACTCCACAGCCTGTGCAAAAGAGCGAAAAGAAGAAACTTGAAGAAACTCTGTGTGCTTCCTCTCCAGGCTCACCCGGGGCCTGCCTGTCCCAGGACTGAAAGGACTGCAGCTGATCAGGGACTGGGCCCAGCATGGCCGTAGACACACATTCCACACCAGCTCAGCAAGCTGGAGATTGGCTATGTGCACCTTGCTACAGGAAGAGACTGCAGGCGGGCTGCACTGTCAGCCAAGAGCGCTAACGCGACACCCGGCAGCCTATCAGGGTGTCATCCGTCGGTTCTCAGCCGAGAACAGTGGCCAAGGGCTTTCTGGGCACATTTGGAAGCAGACTTGGAGCTAAGGGAAACAATTGTACAGAGCCGCACCTATGCTATTCCTCAGCCTGAGTCCCCAGCATCTCAAGGGGAAAGAACAAGGCCACAGCACATTCCAGGGACCTATATAGGATCCCCTTCCCTGTCCTGGGGGTCTTGGATTAGGATCAATACCTTCAGGCCCTTGTAAACTTCTCAAGGGCCAGTGATGCCCGTCTCACTGGTGCTCATGGTTCAAACATCAAAAGCTTTGCCCCAAATGAAGAACATATGTGTGAGTAAGGGCACAGGTCTGAGCCTGAGAAGGGAGTCGTCCTGAACCCTATGGAGGGGGATTGAGCCCAGTGCCAGGCATTCAGTGGGCCAAGCCAGAGCGTGTAGCACAAAGCATGTGCAGGGGCTGGTGTCCACAAGACCCCTTCAGCAGCTGGGTCTGACATGTGAGGTCCCTGCAGGAAGAGAGGGGGTTCTAGACATCTGGAAAAGGAAGGATAGTCAATAAGCCTCATGGAGACAGTGGCCTTGTCCAGCCAGGGCAGGTGGGGCCATAGCGTGCCCACCTACCAGCTGGGCCCACCTGCCCACATACTTGTTTGGAACACTAGCGGGTGGCCACTGATAAGAAATGAAGCTATTAGTCTGGTCAACAGCCAGAGAGAGGCAGAGCCAGGTCCAAAAAGGGTCTGTGCAAAGTCAGAACTCTGTGATGTTCCCAAGACGAGTGACAGGCACCATACCTGGAAGTCAGCAGAGAAAGGACCTGGGTGTTTATTCTTCTCCATAGGATCCCGATAGAGAAGCTCCAAGCCCTCTCCAGGGTCCAGATGACACCCTCTTTCTGTCCCTATCCTAAGGCTTCACAGTTCACTGCTGTTTTAGGCCTGGCCCAGCCTCTCCTCTCAGAAGCCCAGTTCTCTCCCTACAAAAAGGCTGAGTTCTTGTCTCTACTAACCCTGGAAGGTGACGGTACTGTCTGCCTACACCAGTGTTCAACAGTAACACGGCAGAGTCCACGGTCTGACTCTAGTCTGCTTGGAAACCAAGGACATCAGAGACAGGAGGTGGGGAGGAGGAGGAGTGGCTGGGGGGGAGGGTGGGCTGGGGGAAGGGTGGGCTGGAGGAAGGGTGGGCTAGGGGAGGGGTGGGCTGGGGAAGGGTGGGCTGGAGGAGGGGTGGCTGGGGGAAGGGTGGGCTGGAGGAAGGGTGGGCTGGAGGAGGGGTGGCTGGGGGAAGGGTGGGCTGAAGGAGGGGTTAGGCAGGCAGAAGAGTGGGTGGAATTAAAATTCCCATTTCACAAGCTTCTTTTTTATTATTTCTTGAACTATTTTCTCCATCCACCCCATTCACAGGCTGAGGCCTCTAGTGTGTCCAGGGTGAGGGAGGTAGGAAACAAGAGATCAGAATCCCTTGTCTCCCAGGCCCCTCTTGAGATCTAGAAGATTCTATCCATACATAGACTCCGGTTACATCCATGTGAACACACAGCATTTGCACCGGACCACATCAATAATAAACTCTGTCCCTATATAAACCTTAGTTGATCTGGCCTGCAAAAGCAACCCATATTCACGGTCAGACCCGTGCTCACTATGTTAACCGGCCATTGCCAGCATCCCATAGGCATGAGTTGGAATGCGAGGCAGCAAGAACAACCCAGGTACATGCTGTTGGGACCCCCAAACACTGATCTGCTGTCCACAGCCACCAGCCTTACCCACACCTACTACGCCACTGACTCAGCTGGCCCGGGTCATTGCATGTAGGTTTCAGGGAGGGGACAGGCGCCTGGGCCTGGTTAGAACCAAGTGAAGGATCATCCGTCTCCTCTTTTGTACTTGGGACATCTACCCACATGCTATGCACTCAGAGTCAGGCACTGACCCAACCAGCCCAAGCTGACTTCTCTGCTAACAGAAAAAATGATGTTTTTGTCCCTAAAAACATACTAATGGGGACCTAGGCCTATTCCTTGTTAGCCTATACCTCACTGATCCACATGCATACATGTGTGTGTAGCTCTATGTGTGTGCAAGTATGTGCTGTACCATGAGGCTGTGTATATACAATGTGTGTTTGTACACTCCGTGTGTTTATGTTCTATACAGTTTGTACAAGTATGTGCTTGGATGCACAGTGCAGCGTATGTATTGTATGCATATAATTCCATTGCATCAGTATTCTATGCATGTTTGTACATATGTGTGCATATACACTCCATGTGCATGTTCAATGCAGTGTGTACACATGTGTACATATATGTTCAATGTGTGTGTTTCATGCAGTATGTATGCACATTTGTACTTTTACACTCCATGTGTGTGTTCTATACACATGTGTGCATGTACACTTTACAGGATACAGTGTGTGCTGAGTATATATTATACTCAAATACACATTGTGTGTGTGGGCACACACACTGTGTACATGGTACAATGTGTGCACATATGTTCATGCTACATACACACCTGTTTCTGTGTATGTTTGCGTGTGTGTTAGCAGACATCCTGACCACACAGGCCTTTCAGACAGAGGCTCCCATATAGGCCATGACTAGGGGCCCTGCCATAGCCTGGACTTAGACATCATCCTGACAGAATCCTTCTAGAATCCCCAAAGTGTCCAGACAGAGCCATGGCCAAGTTGGGTGTGCCCTAGTGGCTCTTTGGAGAATGGTTGGCTCCCGCTTCAGGGAGTCAGTGGTCCTGATTAGCACCACACTGAACCGATTTCAGCCAGAGCCAGCTCTGCCCGCAGTCCCTCCTTAGCCACCAAAGCCAGGCACTTCTTAAAAGAGATTTATTTCAGACGCTCCTCCCTTCAGACCTGCAGGATTTGGCCCAGAAGAGAGGTCAGCGCCCTCATCCCCACTTACAGCTGTGCAGCCCTGGTGTGTCCACACTGAGACGGCCAGTGTCCTCAGACAAGCCTCAAGGCAAGTACCCAGCAGCAGGTGACCTGCATTCATCTTTAGATGGCATCTTCTGCCAGGTGCCCAGGGACTGCCTGGGCATCACTTCCACAGAGGTTTCTGAAGGCCCCGCTCATAATTCCTCTCTTTTCTTATCTGACCGCTGCCGTCACCTGACCCACCTTATCTTCTTCGGGCCTGGGGAGAGCCTTCTCCCAGCTCTTCCCAGCACCCAGACCCTCTAATCCTTTTAGTAGTGAACCTCACAGTCTTTTTCCTTGCTTCTTGCATTTCAAAGGAGCCCCTGGCCAGGGCTGTGCTGCCCGCACACGTGTGTCTGTGCATGGCCCCCATGTCCACAGAGGCCAGAGGAGACACAGCCCCCAGCATTCCCAGTCACCTCTCAAGCAGGCTGCCAGGATGTTCTGACTTTGCAAGCAAGATGCTTCCCCGGGCAGGCGGTTGGGGGAACGGTTCCACTCCAGTCCAAGAGCAACCTCTCTCACGGCCAATCAGACCTGGTCCTCCTCTGAGGACCTGTGGCCCTGAGGGAGAGGCTACTCCACCTCCCTCTCCACTTCATTCTCAAGGCCATTGTCACAACTCTGCCACCACTGTCTGTCTGCACAGCATCTGCCCCTCCACAGGCTGACACCCCAGCTCCTTCTTGCCTTCCTGAGAGAGGGGCACAGGGCTGGATTTCTGACCAAGCCTCAGGCTGGGGTTGAAGGAAGAGAGGAAGGATCAAGCTTCACAAAGATGGAGAACGACTCCCCCCATCCCACAGAGTGGGGTCAAGAGAGATGCAACAGAGTCAGAGCCACCATCCACGTGATTGCCACCTGCACTCAGGGCTCTCAGTGTCTTGCCATCTGCATTCCGACTGCCCCCCTGACCCTGTGTCTCTCATCTCTTCAGCACTGGCTCCCCCAGCCACCAGCCACCAGCTGCCCCCTCCGAGTCAGTGACCTGCTTCCAGATTCAACTCAAGAATGGCATAGGTACCAACTCTCCTAGTCTAGAAGCTTCTCTGACCCTCACTTTGCATGGAGATCAAAAGGATTCTGTCCACAGTGGAGAGAGGCAGTCACTCTAGCCCCTGCCGATGGCCTTTTGGGTAAACGTGTTCTTTAGCCCGGCCACACAGGCAGACACAGAAGGTGGCTGTGAACTCAGGCCCAGAGGACGATGTGAATGTGTGAAGCGTCTGCTTGTCGTCTTCCTGTTCCAGGCCGGGTCAATGACATGGTGACCCTCCCCTCCCCCAGCATCACTCAGCTCCTAGGGGGTCCAATGAGAGTAAGCAGATCTGGAGAAACTGGAGTTGGAGAGAAGATGGTTTGGGGACCCTGGAGATGAGATGCCCACACTCACATACACCAAGGCTGGATTTTTTTTCTAATACAACCCCTTGGTCCTGTAGGCTTCGGGCCCCTGTTATGCACTTCAGTCTTTCTTTGTCGGTTGTGTGAAGATACAGATCTACAGCCTATGGTCCTGGAGGGAGAAACCTACACCACGGGAACTGGTAGATAAACGTATCAGCAGATACACTCAGAGTGTTTCTCACCTTTGGAAGAGGCTGACATTAATACACATATGTCCTGATGCCCCTGCTTGACTCTGAGGCCTCCATCCCCAGGGAGTTGTCATCCATGCCGCTGGCCTCACTCCCGGGACTCAGTCTCACTGCTGTGCCAGAGACACACGGTTCACATCTCTGAGAGTTCCTTGGTAGGACAATGGCAGGCTTGGGACCACTCTTGGGTGCCTTCCAACCGCATCGCATGAACTGGCTGGGTCAAGGATGAAGAGAATAACTTCAAAGGGGAGAGAGGGGATGGGGCAGGAGGCCAGCTTTGATCCTGAAGGGCTGGGAACTCATTTCTCCGTGTTTAAGGGACATAGCAGCTTGTAACGGAGGGGAAAGTGGTCTGTGGCCATTAGAGCCTGTGGTAGCTGGAGTTGATGGCAGCAGGGTGGGCTTAGGGTAGGGAGACATTCATCCAGAGGGTGAATGGGCTTCGGGGTTCTGTGCCCAGAGGCCTCACCAGGAATATATCCCTCAGTCCCCCAGCCTGTGGTCTATCCTCAGTCCCTCAGCCTGTGGTCTATCCCTCAACCCCTCTGCCTGTGGTCTGTCCTTCAGTCCCTCAGCCTGTGGTCTGCTCCTTCAGGTAAACTCTAGCATCACATGGGGAGTTTTTTTTTAATTTAAATTTTTCTTTATTTATTACGATTTTTTGAGACAAGATCTTACTATGTAACCCTGGCTGACCGGGAACTCGCTTTGTAGACCAGCCTGACCTCAGACTCAGAGATCCACCTGTTTCTGCCTGCTGAATGCTGGGATTAAAGATGTTTACCCCACAGCAGGCTCCATGTGAGATTCTTACACACCCTCTTGCCTGGGCTGTGTGGTTGGATGGTCTTGCTGTTGATGCTATTCCATTGTCTGTGGCTGTCCTCTTCCCCGCCCCACAGACCTGCTGGAGTGTCTCTGAGACTCCCCGATCACTGACCTTCCTTGGTTCTACAGGGCGCACATCCCACTCACCCCAACATTGGCCCTCTAACCTGCCAGGAGCTAACTCGGGGTGCGTCCAGACAGTGGGGAGCTACTGGGGTGTGTGGAGTGTCAGACCTCTTCTCACTCAGATGCCAGGGATGAGATACTCCGTCTCTAGCATGGGAGGGGGGATCTTCAGCTCTCAGAGGCTCCAACCAACTCCATGCCTCCCTCCCTCCCTTCCTCCCTCTCTCCTCAGCATGCTTCGAGCAGGCTCCTCCATAGCCTTTGCACCTGGTAGCCAGTGGGGAGTGGCCTGTGACTCCGCCACCAGTTTCTACCTTCTTTTTCTCAGACCGACCCTGGTTGGTTTCCCTGGACGTCAATCTTCAAATCCCACCCCCCTCAATCTTTCACACTGCCTCCCTCCTGACAACTACATTCCCCAACACAGTCACTGGGTGGCGCCACAGCGCGCCCCTCTCGTTCCGTACCTACTGGCAAAGGTAACAAGGTGTCTGGAAGAAAAGCCTTGGAGGGGAAGAGAGGACGCGATGTAGACCTAGCACACCCAGACTAGGGTTCCGGCTCCGTGACTGAAGAAAATGTGGAAGGTGATCTAACTTCCTTGAGCCTCAGTTTCCTCTTATTAATAGTGGTGCCATACATAGCCCCCTTGTATCATGTTAAGCTCCAAGTTCATGACCAGCATGACCAGACTGCTAAAAGACAGCCATGGTGCTGTTTTTAATCTGACTCAAATATGGGTGGGCTGATTTAGGAACTGAGGTCAAAAGAGACACAGGAGGCTGTACACATGTATATTCTGTGTGTGTGTGTGTGTGTGTGTTGGAGTGGGGGCACATGGAGACACCAGATCCCACGTGGCGATCATTATGCAAGTATCTGAGGTGGCACACCGTGCTGTGCACCGCAGATTCGCGATCCGCAATAGGAGAGAGGCCTGACCAGCTCTAGTCGGTGAATTCTTGGAGCCCAGCTCGCTTGAAGCGGTTTGCAGAGGATGTCTGCTGCCCCCTGGTGGAGGAAAATTCGCATAGCAAAGCTCCCACCAAGAAGGCTAGGGGTCGGGCTTCCTGTTTGCTCTCTCCGATTTCTACCTCTGCACTCCGAGACAGCAACCCTTGTCAGGATGGGACGGGCGCCTGGGAGAGAGAAATGAGGACATGGCAACTCCTGGCCCCGTCGTCTCTCCCACCCCTGTTAAAAGCAGCTGCCACCCGGACAGTTCACACTGTCCCGGCTCAGCATCCTAGCCTTGACCCTGAGCACCGCATTTAACCCTCAGATCGTCGCATGGCTCTGACCACTTGTGAACTGACCCCTGCTCTGATTATTAAACCGAGCCCAGGACCCTGCCGCCGGCAGGTACCTGGACCCATGAATCAGCGGGTGGCTAATAGCCTTGCTAATCTTTCTGCCACTTCTCCTGCTGGGACAAAGCAGGCTACCCTTCCCGTCCATTTCAGGTCCGGCACCGTCATGTGACTCGCTTTGGCCAATGCCATGGCAGTGGGCGTGTTCTATTTCTGGCAGAAGTTTGCAGAACCAGCGTGTGGGGTAAACACGGTTTCTTCTGTCTATCAACTGCCAGGCAGTTGCTTCATGAGCTTGGGCACCGGAGTATGGTCACAGCGGGCCTGACTGAGTCCAGCAAGCCACAATGCCATGAGCCAGATATGAACTTATGCTTATGAAACGCTGATTTGGGGTTGTTATGGAGCATCTCGGGGAACCTGCTGATGGACGCGCAGCTTCCTCTGAGCAAAGTCCAATTCTTCCTCTCTTAACATATACTTGTTATATAATTTGAAACACATCTCATACGAGCTGGAAGTGCTTTCCTGAAACATTTGGAACCTTTAAGGAAATGGATTTGGGGTTCATAGTAACCTGGTAACAGCAACGGGTACAAGAGGCGAGGTCACTCTTCTTTCTCTAATAATGCCCCTCCCCACTCCTACTTCTGTCTAACTTGTGTATCAGAAGGCCAGACCAGATGAGGCATGTCAAGAAAGGAAGCTGAACCAGCCAGCACCTGCTGGGGTGCCTGCTGCTGTACGGTCCCTGGCGCCACCTGGTGGTACTAACTGGCACCGCTAGGTGCCCTGGCCCTCTGCTAGTGTCTGGCAGGGTCAGAGCAGAGATCATCACTCAGACTGACTCCTTAGCTGGGACCTGGACCACAGAGGAGAGGATAGAAGGCATTGGGCGGAGGGTCAGCAGGGGGCCAGAGGTTAGCGTCACTCAGAATTGTGTGAGCAGCCCACACAAGCCAGTCTTGGCCGTCACTGTAACAGGAAGCCAGTGCCGAGGGTATCCGGGGACCAAGACTGATTCCATCATTGCGCAGTGGGTCCCAAAGCACAAGTGGAAGTCACTGTTGGGAAATTAGGTCCGCACTCCACTCCCACCACAGGTGGGCACCTCGGTGCTAGGTCGAGAAGGAAGGAAGCTGGGCAGTTCTGTCTGTTTCTGTGTGCACTTTAGGCCTGTGAGGTAACATACAGACCTCCCAGTGGGACACGTAAATAAAGAAAAATACACTAAATATATGTTCACAGCATGGAGTGGCCTGGCCCAAGAGGCCTGGTCAGAGCTTTGGACCACACTGCCATAGTCATTCTCCAAGTTGCTTAGCACACAACTACCATGTGGCCTTTTACGCTCTCTGCCAGCTCCCCAAAGTGAGTCACACCCCCATTCCTGGGCCGTTCAGAGCACCAGGCTGCCACATGCTAAGGCAGTGAGCAGTTGAGGAAGAAGAATTAAAAAAAAAAAAAAAAACAGAACAAGGAGCCCGGAGCTTCATGCTGGTGCTCAGAGGAGAGCCTGGAAAGGGGCGTGGAGGTGGCACGGTCTATGCATGAGTTCGAGGGAGGAGGTACAATCTTAGGGGGTGCTACAGAGAGGAGACGGGGCTCCGGAGCCGAGAACAACTTTCTAGAGCATCCTCAAGGATCAACAACCTATCCTAAGGAGCATCATGGCCACAGACTCGCACTGGGCCGACTGACGGGTCAGAGGCTCACAGCAGACTCATGTCTGAGCCTCTCACAGGCTCAGCTGGGCCACAGCTTCGCAAAGACTGGAGGATGAAGTTGGCTGTTGACCTGCTTTATTTCTAACCTCAAGGGTTGCCACCAGTTGTCACGTGGCCCTTACCTCACAGGAGACAACTCCTGACCCTGTTCAGCGAGACAGGTCCAACATACCCAATGGATGTCTGCCCACCTCAATGACACAGCAATGGCAAATTCCTTGGAAAGTTCCAGAACCATATCGTGTGTCCATCCCTAGCTAATGACTGACAAGTACCAGATCTGAGAAGCCCTGGGATAAGCTGGTTCCTGAGTGGGCACTTTGCCTGAGCAAGCACGGAACTGCCAGGTGTACCCTCCTGGACGGACATTACTTGGATTCTTATTCTTGGAGTGGCAGGAGTTGGTTATGCGTCTGCACATCTGGAGATCCTGCGCCTGTGCCAAGTGGGGGCAGCAGAGAGCTGTTGAGAACGGAGCTCGGGGGAGGGGAGGACAGGAGAAGGGAGGTATCCTGACTATTCTTTTTTTTTTTTTTTTCTGTCAACTTGACACAGGCTAGAGTCAACTGAGAAGAGGGAACCTCAACCAAGAAAATGCCCCGCAGGCCGAGAAAATGCCTTCATCAGATTGGCATGTGAGGCATTTTCTGAACTGATGCTTGACATGGGAGGGCCCAGCCCATTATGGGTGGGCTGCCCTTGGGCAGGCGGTCCTGGGGTGTCAGCCAGTAAGCAGCACACCCTGCTGGTCTCTGTGTCAGTTCCTGCCCTGATCTTCCTTTATGATGGCCTGTAAGACGCTGAAATAAAGCCTTTCCTCCCCCAGTTGCTTTGGGCCATGGCCTTTGTCACAGTGATAGCAAGCAGCTAGGCCTGGAGGGTACAGTTGGAGAAGGAAGGGGAGGAAAGGGGACACTGCCTCTCCTTTGCCCTGGCTCCCCTGGCACCAGTAGGCTGACAACATATACAGAACCAAATGGCTAAAGGAGCCCAGATTCTGTGGGTGAAAAGTGTACCCAAGTTGGTGCATTCTGCTTCCCCGAGGATGGGGTGTGGTGAGGGGTGCAGCTAGGGGACCTAGAGATCTGGTAAACAGAGAGGATGAGACCTGAGAACACCTAGGGCTTCTGCCAGGAATGTGTTGAGGCTCTGGCTTGAGCAGATGTCTTGAGGGACAGGACGCTCCATGCTGAAAGAAGCGTCCCGTGGCCACACCCCCTCAGTGCTTATAGGAACTGTACTTTCTGGAAACCCGAGGTCCACTGGGTATCACCCAACCTGTCACAGCACATATGTGAGAACAATGCATGTAAGTGGCACTGTCCAGTAGTTTTGTGGAGGTGGAGATGGGTCCTGAGGATTGTGCTCCTGATCTGGGCTCAGTGCTCACACCAGAGGTCATGGCGTGTGGCAGAGGGCAAGGACCATTGTTTTCCCATGCCACAGAGGATGGCTTAGAGGTACAGGACACTAGCACCTGTCCAGTGCCAAAGTAGAAGGCAGAGGAACTGGCAAATGAACACACAAAGACACAAAGCAAGACACTCAGGAGAACATGGACAAAAGCCCTATTTTCTGAAGGGAGGCTGGGGCATATGTTCAAGTTTGAAACTCAGGCCAGAGCCCTCTGAAGAAGAGCTACACACAGCAGGCAGCCCCCAGTGCTCTTTCAGGACCATGGCAGTAAGTCATGGGGGATCATTTCTTAGGTGGAAGAGCACGAACAGAAGGTCAGCACTTGGGTACTTTTTCCGTGCCAGGATGGTTCTGCCACACCCAACATTTTGGTACCCAGCCCTCACTCATTGGTTGCTTGTGGGCTCCACCCAGTGGTAAGAGGTGGGCACTACAACCTTCAAAGAGGCCAACTCCAGCCAGGAAAGGGTCAGCAAAAGAGCTAGTCACAAACCACGGGCTCAATTATCAATCAATCAGTCAGGCAATCAATCAACCAGTCAGTCAAACAATCATTCAGTCAGCCAATCACACGACCTTGAGAGGATCCTAAAATGCAAACACTTCATTCCACTTTCTGGTGTGTCCCATCATCCTGAGACAGCGTTTGGCTACACATTGGGAGAGAAGCAAGGAAATGGGAGAAAAGATCTCAGCTCCATTGTTTATTTAAAGGGGGGGTGGATCACCCCAACAGACCCTACTTGTTCTAGGTCCCCCTTCATCACAATCCCATGCTGAGCCTGCTCTAAGATAGGTCTGTGAGTCCCTCTGGGAGCCCCACAGCATTCTAGGGCACCCCCTCCCCACGCCGCCACACCCGCCCTGTGGCAGACAGCATTACAGATGGACGGCCAGGCCCAGATACTATGGCTTGACACAGCAGCCCCAGCCCACTGACCTTCCCACATTGCAATGGGGGCACCTTAGAACACAAGGTTGATTGTGTGTGGGGGTGCTGAATCTGGATGAGGGGCATTTGGAGAACACAGATCAAAGGGAAAACCCCTCTGATGGGCTACATTGCACTAATGTAGAAACTATGAGCAAACCTTTCCTAGAAAGAGAATCTTCACAGATGTGTGGTCATTCCCTTACCCATGGAGACACGGCCCAGGATGCCCACCCGATGGGGCCACATCCAAGATCCCTGGATGTTAGGTGACACTGAGCCTTCCGCTTGTTCACTAGGTTTTTCCTGCATGTGTGTGTTCATCCCTGTGGGTTTCATCGACGAATTAAGTCCAGTGAGAGATAATAACCAACAATAAATAATGGTAATAAAATGGAGCAGTTCTGATGGTGCACCCTATAATAAGACTTATTGGAAAATTATAAACGGTTTGTTTCTGGAATTTTCCGCTTAATCATTTCAGAGTCACATTAACTGGACGTGTGGGAAGCAGAGGCCGTAAGGCGGGAATTGTTGCTGTGAAGCTAAAGCAAGGGTAGTGTTGGGATGTGGCGAGAGGGACAGAGAGAATGGAAGGAGGCTTGACCCAGGGATACTTGGGAAGGAAGGCTATGGGATGCCCGAGGCGTATGCTGGAGCGATGTGTCTATGAGTCAAAGAACTCTGAAAGTTCTGAGAGTCCCAGGTCTAGAAGGAGCCTGGGGGGTCCTCCCCTGGGCTGCAGCCAACCTTGTTCCTGGATTTCTGGTTCCAGGCTGTAAGAGATGTGGGGGAGAGCCACTGTATCCCAGAGTTGAGGCCCCTGGCGGAAGCACCGTGGGATTCTACATCAGCTCCTCTACAGGTTTCGCCTACATGGTCTCCAGAAAGCAGTTTGGCAAGCAGAAGCAGGTGACCTCTGTGACTGGGCACCAGGAACCAAAGTGAGATTTTAGGTCCTCGGAGCCCGCTGCCCCCACCCCACCCCCAGCCAAGAGTGGGGAGGGCTCTCCAGAGAGGGATGAAGGGATGAGGGACGTGGCAGTTGCTGGAACTGAGTTCACACCTCCTTTGCCAGAATGGAGGGATACAAATGACCTGCTACAAACGGAAAACACTGATTCATTACCCCTGATGTGTGATGATGGGGTAATTACTTTTCTAACCGAGGAGAGCCGCCTTCCGACAGCAGGTGGAAATGAATTCTCCACTGTTTTAAAGGCTGATTGGCCCAGGACAGGCGAAAAACTGGAAAGTCTAATTAAATCGGGAGGCTCGTGAAATAAATGGAGCGGGGAGTTTGTTTGCTTGCTGCTGACAGGGATTAACGAGGAGGACTCAAGAAAAAAATGGGAGGGCTCCTGCGATGGGCGTGGCCCAGGGAGGTGGAGAAAGGAGGAGCCACCTGACAGTGGGAGGTCCCAACGAACACAAATAATGCCGATGCGTGGAGGCCTGGGGGCTACTCAGTGGGCTTCAGGCTTCTTTAGGCGTCCACTAAGTATCAGTTTGGCGTTTGTGAAGTGGGAGTCGGGACAATCAGTTGGCAGGTGACAGCTCCCACAGGCTATGAGGTCTAGCCTTGGAACATGTGATTGCGTTAGCCACAGGATACCTTCTGGCACTGCTCTGGTTGGTGTGTGGCCTTTCTGAGCTTCAGCTGTTCTTTCTGCAGCCTTTCTCCAAGATGTCTGACCCTGTCCCATCCTCAGGAAGAGAAGTTCTCCCTGGACATGCACAGCAGAGAGAGGCTAAAACGGACCTTTGGACCTGGCTATGGCAAAGGCCTCTCCTGTGCTCTGTAGTCTAAAGGACCTACCCCTTCACCCAGGATGTCCTCTTGTCCTCTTTGCATCCAAGAGGAAGCTTATTGCTTGCTGGGAGAGATTGCACCTGGTCCCTCTTTCTTTAGAACCTGATCACATTCCTCCCTGGAGCCCAGCATAGGCAGTTTGCCTACCACCTCTCAGAGAGTGGGACCTCATTCCCCATCTGTGAGAGAGGACCCTCTGCTCCGTTCCTCAGACCCAGGTGCTGCTTGGACTGATGGCTGGCTCATGGCCCGCCAGACCATCCCAGGAGGCTCTCAGTGGGAAGGCTGCCCCCATCACCCGCACCTGCCCCTCCACGGGGAGCTGTGCCTCCTGAGGGCTGCCACGGGTAATCAGGCCTCCGTGCAAACTAGAGGGTGCCCCCAGGGAGCTGCCTATGCTGCGTTCCGCCGCTTCTCCTCTGGTCCTGAAACTCAGCCTGGACTCTAGAAAGTCTGCTAGTGGAAACTGTGGTTTTCCCCAACCCATGGAGAAGAGCACAAAGTAGCCGATTCGCACCACTGGATTCACACCACCAGATTCACACCACCGCCGCCTACGACACAGAGCATCCAGTCTTCCCAGAAGAGCCCACTGCATGCTTAGTCTGTGACTGCTATCTCAGCAGTGTTTTGTGGCAAATGTTTCCGATGACAGTGTGGATGCCACATCCCCAAAAGCTTCACTGGGCCACCCTTGCTCTGCTTGCTTGCTTGCTGTCCGTCTCCCCTCAGCACGTTTACCAACTGCGTTTCTCACCTTTGATGCGTGTAAAGGTCAGCTACGCACTCGACGCGCTACACCAGCCTGCTGCTTGGTAGCCAGGACTCTACATTTATTTACAAACCTTTCATTTTCCTTCCAAGGGAAAAACTACATATCCAGACACATACATAGCTACCTGCCCATACACCTGTGCAGCCTGCACCCCACTGGATGCAGACCCTAGCCCAAATCCAGAAGCCTCCTCATTAGCTTCCTGGTCTATACATCAGACCCCCAGGGCAACTGTGGTTTCTGATCTCTCCACAGTTGATTAAGTTTCCTGTTCTGGAACCATCTAGAAGTGGTATCGTGTCCTTTCCCTCTTGGTTGTCCATGGAGGTTCTAGCCTTGGCCCTCTCTCACACATGTGCTCTTTGCACCTTGGTCATTGCTGTGTACTTCTCCTTAAAAGACAATAATCCCACGACTTACTTCCCCACAACCCTGCTGGACATTGGGTGGTTTCCCCCTCTGGGCTCTTACTCATCTAACCACACCAACATCTTTAGGTTTGGATCCATATTAGAAACTATGTTCTTATGTCTTTGTGCCGTTCCTCTCAAGGACAGAACTGAGTGGAGAAAAGCAGGCTCCCACGCCTTCTCCCCAGCTGCTGCCTACGTAAGGAACGAAGACAGAATCAGCACAGGGTCTGAGCCCCCAGCTCCCAACTGCAGCTCTGACTGGGTGTCCCGATTCTGCCCAGGACAGCCAGCCCTCCGAGGTCTGCTACAGCCCCTGGATCGGTCCATGACAGCATCTACCTCCTCCTGGACCATGGAGATGCTGCCTCTTCTCATCTTGTTTTCATCCCCCCCCCATGAAATCCCACCTTACATCCAGCCACTGGGAATGGGGACAAGCCAGGGCACAAAGACCATGAACAGTGCTGCCCAGGGCACGTCACACCTGCAAACTGTGCTGCCTTCCCATCCTATCTTTTTAAAAAAGTGTGACTTTCTCTCTCTCCATCCATCCATCCATCCATCCATCCATCCATCCATCCGTCTATTTATCTAATCTATCTATCTATCTAATTTTTATGTTGAGAGAGAGGGAGGGAGAGAGAGAGAGAGAATGTGTGTGTGTGTGTGTGTGTGTGTACACGTGTGCCACAGCATACATGTGGAAGTCAAAGGTCCACTTGCAGGAGTCAGTTCTATCCTTCCATTGTGTAGGTTTCAGGAATCACTCACGGGTGGTCACGCTTTGCAGCAGCTACCTTTTATTCAGTTAGCTACCTTGCTAGCCCCCTCCCCCCCCCCGCCACCTTCTGCTGGCCACTGGGCAAACTTCATGGATGGGCGTTTAGGTGATAAAATCCCACTCACCATATTTAGGAGTCCTCTGTCTGCTTAAGGATCTTGCCCTTGAGGGGAAAGGCTGATACCATGTAGCCATCACGAGTGTAGCCCCGGCATAGAAGGATACAAAGAAACGTAAGCTACTGCATGCTCTATGTATTGGGTGTGAGGAGGGGATGTAGGTCTGTGTGAACTTCCAGGAAGGATGCTGAGGAGCCACTACCAAGGGGAAGAAGGGTACAGACTTACTTCCCTTGCCTGAGTCAAAGTGTATTTACATGTTTTTAGTAAGAGCAGCAGCAAACCACACAAAGGCTGTGAGTGAACAAATAACCTCTCCCTCCCCAATTGGACAGTGCCTGAGAGATTTGTCCCCATTGTTAAGTGAAGTCCTCACTGAAAGGTAGGAATGGAAGATTGGGGCGTGTGCTTCCAGCTGATGACTTGCTCCCCAAGTCAGTCTCACCTACTTCTGCAGAAACAAGCAATCTGATTGGGGATCTAGAAAGGGACGACCCAGTCAAAACCCCACACTGGGCCCCCCATTCATTGTAAAGAGGAGAGTTGTTCAGCAGAGGGATCTCTCAGGACAAGGAACACGCAGCCTGTGGGAATTCTTCAAAATTACAAAAGAGGGGGGAGGAAGCAAGGGACCCTGTACTCTCACAAGAAAGGGACAGTGTTCATTCATTCATTTAGTAACATGAACCAGGTCTGGGCTAGAGTCAGTACCCACACCTTTCCTCCCAGGCCCTTGGGGCTCAGGAGATGAGGTCCTGCCTAGGCTTGTCACCACGAGGACACTTATGTCTGCCGGTTATGCGTCCCATCCTGCGTCCACCCTTTGCCAGCTTGGAGACCTCAGCGGAGTCGCTTCTGTCTGAGTCCCGTTTCCTCACCTGTGAATTGAGGATGCCGCCTCCCAGGCCACTCTAGGATTCATAGCAATGCCAGCTGAGATGGTAGCAGGGTACACCTGGTCCAGGTAAAGACCCCATGACCTACAGTGCAGCTGTTACTACATAGTCTCTGAGCAGAGGGAGGCATACCTTGACAGAGGACAGAGGGTGACATCATTGGCAAGATGGACACAGACTCCCATGTGGTTTTGAGCTACACAGATAAGGAAGCTGGTCTGTGAGGTAAGCTCACTTTACACAGAAGTTAAGAGCCTTTTGGTCCAGGCAGGCAGGGAGTGGCCAAGGCTTTGCCAGGACCAGGAACATGGCCTCAGGTCAAGTCCCAGGGCCACCCAGGAAGCCGAGACTCCAATGAATTCAAAGATACCCAGATCAAGGGATCTGGATGTGGCCTCTAGGAGGCGCTAGATCACAGGAGCATCGATGATGTTCTATTAATGGGAGGTGTGTAGCCAATGAGATTGATTCCCAGAGCTTGGCTGAATTAACACCAAATTTATCTACACAACAACAACAGCAGCAGCAATTATAACAACAGGTAAGCCCAAATATGTTAGAATTATCATCATTTTCCTTGAGTTAGAGGCCTCTCCCAACAAGTAATTCTATTATTAACATTTTCATTATTTCTTATTTACTGAGGTGAAGTTCATATAACATAAAATTAGCCCTTTTCATGTTCCTAACTCCTACCAGTTATGTAGGAGGGCTCCAGTTTCTCTCTACCAAAACTTGATATTTTCTTTTTCTGAAAAAACAAAAGCTTAGTGGTGTATAAATAAAGTGGCGAGCAGGTACTTCTTCATAGGCTTGACCTCCTGGGACCCATTGGTGGCGTGCGGAGGGAAACTGGCTCCATTCCTCTTGTCCATATGGAACATTCCAGGCAAGAAGTGCAATAGGCACTAGGCCTTGATGTGCCTGAGAGCCCAGAGCAGGTGTGCCGCACCTTGGAGTTGGCAGCGGGGTTCTCACACGCCGCTAAGGTGGGCGGGTGCCAGGAGCCCCGCCTTGTGGCTTCGAGCGAAGGCTTGTGTCCTGGCATGGCAGCATCCGGCCTGCTACGAGGATGCTAGCAGATTCCTGAGAGCCCCTCGCCCCGACACCTCTGGAATCTGCTGATGGAGCCGATGGCATCATGGGAGGGAATGCCAGCCTGCTGGTATCCTGAGTGATTTTTAATGCCACTAGACAGATGCCTGGTAACTTCTCCTGGAACAGAAGCTCTCCTCTTTTCTTCTTACCTGCCCTCTCCCCTGGAAACCTCCACTCCTCTGACGCCAACAACTGTCCTTTTCCAGTATTGGGAGTGCCAGACAAGTGTCCTGGAGCATGAGGCCCTCAGAACCTGGCTGCCTGGGACAACCTCAATCCCCCACCCCCAGCCTTGTCCGTCCGCAGAACCACCTGCCACACTAGAGCTCCCCCCACCCCGCCAGTTAGTTTCCAACTCTGTGCGGTGGTGCACAGCCTTGACTTCCTAGTGGTGAGACCTGAGCCAGCCACGTGGTGGTTCTTTATCCCCATTTCCTCCTCTGTTAAAGGAAAACAAGGTCCTCCTTGAGCAGGTGTCAGCACTGGGCTCGTGCTCAGTGTCCAGGCCAAGGGACTCCCTGAAGGCCTCACACACACTATCATCTCCTGTCTATACTGCTCTGCATACTGTGCACTTGATTCTGGACACATGCGTCTGAAAGCACACCACAGTGCATCAGAGGTTAAAATACAAACAAAATGCCCCTTGACCTCTGGTGGTAAGTTGAAAATAACCTAAGCCAGAAGCATATGTCACACTCCTCACCCATCCTGCACCCAAGCTTGGCACACACACTCTGGGGTGGGCATGCTGGCTTTTCCCTCTGTGCCCATGGGGCCTTCTGAGAGCTGGGCTCGCTCAGCATCATATGAATGACCGCACTGCCTGTGGCCAGCCTGGCCAGGGAAAGAGCAGAGTTCAGAACTAGAGGTAAGGCTTCCGGGGAACGTGCATCGCTTTAGAAACCTTATAAGGGGAGAGGGTTTAAATAGAACTATTGTTAGTTGGGGACTGTCCATACCAAAGCCATTAAACCCATTCTTGAGTCAGCAGTGGTTTTGGGGAACAGGGACTCACTCAGGACCAGCTCTCTCCAGTGCATCCCTCCGTATGGATTTCCCCACGGAACAGCACAGCCTGCAGCCCCACCCAGGCATCTCACACTTCTCCAGCCTTCTTCATGTCTGAGCGGGTAAACCTCCTTCTGCTCCCCAGACTCAGATGCCCCTCTGTGCCCCCCCTCCAAGCCTCTGCCTATCTGTGGCTCCCACACCTCCACCTGCCCAACGATACAGCAAACCTACAATAGCAGCCTCAGGGTCTCACCTGCGGGTCTTAACATGCAACATTCATCCATCTCCTCATTCATTCAGGCAGCCTACAGGCACAGCACCTTCCATGTGTGAGCTGAGAAAGCCCCCACTTGGGGCTCACAGAGCTGGGCGAGCCCTTAGCATGGGGCCAGTGGAATGTGACATATAAAGATGCATGTGTTCTGTGTATATGTACGTGTGTGGATGTGTGATGTGCACATGGGTGGCTGCATATGCATGCAAATGTGCATGGTAGCATGTTTATATTTATGTGAAAGTATGAGTATGTGGCATAGTACCTGTGTGGTGTATATTTTGTATGAATATTTGTAGTGTATGTGCACAGACTGAATGCTTACATATATGTGAATATGTGAGTATGTATATGTTAAAGTGTATGTGAATGAAGGTATGTACTACATAGACATATATGTGTATGAATGTGTGTAGTATGTTAAATGTGTATTTTGTAAGAACATGTGTGGTGCATGTGAATGTTCATACATATTTCTCATCCAGTCTTTCTACTTCATGCTCCTGGTTGAGATGTGAGCTCTCAGCTTCCAGCTCCCCCTGCCATTTCCTCCCGTTGCTGCCATGATGGACCCTCACCCTCTGCAGCCATGAGCCAAACAGCCCCTTATGAAGCTACCTTGTCATACTGCCCTATCACAGCAATAGACGGCTAAAACTATGGAAGTGAACATGTATGCACATATATGTTAACATGTGTTTGTGTTAAGGTATGTGCTCCATGGATGTATATGTTGTGAATGTGAGTGGCATGATGTACATGTGTACGCATGGCCCAAATGCTTACACATATGGGAGCATGTATGCAGACTTACATTAATGTGCATGTGTGTGAAGGTGTGTGTTGCCTGGGTATATGTGCATGTGAATGTGTGTGGTATGTGACATGTGCTGTATGTATTTGGTATGAGTATGTGTGGCCTGCATGCATGGGTTGGATGCATACAAACATGTGAACATGTGTGTATAAGCATATAAATGTGTGTGAAGATGTGTGCTGTACAGCTGTGTGGTTGTAGGTATGGATGTTTAATATACATATGTGTGGTATACATACATACATACATACATGTGCTGTGTAGATTTTGCCTGAGTTTGTGAGGGGATGCTTGGTCAAATGTTTACAAATATGTGAACATGTATACATGAAACATGGATCTATGATTACAAGTGTATAAACATATGTGGAATATATCTGTGAATACTTTGTATGAGTGTGTGTGATAATTGTGTATAGGCTGAATGCATGATAAATATATGAGCACTATTGTGAACATGTATGTAGATGTTCATGCTTACATGGATGCATGAGTGCACGAATGTGCAGATATAAATGCATGTAGTGAATATGTACATGTTGCATGCTTATGTATATGTATATATGTGTATGAATTTCTGTGGCACATATACACACGTTGAATGTATGCATGTACATGAGTCTGTGGTAGTTATGTGTGTGCACATGCATATAAAAGTATATGTGTGTGATATATGCATATATGAACATGTGGTATATACACACACACTGTACATATGTGTGTTGGAGTTCACACGTGTGAATTGTTGATAGCGTGTTGTGGGTATACATGTGATATTTGTGTTTGCACACATGTTGAATGTGTGTGTGATACACATATGTACACATGCTATATGTGTGATATTATCCCCGTGGCAGTACAGGAAGAACCCTCACACCCTTCTGTGTGTGCTCCTTCCTCCTCTCCTGCAAACAAGGAGAGCAGGCATTTCCTGAGGCTCTGCAGGTTTGAGAGGTGTGAAGGGACCCCGAGTCTGTCACTGGTGCCATGTGAGAGACTGAACAGGAAGCCTAAGAGGCACGGGGCACCCTCCCCACTGAGGGAAAACATTCTGCCCTCCTTGGCAGTTCCTGTGCCCTGAGAGAAGCTGCGTGAGTCTGTGATGGCTGCATGTCCCCGTGTTCCTCACAGGCCCCTGAAGGAAGGGAGTTAAGCTTCTGAGAGGACGGCAGACAAAGCTATCTCCTTATTGGCCGCTGTAGCCAAAGGCTTTCTGGACTCTGTCTTATGTGTCTTGGTGTGGTGGGACATGGGGAGGCGTGGTCATTCAGGCTGTTGTCCGGGTGGTGGGCACGGGTGCTTCAGGAGCTGTGGGAGCTTGCCCGGTGCACCTGCCATCAGGCAGAGGCATCAAGGCAGCAGACTTTCTCCCAAGTGTGGCCAGTCTAAAGCCAAGGCCAGTGGGAACATGCCGTGGGGACAGGCAGCGGGGACAGGCAGTGGGAACAGGCAGCCAGTGATGGCTGAGCTGCAACTCCAGCGAGAGACGCCTCTGTGTGTCCACACCTAGATGAGGTCAAAGGGCAGATGCTGGGAGGCAGCTGGTTGGGCAGTGCAGTCAGGGACTGAGGCCTCGGCCCAGGGAGCACACACACCTGCATGCCTCGTCTGCACGGTTCTTGGACCTGGCTTGCCTGCAGCCGCACGCATTGGCTTCCCCAGGACGGACTGCTGTTGTCCATCTGCCCCCTCGGAGATGTGCCCAGCAGGAGGTGGAGACCATGGGAACCTGACCAGCTGCCCAAGCAGGTGGTAAGGGTCTCTGTAGAACAGGTACCGTGGGCACGGAGGGCAGGGCAGTGCCCCTGCAGGATGGAGGTGGACAGGGAAATAAGGTGGTCCAGGCTGCTGGAAGGAAGCTGCCCACAGGCCCACTGGCCTCGGATTTGCAGGTGCTGAAGCTCCATACAAGGCTCCAGCCACATCCTGGGATGGGAAGGGGGCTCCCTAGATCCTAGGGCCCCTTGCCCACATCAGGGACTTGCAGGGTACATTTTCCAATAAAATGCAAATCAGCAATTGCCTTACTGGAGAATGAGGGAGGAAAAAAAATCAGTGTAAACAAAATCTCTGTTACCATGGAGACCATTAAAAATAGACTGCCTGCCCTCCCGCTTCTTTCTGGGTAATGTGCTGCCGAGTTCCTTCACAACACATTATTATTACTTTTTAATTATGAATAATTTCTCTCTTTCCTTGCGAAGATGGATTAACACACAGAACTTCCCAAAGGATGCCTCCTGGAATGGACCCATGCCAACATGTTCACACAGGTGCATCCCGTGTTTACGTGTGGGGTGAAGGTCCAGATCCATCCACGCTCATCCCACCTGCTGTCTCTCCTCTTCCTCTTGGCCTCATGCCTATGTGTCAGTTGGTCTGCTTTCTGCCTGTCTGTCTGCCAGCTGCTCCAGTTCAGATCACGATTATGGAGCACGCAAGAGCCAGCCAGGAGAAAGCCTTCAGGTGGTACATGTGGAAGAAGGCAAGCCCAGAGGAGAGTGCCCCACCCCGGGAAAGAACCTAGCATCCGTAGACTCCCACCAGCTGGGAAGAGCAGGGTCCCGTGACGTGATGCACAATCTTGACGGCTCATGGTCGGCATCTGTGTTTTCAGCCCAGGCAGCTGCTAATTGCCTGTGGCTAGGAGCTGGAAACAGTCAAGGTGGCCCTCACTTAGCTCCGCAAGGACAAGAATGACAGACACAGGAGAGGTCATCATGGTCTAGCACTCTGTCCCCAGGGGTTCCCAACCACTGATGTGCCAGCAGCCAGCACGCAGGCCTGTTAGCTTAAAGAGGAGGAACAGTGATTACCACTGCACATGGAGGACAGAAACCCATCCCCCCCTCCTGGGGTACAACTTCATCTCAGAATTCTGAGTCTTCAGGGTTCAAATGGCTGCTCAGAGACACCCCACCATATCTACTGCCCCCAACACCATCAGACATCAGAGCCCAGGTGGGCCTGAGTACCCAGCAAAGGCTTTGGCGCTGAAGGTGACCAGCTGAAGCTCAGCAAACCAGGGTAGGATCTCTGTTGTTTAAAGTGCAGATGTATTTCTAAAGAGCTACAGCCTGGCACACGGGCAGCTTGTCAGGGCCTAGGGACATTCCAGCCCCAGGCTGGAGTCTGAACATTCCAAGACCTCCTGGTAATTTTTTTTTTATATTCAGGCCATTTTTGAGTGAGGGGTAACTGTGTGACCTTGAGGTTTTACCCCACCTGCTGTTGACAGGCCCTGCAAGGCCTAGAGGCCTGGGACATCTTAGGTCACCGTATTTCAGTACAGGCAGCGGTGGGGAAGAAGAGTCCCCAGCGTATCAACAGACTAGTCCTGCAATGGAATGGGGTTCAGTATGACATCAATCTCAGGCCTTCACACACACACACACACACTCACACACACACACACACACACACACTCACACACACACACACACACACACACACACACTCACACACACACACACACACACACACACACACACACACACACCTTTCTGCTAAATACTGGCCAATTTCTTTCTGCATTACAGGAAGGTCTCCATCCCTGGGCACCTCCCCCATCTGAGTCTCTTCCAGCAACTTCACAAAAAGGCACACAGCACCTGGCTGATTGTCTCACGGAAGGTGCTCAGGTGGAGATCTGCTCATCCCTGCCATGTTGACAGGAATCAGGTGACGAGCCACGTGTGAGTCAACTGGGGGTCTGCTTCCGTTGGCTGAGAACAAGGAGGAAGGTAGCCCATAGAGCCAAATCACACCAGCGTGTGTAGGCTGGGCCAGTCCAGAGCAACAGCGGGACCTGGCTGCCAGGAGTAAGCCATAAGAAGAACTAAGCTGGCCAGGCAGAGAGAGGTGGACGGGGCTGGGCCAATGACACACAGTGTCTCCCAAGTCTCTGGGGCAAACACTACTCAGCTCAAATCTGCAGCCCAAAGAGGCATGGCTGCCTTAATGTACACGAAGAGGGTGCTGTGCTGGGCAGGCAGGGCAGCAGTAAATCTGGGACCTTGGCAGGGCTTTGGTAGGGCAGGTTCATGGGGACCTGCACCCTTCCTCCCTTGCTAACTTGGAATGGGTCATGACCCAGCCACAAATGCATCTTTATTTAATTCACAGCAATTATACTCACATTCTGCTAGACAAATAGATTTTACAAGCTCTCGGTTAAATGTGGATAATTATGGCTGCTGGTGCCTTGGGACCGTATGTCCAAGTACCGGAGGAGAAATCGCAGCCCAAGTCCTCCTAACGCCGTAAATTAGCAGGGAACATCCCTGTGGCAGCTAAGCAATTACCCGCGATTTCATTTTCTCTCAAGCTGCCTCCCTGCCTGCGTGCTGCCCTCCACGCATGTGCATGTATGTGTGCGTGTGTGTGCATGACATATGCTGCTGTCTGTGGCTCTGTCACTCAGAGTCGCTTGTTTTATCCCCCTCCCTCCCCCCGCCACCACTTTAAGTCTGTCCATGGGTTGAAATGCAGCCCTGCCTATACCTGGAACCATCCCGGTGAGGGCAGCTATGTATGCACCCCGCAAAGCACAACATACCACTGGTTAACCTCCCCCACCCCCACTGCCCTGTGTCAACCCTCCTCCCACCAATGGCCACCTCAGAGAAGGTTCTAGAAAGCCGAGAACAGACCAAATCCTGAGAGCTGCCAAGATCAGTATGTGTGCATATTTCATGTGGCAGTAGATGAAACAGAAACTCCAGGAAGCAGCAACTGCTGGACAGATGATAACAATAGACGCCTCCATGCATGCATGTATGTATGTGGCTATGAATGGTGCATGTGTGCCCATGCAAGTAGAAATGTATGCATGCATGTGCACATGCCTCTGTGAACTCCAGAGGCTCCCACGGTCCTGAGGCTCACAGATGCATGAGGCAGTATCGTCTTGGAGCGATCTCATCACCTCTAGAGCTCAACATCCCCACCTCCGTGTGGGGAGAAAAGACACCTTCCTCTGCAGAACTCTTGGCTCTCAAATGTGAGAGTCTGCACGTCACAGCGCCAAGCACAGCTACTCTGTGGGAGCCCCGGCTGCTGGGCATCCCGTGTCCCTCCCTCTCGGAGGATGGGGAAGATATGGGATGCTTAGCAGGTGTGCCTCCTCTTAGGCAAATCCAATATTTAAAACCCAGAAATTAACCGGTGAGTCACTTCCCCAAAGGTCCTCTCTGCATAGAAGCGGGAGGTTATCTGAACCCATCTCAAAGATGGTTGTTAAAGACTGTGTCTACCGAGTCTCTCAGAACATATGGGCGGCACCCAGTCAGCTAGGGACTCCCCATGAGAACACTTTCCCACAAGGGAGACCCAGAAAGAAATGAGGGTTGGTCTCCCAGGACAGGTGCTGGCAGATGATGTCCTAACAGGATGTCAAGGGCCCTCATAGGTTTTCTTCCACCGGGACCATGCCCTGTCTCTGTGTAGCACTTCTGTCCCTTAGGGACAGACCACGGGAGAATGGCCTGGGGTTCCAAAGATGTCTCTATATGGTGATCCCAGGCCAGCCCAAGGAACAGAAAGGCATAGGGCTCCTCTTTGCTCCCTAGCGTCTGCTCCGCAGGTCAAGGTCATGTAGCTTTAGGAAGTAGGGGCTACCCACTGTGGAATTTATCCTGCCTAAAGGGAGGGGACCGGCCTTTTGCTCTTGTCTTATGCCAGGTAGACAGTCCTCTGGTCTTGATGGCCCTGGGGTCTTTGACCAGCCAAGGAGAGAGAATGTGGTGGGGGAGCGGCTTTGAGCCATATGAACAAGGTAACACGAAGTAGGGCTTAATCATGGCTGGAGACTGAGGTTAGGCATATGGGTTCCCCTATGCCTCTGGGACCCCAGAAGAATATGGACCCTGTGGCTAGGGGCATCTCTAGCTGGTAGTCCATGACTGTTGTCACCATGTCATGAAAATGAGATACCAACTCCATGGGGGAGGGGCCTAGGAGCCCCCCCTCCACTCTTTCCACCACCTCTTGGGTCTTTCCCTTTGGTGACCTCAAATCTGCGCTGTCTTATAGTAATAACGTAACCAGGGAAATTGACTTGTTGGGGTCTGTGTCCTTCCAAGTAACGGGAGGCCCGATGATGGCTGTGGAGCCCTCTGAACTGAAGGCTGCTGCCAGAGAGAGGGGTGTTTCTTGGATGGCTCTGTTTGACACTGCTGGAAGGCAGGGCGGGCCAAACGTGCGAGGACTCCTATGGTATCACCTCCCTGCCTCTCCACTCTGAAGAAAACACGTAGTAAACGGGCCATGGGGAAGGGGGCACACAGGCATTACTTGCACAAGAAACAAGAGGCTCAAACTAATAGTCGTTGGGTAAAGGGACAGGGCAGGCGTGGCGGTTGGGAGACACAGGAATGTGGGTCTATTACCCCACTGTGGTTTTACAAGCTACATTCTGACTCCTGAAGATCCAGTGTGACAGTGCGGACCCCTACAAGGCTGAGACTGGACACTGGCAGTGCTGCCATCACAGACAAAGGGGGAGGTCCTGTGATCAGGAATTCAACTCTGCAGGTGGGGGTGCACACAGACCTTGACAACAGATGGTTCTGAAATAGGTGGTGAGTCCAGTGTTCACCAGCCTGGGCTGGTGCAGACTTGCTTCTCCTGTACCCTGAGGTCCCTTCCCCAGCCACAGAATGAGGGTATGGGACAGGTGTTGAGCTCAAGCTAGGACCATGGGATGTTGTGAAGCCCTCGCCCATTCTCTACTGAGACTGCTTCGGGTGGGGGGGGGGATGAGGGGCTCTATGTCGGTGATTATGCTCAAGTGAGGTCTAACACAGGGCTCTCTTCTGATGAGCTAGTGAGCCTCTCTCCGGGTATTCACAGAAGCAAGGTCACGTGGGGACACAGCGGGAAGACAGCATCTGCCAGCCGGAGGATGCCTTCTCCAGATACCCCAACACTCGACTTGAAATATTATTGCACCCCGTGCTGCTAACTCCCCTTTTTCTACAACATGGATCCTGTGCACACACCCCCAGAACCAATGCTCCAGCTGCCAAATGGCCATTCACCCATTCATTCTCCTTGCTGGGTTCAAAAGCACCCCGAATCTCACACATCTGAAGTCAACCCCCCCTCCAGCTCCAGCCTTACCACAGAAATAGCATATCTTGCAGTCTCTCTGTTTCTCAGGCAAAAGTACTTGGCATGGTTCTCGATTTGAGTTCCCACCCACGTCCCATCACCAGGACAGCCTGTCAATCCTACCACGGTATGGAGCCAGGATCCCCTACTCAAACCCACAGCCAACACCCCCACCTCAGGGCCCTCTGTGTGGGTCTCTGCCTCCTGCTGTCCCCTCAACCCAGCAGCAGCCAGGGTCCCTTTAAAATGGAAGTCACAGCATTACCTGGCACTCAGGATCGGTGTCATCCATACTCTCTGCTCTCTATTGCTATGGCCTAGCGTTTACCGGTGAGCTGAGAGCACCAGCTGAAATGCTTTCCCCCGGAACACGCAGCACCCTCTAACCCAGCAATGCAAACTTACAGTGTCACCTAAGACTTATTTCTGAAGTGTCCCACACAAAGGCTCTTACACTGAGGCAACTGGGTCATGAGGAGACTCTATGGACTGCCAAGCAGGTACATAAGTTCATTGTAGAATGGCCTTTCGTGGATGAGGTCTGGCTGGAGAAAGTGGGCCACTGCGGTGTGTCTTATCCTGGGCCCTTCCTCCCCCCTGAGGCAAGCCACTCTGCCATGCCTAAGGCAAAGAGAAACAACCAGACCAAAGCAAGAAGCCGGTGGAGTCTTCAAAGGAGGGGAGAGCTAACGGCCACTCTGAGGAGGGAGCAGGCCTGCTCTCTCCATGAGGATGGGTATTTGGCCAGCTGTTCGGAGACTGAAGACATTTTCAACTTCGTTTGCACCTGCTCGGCAAATAAGCTAAGAATGAACCCAGTCTAGGTAATTCTTCTCCTCAGCCTCCCTAACAGAATACCTCTCGCTTCTCCAGAAGTCCACGGGCTTACTGACCCCAGCCCGACATCTCTCCCATCTTAACCCTCTCTCTGCTCTGTCATACTGGGTAGAAGCGGCTCCCCTCAGCTCCTAGACCTTGGTATCTGCCCTGTCCTCCTGGCCAGCCCTGACAGTACCGTGACTTCATCTAGGGAGTGCTACCTAGATGTAGGTAGGGTTAGGGTTAGGGCAGGGTTAGAAGCCCACCTCCCACCCTTTAAACACTCCACATTTCAGTCACTAGCCAATGCATGACTTGCTGGCCTCCAGAGCACAGAATTCTGCAGAGTTGGGTCTTGTTCCCCACTTTCCTGGGGAAATATCAAGACAGAATCCTTTATTGTACATCCCTGTGATGAATAAATGAATGAATGAATGAATGAAAATGAACCATCCCAGGATGGAGATGGACACAGGAGAACTCAGAGCCCATCCAAGCCTTCCACTGACTCTGGAAGGGAAGAGAGCCTCCCCTTCCCTAGAGAGATGAACAGAGGCGAATGAGGTCAGTAGCCATCGAGCCCTGGCTTCCTCTGCCAAGGCTGGGGCTCAAGGGGACAAAGCAAGCATGGAAAGGCAGAGGCCACCTCCCTGGCCCAACCAGCCCAGCACGGGGTGCCCAGCCGCCACCAGTTGGCCACCACATTCCTGCTGTGCCTCCTTAAACCCGTGTTTACCGTGTTTGACTATAAAGCTCCCAGCACAACCCACCAAAGGTTACCTTCAGAGTTCCAACAAGAATAACCTGCCGACATCCATCTTAGCACACCCATGTGCACTCACCCGTCTCATGCACACACGTGTGCACTTATGTATGCACACAAGCGTACGCACACAAACAAAGCATCTTTGCTTGTCTCCAACTGTTCCTTTTGCACAGGCAGCTGGCAGGAGGGAGGCCCTGGCAGATGGTGTTCAGCCTGCGGTTCTGGCCGACAACTCACCCTGATGTGGCTGCCACGAAATCGCTGTGCCAGGCAAGGTCTCCAGCAGCCGGTTCCTCACCATCCCCTCCTTGTATTAGACCAGGTGTCTGGGTCACTTCTGCTCAGCCCTAAGCGAGGCCTTGCCAAGGGACTGTTTCCATACACAGACATATGCCCACCTTCAGGGAGGGCCTCCATCCCCCCTCTCCTCTGAGCATTTCCCTGCCTCTACCATTCCTGCCATCACAGGTGTCTGTTCCTGCCTTGACACTCCTTTTTCCACAGTAGAACTCAGGAGCCACGTCCCCTCTGGGGCCCTGCCAATGGGGAGGAGACAACGGCATTATTTGAGATGTGGGAAGAGCCTGGCTCCCTCTCTACCCACAACTTCGTAGAGAGAATGAAGCCGCTGGGCATAAGCTAACTGATGTCACCACCAGCATCCAGAAGTCCCAGGCTGGTTTCAGCTCTCCCATTTGTCTTGGGGTAGTGACATGGCACCACAGCCATGTGGTCCTTGAGTTTCCCACAGGCCTCTCTGCTTTCCCACTGTGGTTGTCTGAATGAGAATGCAATACCATCCCTCCCTGCCATGCTCATGTGTTTGAATGTTCGGTTCCCAGTTGGTGAACTGTTTAGAAAGGATTAAGATGTATGGCCTTGCCAGAAGAGATGTGTCACTGGGGGGGTGAGCTCTGAGATCTCAAAAGCCCACACCAGGCCCAGCCTCCCTTCCCCCTCCAACCTGTGGCTCACATGTGAGCTCTCTCCTCTGCGCCAGCGCCACGCCTGCTTGCTTGTTGCTATAACCCCTGCCATGATGGTCACAGACTCTGAAGATGTCCCCAAGCCTTCAATTAAATTCTTTCATTTAGAGGGTGCCTTAGTCATGGTGTCTCTTCACAGTAACAGCAAAGTAGCGAAGACGCTCACCATGACTGACCCCTGTCTTAGAGAGGACCTCCCATAGAAAGTCTCAGAGGGTCTTGTTTAACATACACACTTAGTCAACACCATCATAACACTTACCTAGCCCCACTCTGCCGGGATGCACAATGAAGACAGTGCCTGAGACACACAGTGTCCCCAACAGAGAGAGCCTTTCTCCATCCCTGGGACAGTGGAGAAAACACAGCAGGCACCTCCCAGCCTTCCCAGTTTGCTCCTAAGACTAAGATGGCAATTACTCTTGCTGACTGCCCAGAGCTCCCAGTGAGGGCTCCTCCTGTCCTTCTGTCCCCTCCTGTCCCACCTGCCTCTCAGCTACTCCCTCGCCTCACCATGGTTAATGCCAACGATACCTCGGCTAAAGCAATCTCAGGGTCTACATGCCATCCGACGCATAGGCTCGTGCACACATATGCCGTGTGACCACTGAGCACAAGCTCCCAGCATGCTCAGGCACAGGGACGCCACCAGCGGCTTGTCCACACACATCATGGGGCCAGCCAGGACTTGGCACTGCTCTGCTGGGTGGTGGTGCAGAGAGCCTGACATGTTTTCTTGTCCCTGAGAGGATGAGACAGGAATATAACTGTCACAGAGAGTTCTGCAGACCCAGGTCTGGCCAGCCCATGCTCTGTCCGGGGAGCCTGGATCAGGTAACTCCAGGAAGGAAGGTGGGATAGGGCACGGGCCTGAAACGCAGCAAAAGGACCACTAGGAGGCTCTACCACCAAGCTCTCCCCAGTACCGCATCCACCCAACCCAGGGCCAGTGTGGCTTTAGGACATCTCAGAGAGAGCAGCTCTGTGTCAACCAGTCAGGCACTGGGAGACCACTGTGCGTACAAGAGGGGGAAGGGATCTTTCGCAGGAAGCCTTCAGAAACATCTTTCAAGAGAAAAAAAACAGAAGTGGGGTGGAAAATGGAGATTAAATTATATCATGGCCAGAAACACTTCAACACCAGGATGCATGGACCATGTGTACCCAGGAGCCTTCCTAGCTTGAAGCTGATTTACCTGTTCTTCTGGGGGCCTCTTTCCATCAGAAAGGTGATTTCCAAACCAAATATACTTTTGAAAATGCCTGTGCTCCTGAAGGGACGTATAAACTCAGAGACCCCACAACAGGCTCAGCAAATATTATTTTTCATCTGCCGGCAGACTCTCTCATAAGATCATCGTGCAGGAGGTCAAACTCAACCAACAAGCCAACACATGCACCGGGCACTAAACTCAGACAGCCATCTGCAGATACCAGCAGCCTGGCAACGCCCTTCTCCGGACGCGTGCCTGCTGGGCACGAAAGATTGGAAATGTGCTGATACGTGCGGCCAGAAAAACCACTTGATATTTCCCAGATCTGATCAGAGGATCTTTTGTCTGGCACTGATGGAAGCCAGTCCTCCAACATGCTAGGCAGCCAGAGACCCAGTCTTTACGGCGAAGTGCGGGATTCTAAGTTAGGTCAAGAGTGAGAGCCCAGTGAGTGATTATACATGTTGGCACGTGACTGGGGAACAAGAGACCGGATGACCAACACCACAAAAAATCATGTTGACATCGGCCCCCTATCATGACAGTGGTCATGGTCACTGCAAAGGTGAGACACGAGCAGTGTGAACAGAGACATTCCTACAGGATAGACAGGGTGGGTCCCAAGAGCTTCTGGTCTCAACACGCTTGCCACCTGTCAACTGACAGCCCTGCTACCCACGACCATCTTCATCATTCAAGGGCGCAGTCTGGTACCCGTAAGCAACTTCACACTGCTGCGCAGCCATCCCCACCAGCCATCTTTAGAACTCTCCCGACCATTGGGAACTGAAACCCTGGGGCCACTGAACGATTCCATTCCCCTCCCCTTCCAGCACTTCATTCTGTCTCCACACTAGGGACCTCATTTGAGTGGAATCACACAGTATTTGTGTTCTTGCGATTGGCGCAAAGCTTTCAAGTTTCATCCATGTTGTAGAATGTGTCAGGGTTTTTTCCCTTTTCAGGCTGAGTAATATTCCACTGTATGGGCTTGCCACATTGTGTTCACCCATTCAGCTGTCCCTTGATACTGGGTCAGTTCTGCCTTTCGGCTGTCGTGAACACATTGCCATGAGTGTGGACATGCAGACATCTTGCTGAGAGCCTTTTCTCGCCTCTGCAGAGGCACCCAGCCTTGGAAAGCTGGCGTAGCACCCTGTCCTTTCCTTCCAGGAAAAAGACATCCACACAGAGTGGTATCCTAGGCCAGGCTGCAAGGTGCCAGGTCTTAGAGAAGTTAATAGGGTCATCAGATGTCCCGGGCGTTGGGAAGTCTATGAATGTCCACTTGCCTATTGGATGCCTAGGCTCGTTTTTGTAAATGGTCATTAATGGCCTTTTATTCAAGCCCCATCTGATCCATTAAAAATTACCTTATTTGTTTGAAGTGGAAATAAAGGACAATTAATCAATTTGTTAACTATTCCCTCCTCCTTCCAGTGTACGCCGATATCAAAGGCCCTAGGAAGGGATGTGAGGGAAATAGACTCCTTTGCTGATGAGAAGCCAGGGAGATGCCCTACGGCAAAGTAGGGCAGCTGGGGTACAGCTTTCGAAAGAGGCTGCCTAATTAGAGCGAGCTTGGAATCTGCAGCCCCTCTTCCTAGACAGCTGGAAATTGCAACCAAGTGCAAGCCTGGCCCTTAGACCTGCCTGAGCGTTCAATGATTATAGTGCAAGAGCTGTCTGCAAGACAAGTGTTCAAAACACCCAGCTTCGCTTCTCTCCCACCCCCTACACCCTAGTGTTAACTCTACCATCAGCACAGTGTGAGCCAGCGCTTTCTCCTTTCCTGGCCTTTAGTCAGCCTGGGACCCCAGCCTGTCTGAGGGTGCTGCCCACATTGAGGGTGGTTCTTCCTGCCTTCGTGAATCCTCTCTTGAAGACACGGCCAGAGGGGTGCCACACCTATGCTTGTTTCTTTACTTTACTTTTTTTGAAATGGGGAGGGGAGGTTCCAAGTCTCAGAGACTTAAGAGAGAATAACCTTGAATTTCCCATCCTTCTGTCTCCACCTCCCAAGTGCTGGGATGACATATGGACCCTGTTTTATGTGGTGCTGAGGAACAAACCCAAGGCTCCTCACATGCTAAGCAAGTGCTCCACCACAACTGAGCTGTGTCCCAGCCCATAGGTGTTTCTTCATTCAAGCAAGATGGTGGAGGAGGCCACCCCAATTTGCCTGTGTCACCAGGACTGATGTCTCTGCAGAAAGCACCCTTGGACACTGAGTTAGTTTGCTTTCTACCACGGCATGCTGCCTGGAGCAATCAGCTTGTAAAGAGCAAGGCTTACCTGGGTTCTCTCTGTCCCCTTAGCTGTCACTGCTTTAGACATGTGGCAGCAGAGTATGTCACTGCAAGAGCCCCGTGGCGGATAGGAAGCAAGGAAAGATACAAGAAGGAGCTGGGGTTCCACACTCCCCTTCAAGGCATGCCTCCCATAACCTAACTTTCAAGAGGCTTCACCTCCTAAATGCTCCGCCATGTTCCAACAGCAGGTACAGGTTTGGCAATACACCTTTCGCGTCTCAGACCGAACACTCCAGCAGATGCTCATCCCTGCAGGGACCAGGGTGTCTAGGAGCAACCAAGAAAGCTGTACGGTTGCCCTACTCCTACCTTCTAGGTCCTTCTTAGGTCAGAACCACTGGCCCAGTAACCTACGTTCTGGGTAACTAACCTGGATATTTGGTATCCTTCCAATCAAAGGCATGAAATCTAAGTCCTCAGGAGTGGGCTCCCAAATGACCCCTTCATCATGTAGTTTTGAAGCTTCCCCCCCCCCCAGGAACACACATGTCACCTCATCCCCAACACCAGCTTGGTAGGAGACTGAGACCAGTAGATGTCAGTTAGGGAGGTGTGGCTGAGTCCCCCACTGCCAGCCCCTGCCTCTGTGTGGCTGGGAGAAGAAATGGCCCCAGGGGCTGCTATTCTTTCCTGGACTCAGATTAATCCCACAAAGGCAGGTTAAACCTGGGTCCAGAAAGGAGTTGCCCCCTGCCAGTCTCACAGCTCAAAGCAATGGTGACCGGCCAGATCAGCTGCCACCCTGCTGACTGGCAGGCACAGCTGCAAGCTATGGTTGCTCTCGGGTCAGTGAGATGGCTCAGCAGGTAAAGGTATCTGCCACCAAGCCTAACAACCTGAGTTCAGTGTTCAGAACCTGCGTGATCTAAGGAGTGAGCCGACCTCCTCCGACTGACATGCACACCATGGCACGCATGTCACCACCCCTTACTACACACACACCAAATAAAAGTGTATAGATGAAGAAAGACAGGGTTGCTTTTGCTATTCACTTAGTTCAGTTAGAGTCCCATCCCAGGGAATAGTGAGTTAACAGACCCTGAACTGACGCTCCTGGGGAGATACAGGTCACTGTGAGTCACTGGTCACATGGTCCATCCATTAACCCATTCCCGGCCTGTCCTAAGAGTATCCCTTCACAGACACCTTATTCAATGTAATTGCTGCTGAAACTTCATATACATGTGACCAATACATACACTTTCTCCATGAGGCATCTCGTTCATGGCTTTTGCCCGTTGAAACATGAGACAGCCCTTCCTCACAGCGTGGGGGGGGTACATTTCAAATGGTGTATCACCCCTAAAAGGGGGCATAAAAATGTAAAAAGTGAAGCAAAATCAACCTCACAAGGACACTTCTCTACGATACTGTGAGGACAGAAACAGGAAGAGGGCAGACTTCACCTGGGAACTTGTATGTCACGTGACTTAAATTTTGTGATGCTCCACCACCACCCATGAATGACCATAGAGATGATGTTGACATTGGGACCGACAAACTTTAACCAATAAGACAATTGAAAAAGATGGGATTCATGAATGAGGAAGGAACGTGAGCCTGTGCAGCCACTGGCCAGTAGGGTTGTTTATTACACAACAAGAGCTAACTGTTAAAAATTGCAAAGCCCCTACAGGCCCAGAGCCCCTTAATTCCCAAGAGGGAATCACCTATAGTTGTGGGAACTCCAGAATAGGCTGAAATGAGTTGCGGTCCTCCATGTCCTGCAATGACCAAGCATCCAGCGTTTAGGTCACAGTAGGAAAGAAGGCCCTGGAGCCCTCCCCAGACAGCTGGAGCTGTAACTCAGGTCTAATACACCAAGCAATGCTCTGCTGATGTCCGTGCCCCCCCCCCAGCAGTTCAGAACTTTCACCTCACTTCAGCAGCTATACCGCAAAGGATCTAAGGTCTCCTGGCAGCTCACCTTCATAGCCCCAGGCCAGTGGCTTCCCTCTTAGTGCCTCAGTTTACCTCTCTGTAAAAGGATAAGAATAACACCCTGTGCTTCATCAGAGGGTATGGGAGGCATGAATGGGTCAACAAAGGGAAAGGAGAGTTCTCAGCCAGGTCGGCACCAGACACTGGCCAGGGGCTAGCTGGGCTCCCAGTCCCTGAGCCCTGCGCTCTCTTTCAGCTCTCCCTCCACATGCACCTCGCCCTCGTTTGTTTACTGGGCTCCGCACAGGCAATTCTTGATTACCAGCATGTGGCTTATCCGTGACAGCCTTTAAATCCTCGCGTCTTCTCTCCGTCACCTTGCACATCCCCAGCCGCCTCCTCCCACGGCCTGGCTCTGTGTACTCAGGGAACGCAAAAACAATTTTAACATTGTTCTAAGCCAAACATAATTAGGAAGGTAAACCACAGCAGCAGCTAAGTGGCATAATGCACTCCACAGCCGAGGTGCATGCTGGCTGGGGGCCGCAGGGGGTCCCGGGAGCTAAGCACACCACCGGGGAATCTGCTCCCCTGGATTCCCATGTGCGCATCACTTCCTGCAGCCAGATACCTGCAGGAAAGCTCTTGCCTTCAAGACATGGCAAATGGGTGCTTCTGGAGACGCCAGCAACTACTCCCCTCATAAGGTTCTACAAACAAGCACAAAGAGTCACGTGGGGCAAGGGCTGCCTGAGGGACACCCAGCCTCATGGGACAGGCAGACACATCTGAGCTTCTCTGTGGCAAATGATGGCACAGAGTGGAGAGCTAGGTTATGCTGAAGCATGCATGTGCAAATGAATAGGTATATACACTAGCAGAGGGTCACGTGACAGGGCAGAGGGGGAGCCACGCAACGGCACACAGGCAGAGGCTAGTGTAGGAGTCCAGGCCTATGGCAGGATCCAGGGGCACAGGTGAAATAAAAAGCTAGGTGAAAGTTGGACAGAGATGAGCAAGACTCCTAAGAAGGGGTTGGGCCTGTGGGTCAGAGGGTAGCTGGGGTTGGGACAGGTGGGTTCATGTAAAGAAGGAGCATAGGCTGCACCTACGATACTCCGAGTTGTCCTAGAGAAAGGATGCTGGGAGGTAAACACACAGAGAGAGCTGACTGGCCAGTCCAAGAAATGAGATGCCCATGTGAAGCTGTGCACACAGATAGCTTCCTGCAAGGGGCAGAGAGACTGGGGGAGATGGCTGTATGGATGAAGTGCTTGCATAAGGACAGGACTTTGGATCCCCAGCCTCCACCTCCACGTGAAACCCCGTTGTAGTGGTATGTGCCTATCACACTGGGGAAAGCGGGGATATGGAGACAGGCAACACCCTGGAGTTCACTGGCCAGCCAGACTAAGTTAAAGGGTGAGTGAGCTCCAGGTTCAGCCAAAGACCCTGTCTCTAGAGGGTGGAGTGTGATGGAGGAAGACACCTGATGACAACCTGTGGTCTCCACACACTCGTGTATGGGCACAGGCGCAGAGTGGGGAGGGGAGGAGAGAGACAGACAGAGACAGAAGGAAAGCAGAGGAAAGACAACCATGATGGCATGTGTTCCTGTGTGGCCTTCCAAGAAGCCAAAGCCAAGACCAGCCCGGCTGTCTCAAAGCTGAAGGTCCATTTTGAAAAGTGAAGAGTCTTCACCCACCCGGCCTGTCTCTACACACCTTATCCCTAGAGGAAAAGGTGAGAGAGCCCCCCTTCTCCCCACTTCTCCGCTAGAAGTGATTCTGTCAGGAACCAAGGGCCCAAGGGTGAAATACACAGTAAGAATGACTATGTTTCTATTGTAGCTCCAACGGGTGTCATCCCCCAAGCCATCAGACACCCACCTCAATCCCTTGCAGGGGCTTGGGCAGTTTGGGAGCTCTCTCCTCAGGAGTTTCCCATGACCAGGCCTGCAGAGCCAATCTGCCTCCTAAATTGGGGCGCCCTGAGTCTTGAACCCCATAGATGCTCCAGACATCTCTTCTAGTCCAGTCCAGCTAGCCTTGACTGACAGTCGCTCATTTCCACAGAGTCTCTTGGTTGCCCCTGTTTCTACAACACTTATGGAGCAGGGTCACATAGCGACGACTCCCACAGTCATGAAGGAGGGACAGCACACTGGATGCTGGCATTGAAGATCATAGCCTGCTGTCCCAGACACTCAGAGGAAGGAAGCCATATTCCTGACTCCCGAATCCTGAACTCCCACCCCAGCAGGCACCAGGCTTTGGGAGGCCTCCACCTCCCGGCTTTGGCCTTTAGAAAGTCATTTGTTCCATGTCTGCCGTGGCACAGACACACACACACACACACACACACACACGCATGCACACACCACATTACTTCAAGAGCTCTACATGAAACAGATAAAGGACCCTCTTCCCTGCCAGAAGGCAGGTCCTACCAGGTTCCCCTGTACACTGGCCACAGTTTGGCCCATGGTCCACAGACCTGCTGTTTTCTGACTTGTCTCCCCAGATGGCTCTCTCACAATAGGAGTAAACATTAAATAGCCCCACTCTGCCGCTCACAGGAAGATCCAGAAGTTACCCATCCCCCTCTACTTCATCATCAGTGAAAGACTGCAGTCTGTGTCTGGTTCTGGCTCAGGCTTGGGCTCACAAGCAGTTGGGACAGCCATCCTGGGATAGTAGCACCTCCAGGGATGAGCATCCGTGGTCTTCTCCCTTCCAGACCCCACAAGACATGTGAGTGTGGAGGAAAGGGCTCCCCATCTGCAGCCTGGGGTCCCCACTTCCTGCCATCCTCTTGTTTACAGTGTGCTGTCATGAGTGGGCCCCTCCAGAATGAAGGACCCCAGCTCGGGGACAGGGGCCTGGGCCTCAGAACCCATCTACAGTTCGGCAGTGGAAGGAAGCGTGTTCCAGGGGTGAAGCCCCAGCCACTGGGGTCTTGCTCTGTCATGCGTGGGACAGGAAGCTGGGGGATCTTTGCCTTCCTTCCTCAGCCTCAGCCTCTTTGCCAACTCCCCAGTTCCCATGGTTTTAATTTTACGGTTCACATTTTCTCCCAGCAGAATCCTGGGATGACAAGGTAGAAAGTCTGCCTTGATTAACTGTCCCTCTGGCACTGAGGCAGGGACCAGCGTGATAAATAGCAGGAATAAAACCGAGAGAGGCGCGTGGCAGGCAATCGGCAGGCCTGGCAGTAAATCCCGGCTCTGATGGGGCTGAGAGGAGCTGGTTATTTCATGAAGGGGGAGTGGGGATGGGGGTAGAGGCAGCTTGCAGGGCCGGGGCCCCAATCCTGTGCGGTGAATATTGTTTAAGTAAGACAGAGCAGAATCGCTCTATCGTGCCATTGATTTTTTAATAAAAACAGGTAACACGCTGCAAATCTCCCAGCTCTTTCATCTCGCCTCTCCTTCACCCATACGTCCGGTAACTTTACCCAAGGGTTCCATCCAATGGGCAACAGTCATGACTGCTGGGTCTGGCCGGTTTGGAGAGGCTTCCAGAAGGTGCAGGCTCTCTCCTTTCTGCGTATACACGTGCATGCACATACATACACATACATGCATACATGTAACACAGACACGTGTGCACATGAACACACACAATTATAATGTGTATCCATTGAGATGTTGGGGCTCACAGTGTATATGTGTGCATGAGCATAATCACCTGTACACTCACACGTCATGCATGTTCTGCATGCAAGTGCATGCTTACATACATGTACATGTACACACATACATGCCCCTCCCCCCAGCCTGGCCAATGAGGAGGGACAAGCCAGGCCCTGCTCTTGATTTTGACATGAATAAGCCTGAGCATCCCAGAGGTAACAAAAGGCATGCGGGTGAGGACAGAAAAACAGGTGAGGATAAGGGAGGGCTGTGCCCACTCTAGATTCTGAGACCCACACAGCCGAGATGGTGACTCAGGGTGAGTGGGCTGAACAGCACCGATGACACCAGTCACCAGAGAGCCAGGCTATCTCAGGCAGGTGCCCATCAGCTCCCCCAGGATTACTGGACCAAGGTGACACTCTGCTAATTCCCGGCCACAGCAACCTGCTGTGTGCCTGTTATCACCAGCTAATAGCATCCATCTGAACTGAGGGAACCGTCATGTCCTGTGGACGCGCCCGGCGTCTCCATGGTGCTTGCCGTGTTCTCAGAAACAGCGCTGCCTCTCTTCACAGGCTGACTGTCCCTGTGAGAGCAGAGAAGGCTCCGCCACCACCTGCCTGCAGGGTTCCATCTGCTGTACCTGAGACTCTCCACCCCTGTGGGGGTCAGGCCTCCCTGCCCTGCCCCCCCCACCCGCTGCCTCCATCCATCCATCGGCTCCCTCTGCGGTGGTTCTTGTTGTCCTTCTCCATCAGGCATTGTCTTAACCAAGGAAGTCTGTAGCCAAAGCTCATGGGGAACTTGAAAGACATCCCTACCCCTACCTACCCTGATCATTGAGATAGCAGGATTCATGCTGATTCCAGGGGGACACCCAGATTTGTCTCAGCACTGTTGCTCTGGTTCCCCAATATAACCCCTGCTAAAGATACTTTACCCTGAAACCCATTGTTTTTTTTAATTATTTTTTTCATTTATTTTACATACCAACCTCCCTTTTCTCCTTCCATCCCCCCTCCCATCTACCCACCTCCCCACCCACTCCTCCTCCTCCATCTCCATTCAGAAAGGAGCAGGCCTCCCATGGGCATCAACAAAACATGGTACATCAAGTTGAGGCAGGACCAAGCTCCTCCCCCTGCATCAAGGCTGGGTGAGGTAATCCAGCATGGGGGGCAATAGGTTCCCCAAAGCCAGCTCCTGATCTATTTATTCTTATGCACACTGCTTCCTACCCTCAAGCATACCAGCACTGTGTTGGCCCAAACAAGCCACAGCCGATCCCAGAACTACACTCAAATCCCTGTCTGTTCACTGTTCCGTATACACATGCCTCCTGGGCTCCCCACCCTCGGAAGAGATCTGTACCTTCTCTTTAGATCCAGTAGCTCCATGCAGGAGCAGTTGAGGCCAGATCTGAGACATCATTGCTGGGCCTTTGTTGACTCTAGCCTCAGACAGATCAAATGCTCTGGGGACTGAGGGGGATGAATGGCAAGTGGGTGAGGAACTAGAGGAGCTTGTGGGAAGAGAAGACAAGAGGATAGGCCCCAGGAAAGGGAGGCAGAAAGGGCTGGTGATGGAGCCAGGCATGGGAGCGGCTGAGTGTGCTGGGCTGCAAGCCTGGTCCAGCGTGCAGTCCTCGGGCAGAGGTCCAGTAGCCTTGGGTGAATCACCTGCATCTCAGAGCTTTGAGTTCCCTGGTAGTTGAGTGATCATTCAAACCCTCTCCCATGAGCAGTCCTGTCCAGCTCAGGGGGCATTCTCCAAACTTTTAGAGTCCAATCAGGCTGAGAATGGCTGTATACACATCGCCAAAAGACCCACCCATAACCTCCCCTCACTGGTCACAAGAGATCTATGCTAACAGCCTAAGTCAACCACGCCATGACATCAAGAGTCAGCCAGAGTCCCACACTGTCACCTCTGAGCTACACAGTTACAGCCCTCTGCACCTGTCCCTCTTCTCCCCAGCTCCCCATGGTGCTACTGATGGTGAATCTTGATTGTCGATTTGATTGGATCCGGAATCAACTAAGAGACGAGCCTCAGAGGTGTGTCTGTAAGAGAATTTCCAGGAAGGATTCACTGAGAGAGGAAACCATCCCCAGAGTGGGCAGCGCCACCTGGTGGCGGCCCAGATATGAAGGGCTCCAAGGGTAAAAAACTGCTTGCTTCTGTCTCTGCTTCTTGCTAGTAAGTGTGCCTCTCCTGCTGCTGTTGCTGCTGCTGCTATCCTCAGGTGATGTCAGAAGCCAGTTTCTTCAACATTCCAATGTGGACTGAAGACTAGCGGCTCTCCAGGGATCCTCCAGAGCTTCCGCTGAAGCCAGACTGGGGCTGCTGAGCCAAGCAGCTACCAGGTTGGGGGTTATAAGACCCCCCTTATAACTCACAGCACCAGCTCTGTGTCTCATTCTGACTAACCCAGAGCCCAGTGCAACACACCACCTTCCACGTATCCTTCTGTCCCTTCTCAGCGCACCGTGGAGATCCCGCTTCCCTTGGGCCTGGATCTGGACGGTGGGTTACAAGCCTTTTCTACGCCTAGCTGCACAGCAACCTCTCCACACAGAGCCTCCAGATCATACAAGGCACGCTTCCACCTCTCACTCCAGACGTGTTCTGCCCTCCTCTGCCTGCCACTGCCCCGGTTGCCTGGGATTTACTGGTGCAAGACAGCCTGTGTAAAAGACTCATCCGTGTCTGGACTCTCACTGACACAGGTCTCCAAGGCTCACCTATTCTTCAGGGCATCCCAGAGCTTCACACCTACCTCAGCCACACCATATTCCTGTGTCTCGTGTACACAACCAGCTCAGACTCTCCAGGTTGGTATAGGTTGGTATAGGTTGGTATAGGTTGCCTCTACTCTGTTGCTATTGGTGACTCTGTGATCTAGGTTCGCTATGTTTTTGTTTGGACATGTCTGCTGGACTTACTATGGCAGGGGGAGCATCTTCCTGCCAGGCAGGCTCACTCTCCAGTGGACACAAAATGTGTTTCTAAATGACAGTGGCTTCAGGGAGGGATGTCCAGGGGCTTGCAGAGTCCCAGATTCCTGGAAGTAAAGGCCTGTTTTTCTATTGGTACATCACCATATCCTGGGGGAGGGGGCTCCATCTCTGAGGCTGAGGGACTCATCCACGACCGCCAACCCATCTACTAGCATGATGATTCCTAGAACCCCCAGATACCTCAGGGCCAGCTCCCTCGACACCCTCTCCTCACAGTGCCAGTGGGAGCCTACCAAAAGCACCCCTCTGCCAAGCTCTGTTTGGGGTTCAGCAAAGTCAGAGTGGAAGGTGTGGGTGTCAGGGTTAGAGGTCTCTGTGCAGGAGCTTTCTAGAGCCCATCTGGCCTATGATCTGGAGTTCAGACTCTAAGAAGGCTGCCTGGCTGGGTGTGTTCTCAGTTTATTGCTGGGACCTTCCAATTTTTCTGGATCTGCATGACAATCCCCAAACTGTGTGACTTTGTGGAGAAGGGAGGAGCAAAGGCCAGAAATGCTCCGTCTGGTGGGAGGGCCATAGCAGGCATGGTTCTTCTCTCTGCTACCACTTGGAGGTGCTTGTTTATTTAGCTGTCCCAGTGGGGACTCCTGAGGTGCCACAGTATACTGCCAAATGAACAGTCTTCCTGGATGGTCTATCCCTGAGGGGAGCCAAAGGGAGAAACTCCTCTGAGGCCTCCCAGCCTGGACCACCGTGGCCATTGGAGTCCCGCTCTTTGCTCTTCTTCTCTTCTGCATTTCCAGAAAGCCCCAGAGGCCCTTCCCCACAGGCCAAAACCAGGACTCTCTCCCTGATCATTGCAAAGTGTCAACATGATCACTTCCTGTTCAGGTTGTAATCTTGGGAGGAGCAGAGCAGTGTGGCTGTGCCCAGGTCTCACACACATACTTTCCATCCTCACACCAAGCACAGCTGGGCACACTTGGCAAGGACTGGGTACCACCCTTCCCAACCTCCGCTCATCTCTCTACATGGCCTCTAACACGTGTCTAGCAAATGCAAGTTTGTTTGCAGTAACATTTAAAACAGTTTGGGATTTCCGTGACCCGCCTTTAGCCTGGCTCCCTTTCTCAGCCCGATGGCAACCTCCGCGATGGATGGAGCTGAGGTCTCTGCTGACTTCTGAGTGGCCAGTGAGCCCCAGGGAGATCAAAGCAGGGGCCTTGTGGTGGTGGAGAGCTGCACAGACATCTCACAGCAGCACGCCATGCCAGTCCCCTACCTTCCTGCCACCCCGCAGGCTTGACCTCCCAGCACTGAGTGTTTTACCGTTCTTTTGTATTGGCACAAAGTGGGCAATGACATACATTTCCATATTCCAGAAGAGGCGACTAAGGAATAGAGATCATATGTCTAGAGGTGGGGGACAGAAGACACCCACAAACGGAAAGTCTAGGACTCCAAACATATGTCCAAGGCCTGGCTCTTGGCTATATTTAGGATAAGGGTCTCCGCAAGAGTTATCTTCTTCTATTTTCATGTGTGTACAAAGTGTATACTTGCATTTGTGTGCATGTTTGCATGTGTGGGGGCACACATGTGTGGAGGTGTATGTGGACACATGTGCATATCAAGCCTGGAGGCTGGTGTGGGAAATTATCGTCTATTGTTCTTTTACCGGATTATTTGATGCAGGGTCTGTCAATCAAACCCAGAGCTCACCCATCCCATACAGTCAGTCCTCTTGCCAGCTCTGGGGATCTCCTGACACCCCCCAGGCTGGAATTACAGGAGGGGTCACACTCACCCAGGGTCTCTGTAGGTTCTGGGAGCCCAAACTCCAGCCCTCCCACTTGGACAGCAAACACTTTACCCACTGAGCCACCCCCTTTGCAGGTGTTTGTGAGACAAAGATCTCAAGATAAAATTGTCCTGGATTAGAGTAGGTTCCAGATTAACAATTAGCACCCTGGTAAGAAGCTGGAGGGGCGGGGGATGGTGAGATGGCTCAGTGAGTGAAGGTGATTGTCACGCATGCCTGAGGACCTGAATAGTCCCTGGGTCACATCATGGGGAAAGCAGCAACTCCAAACAGATGTCCCTGACCTTCACATGTGGGCCATGGCATGCCTGTGTCTGCAGTCACACATACACACACACGCACACACACACACACGCACACACACACACACACACACACACAGAGAGAGAGAGAGAGAGAGAGAGAGAGAGAGAATTCTAATTATAAAAAAAGGACAAAGATTTAAAACACTCAAGCAAGCAAGCTGGGCAGTGGTGGCATAAACCTTTAATCCCAGCCCTTGGGAGGCAGAGGCAGGTGGATCTGTGAGTTCAAGGGCAGCCTGGTCTACAGAGTTAATTACAGGACAGGCTCCAAAGCTACAGAGAAACCCTGCTTCAAACAAACAAACAAAAACCCCAAAACAAAAAAACCATTCAAGTAGACTACATGAGGACAGGGTAGGGAAGAGGGATGGGGCCATTGGCCAAGAAGTATCTGAGCCAGAAAGCCAGGAGTGGGCAGGATCTCTTCCAGAGCCTTCAGAGAGAGAGAGAGCCAGTGGTCTCTATGATATCTAACCTTTGACCTCTGACGTTTGGCTTCTGGAACTGTGAGATGGCCTGTCTGTGTGGTTTTAAGCTATGCTTTGTGGAACTTCATCCCACAGCCTCTGGAGTCCCATACAATGGTCTTCAAAGGCCAGAGTCACAGGTCTCCATGAAGGGTGTTCCCTGGGTGTGGCCTCTGCCTGCTCTTATTATAGCCAGAGAACAGATTCTTCCTCACCAGAAGTACCCTGCGGCAGAGGAGAATAGCCCCAAGACAGTCCTCTTGGGGCTCCAGGAGACAAGGAGCTGGGATGTACTGGGTCAGGTCAGCATTCTGCCTGGATTCTACTAGCATACTCCATGGTCAGTGCAGCCTGGCTTCAGCTAAAGACTGGGCTGGGGCCACTTGTCTAGACTTGAGAGGCAGAGGCAGGTAGACCTCTGAGTTTGAGGCAAGCCTGGTCTACAGAGACAGTTCCAGGACAGCAAAGGCTACATAGAGAAACTCTACCTTGAAAAACCAAAATAAATAAATAAATCCGTTCCCATCATTAATTATGGTGGACTATTCCTCTGTGTCTGCTTGAAACATGTGCACAGGAACACACACACACACATTCTGAATGTGAGCACCGACAGAAACTCAGCGTACGTCCCTTGACAGACATTGTTTACCAGATGCCAGGCAGGCATGGGGCACCAGCATGCCCTGCGCCAGGGTACGCATGTGCACGGATGTAACCTCAGCACTTCTGCACAAAGAAAGGCGAGTGTGCCTCATGCAAAGCAGATGCAAGGGTTAAAGTCACATGAGCTGCATCACTGGGCATTGCTGGCCACGTCCCTCCTGGCCATCGTTCAGTAGGGTCAGCATATTCCCATTATCTAGGCAGCCTGCTTGCTAATTAATCACTCATTAGACTAATCACAGCTATCTTGCTTCCCGCTAGGGGGGAAGATGTTAGCATTGTGGAACGCAGGGCCCAAGAGCAGCTAATGGGTCTGCTAAGAGGCAGGAAGGATTGTTGCAGAATGCCAGTGTTTCTAACACAAGAAGCATACACCCACCCATACGTGTGCACACATGCAATGCCACAGCAAGCGTGGAAACCGACTGAACGGAACTGCTCAGACCCTAGGGTCTCAGAATTGCCTGTGGGTGGTACTGGGACTTAGCCCCACCCTCTTCTGAGTGAAAGGCTGGTGGGGAAAGGAAGAGGCACATCCGGTTTCCCTTCCGAAGGGTTCCCTCTCAGGCTGGAAATCCAGGCTTGAGTTAGAACAGGAGCAACTTTGAACATAGGAAAATCAAAAGAGAAAGAGAGGAACCCTGCAGAGACTAGAGGGAACTCTCCCTGCCAGTCCAAAGAGACCAAGTCCAACACATTGACGGGATGTCCCCACTTAGAGAGACGCTGGGTTGGAGATGCCAAGAGGAATTATAGGAATTAAGGTTCATTCAAATCTATGGCTCTGAGGAAAGCCAGAAACTCAGTATTAAAGAGCAGAACGGGGCATGTAGGGGAGCTGGCTTGGGAGGCAAAGGTTCCTGCCACCAAGCGCCATGATCTTAGTTTGATGTCTAGACCTGCATGGTGGAAGGAGAGTCAACACCTGCACATGGTCCTCTGACTTCTCCACATATTCATACATGCTTCCCCCCCCATACATACACATAATATCCATATATGCCCCCAAACACACACACACACTAAATAAGTGTTTAGAAGATACAAAGAACAGAACAGTGGCTGGGGATGTAGCTCAGTTGGCAGGGTGCCTTCCTAACATGTATAATGCCCTGAGTAAAACACTCTGTAAACAGAGGGCTGGCGTCCTAATGCACTAGGGGACTGAGGCGGAAGGATGACCCCAAGTTAAGGCTAGTCTAGGCTACTACATGAGATCCTATCTCAAACAAAACAAAATGAATAAAATAAAATAGAAACACACAGAGGTGAAATAATTGCATTTGTTTGCTTGCCTGTTTGTGACAAGGTAGCATGGACTCACGGCGTGACCCTTCTGTCTGTGGCTCCCCAGGGCTGGACTTACAGGGGTGCACCACCAGCACCCTAGCATGCTGGCTAGTCGTCTTTGTGTTGCTTTGAGTCTAAACCCAGGATAGCGGCACATATCTGATAATTCCAGCACTTGAAAAGTAGAAGCCAAAGGATCAGGAGTTCAAGGTCATCCTTGGCTACACAGTGGAGTTTGAGGACAGCCTGAGCCACACCAAAGCCTGTTTCAACAAAACAGCTGAAGGCCGAGGGGAGGAGTCAGCGGGTGAGAGGGCTTGCCGTGAAGCATGAGGAGCGAAGTTCATGTGCCTAGTGCTTAGGTAAAATTTCAGCACCTTCTGGGAAGCGGAGACAGGCAGATCCTGGGAATCCACTAGTTATACAGCCCAGACAAAACAGCCAGTTTCTTTTCTTTTCTTTTAATATTTATTTATTATGTATACAATATTCTGTCTGTGTATATCCCTGCAGGCCAGAAGAGGGCACCAGACCCCATTATAGATGGTTGTGAGCCACCATGTGGTTGCTGGGAATTGAACTCAGGACCTTTGGAAGAGCAGGCAATGCTCTTAACCTCTGAGCCATCCCTCCAGCCCCCAAAACAGCCAGTTTCATGTTCAGTGACAGACCCTGCCTCAAGGAAATAAGGTAGAGGGAGGGAAGAGGAAGAGAGGGAGGAAGGGGTGCGGACATCTTCCTCTGGCTTCCACATAGATACACACACACATACACACACACTCACATGCAAACACATACAAGGGAGACCTTGGAACAGAGCCATAGCAGATAGAAAATTCAAGACACCCCCCCCACACACACACACACTTTGGGAAACAACAGAGAACATGGTGTTTTTATCTGTAACAAAGACTTGTTCTAAGTGCACATGTCGGAGAAGACCGACCCTCAGAAGGCAGGGCAAACAGAGCCCTGGCTGAAGAGACAAACTCGAGAAGGAAAAACCCTCTTTAAGAGGCGTGTGCCACAGCCTTCGCTAAATCCCGCCAGCAGCCTTCAATTAGAAGCTGGTGGAATGGCAACATCTCTCAGAACACCAGCCCCCATCACCGCCTCCTCCAAGGCCCCATGGCTCACCCAAGGCTGTGGTTTCTCCACAGAAGTTTCAACTTGCCTGCCTCGATTCATTAGGGTTGTTTGCCATCAAAACACACAATTATTAGGACATAATGATGTTTAGGGATATCATTTGGAAGAAATTAAATCTAAACACCTGGGTAGTAAATGAGAAAGAAACTACATTAGGAAATTGGGTTTTACATGTTTTATGCTAATTTATTCGGCTCAGTCAAGTGTAGTCAACCCTGAACCCCAGGGACTGTCAGTATGGGTAACAATCACAGAGAATGACGGGCTGCAAAGAAGTTGTCACCTCCACCATGCTCTGAGCCTGGCAGACAAGCACATCAAATGTCGCCGAGGCATCATCCCGGGGACAGAAAAGAAAGCCGGAGAAGTGTGTTCAAACCCTCCCCGGAGACAAATCTTTTCACCTTGACGGCAATTCAATCCTTCAGCCTGAATCGTGGCACTCGGCACAACCTGAATCAAAACTGGCAAGGAGGAAAAACACCGTTTACCCGTCGGGGAGAGCCCATGAGTCGTCATGTCACCGTAAGTCACACTCAACCCAGGTATCTGGGAGCACTGCAGGGCCCCTAGGGTCGGATCTCAGCTGTCACTCACTGACGGCGAGATCTGGACAGGCTGACTGATCTCCCAGCCTTCCCACTGAATCCTCTGAAAAGTGGTGACGATAATGGTACCCGCACCGACAGAGAGCCCTGAGGACAGTGGCGGTACGTCAACACATGAAGTCTAGGTGTCATTCCTGTGTGAAGTATGACCACCGTTCCCAGCAGGTAGAAGACACTTGCACAGTTACCCCTTCCCATTGCCATCTGGCATCAGGACCCTGTTCTTGCAGACCCCGTGGGGGGTGGCGTGAGCATCGGCTCTCCTGGGATCTTTTTGGATCCACAGAACAAAGAGGCTGCATACCAACTCCCTAGAGGATGTGAGGACCGTTTTAGGGTAAAGCCCAGCTGGCCATTAAGCAGGGATGGAATTCTGATCGAAACAAAGGCCATTGTGCTGGTGGTGCCCTGGTGCCCTTGTCAGGGGAGGTAGGACTGGAAGGGAAGAAGGAACTCAGGCCTCGTGAGTGTGCTCCTCCGGAGCAGCGGGATTCTAACACCCAGAGAGTTGGGAGCTCAGAGACTCATGGGATGGGACCATGCTGTCAGCTGCCTTGGCTAGAAAGGAAGGCCATGTGCCATGCTGGCTCAGTCTTCTTGGTACATCCACCTCTGAAAGAGCTGTGGCAGCCACTGGCCCCTCAGTCTCAGAGGAGACAGGTGGCTACTCAGAACCAGATGTGGCTTTAGCATTGCCCATGCAGAGGCTATGGGCTCTGCCTTCTTGTGGGAGCCATCACCTCCCCTCTTGGCATGTGGCACTGGGAAAGCTGCCCACGAATGTGTCACATAAGCATATGAGGTCCTTTAAAAGGGTATGGTGGTAGAGAGGGACTGGGGAGACAGCTCAGGAGTTAAGAGCACCGACTGCTCTTGGAGAGGAGTTGGGTTTGATTCTCAGCACCCACATGGGTGTAACTCCACTTCCAGGGCATCTGATGCGCTTTTCTGACCTCTACAATCACCAGACATGCAAGCGGTATACATACATTCACGCAGGTAAAAGACCCATACACATAATTTTTTTTAAGATAGAGAAAAGAGCCCCTGAGATCAGCCTGAGTACTAGGAAAGAAATCAGGGCCACCTAGGGAGACAGGGAGGAACGCTTGGAGGCAGAGGGGGTGAGAGCTTCAGGCTGGAGAGCGTGGGAGACACTCAGGCAGAGTCCCCGGCTTCTGCCTGAAGCACCTGCCTAGATAGTAGAGGCCGGTGGGGGGTGCAGCGTGTGTCCTGGCCCCTAGAGGAGGGGCAGCTGCAGTATGGGGCATTGCAGAAGGCTTAAGATCTTCAGATCAAGAGACCCCCAGAGGGAAACAGCACAGTCTTCTAGCTACCTCATGACCCTGTCACCTGTAGAAGTAACACACGGCTGCAAGTCATGCCGTGGCTTCACGTCTCTGGACTCCAGGTTTCTTAATGTGCATAGGAAACAAAACCCTTCCATGCCATCCTAGGAAGTAGCTCCATCTCAGGAGCCATACCCAGCATGCTTGGCTGCTTGGCATCAATACTGCATGCACCTAGAAGTACCACCCCCTCATGTTCCAACCCAGAGTCGTGGCTTTCTCCCCACCTCCTGCTCTCTCCCTGGCCTTTCTATGTAGTCATTTACTGGGACTGGGAAGCAGGTGTCATCCCTGGGCTCTCACCTCCTGTGACCACCTGTCCACTAATCCAGATCTTTTTCAGGGGATATCACCATTGGCTCCTACATAAACACCATTCACACGAGTATTATTGAGGCTGGGCCATTCCCTATGGGGGACTGGAGAGATGGCTCAGTGGTTAAGAGCACTGCCTGCCCTTCCAAAGGTCCTGAGTTCAATTCCCAGCAGCCACATGGTGGCTCACAACCATCTGTAATGAGATCTGGTGCCCTCTTGAGGAAGAGATCTGGTCAGTCATCCTCATCAACTTAGACCATGAAACCCAATATGGACAAGTTCAACAGAACCGCCATATATGGGCTGCCTATGCATGCTTCAGCATTGCCAGGGCATAAATTTCATTTTCATTCATTCCCTATGGAGGGGCCATCCAGCATACTATTAAATGCTTGGAAACTGCCAACCCTTCATCCCCACCCAAGCTGTGACAATCTCAGACATTGCCATGTGGTGGGAACCAGCCCTCAGCTGAGCCCAGCACTGCTGACCTAGGCCACCCGTGGCTTCCTCACTCTGTCTGCTGATCTGGTTTCTTCTGAGTGTTTACCGTGAGCTTCATAGATGCCATTATTTTACGGATGCATGCCTCGTGCAAGCATTGATGCTCAGTGTGTTTGTATGAGAAGAACCTTCCCTGTGTGCCAAACCAGAGCCTGCCCACAGTACCTGGAATCAAGCTCTCCCAGTGCCCCCTTTACCCATCACAGTCCGGCTCTGCCCACACCTTCGGTTCTCCTAAGCCTCTCAGAATGTCCAAACAGAACCTGGCACTGCACTGCCCAGCACATAGCAGCCACCACTGCCCAGCTATTCTGTACCAGTCCTTGTCCATCTCTTCAGGGCCTTCCTGACAACTTACAGATAGTGTGCTTCAGACACAGGTACAAATGCAGCTATAGATGGTGCAGATCCAGGCCGGACACAGCCCTCCCTGGCATCCACGAGGGCTCGGCTCACAAGATGCACAGGGACTCAAATCCCTTGTATAAAGTGACTCAGTATTAACCGGGTGGTGGTGGGCGCACGCCTTTAATCCCAGCACTCGGGAGGCAGAGGCAGGTGGATCTCTGTGAGTTCGAGGCTAGCCTGGTCTACAAAAGCTAGTTCCAGGACAGGCTCCAAAAGCTACAGAGAAACCCTCTCTCGAAAAAAAAAAAAAGTGACTCAGTATTTACCAAGAACTTCTCACAACCTACCATGTTCTTTCTTTGTGTGTGCTGTGCTATGCTGTGTGTGTGTGTGTGTGTGTGTGTCTATATGTACATATGCGTGAGAGTAGACCCACGCCAACACCATGCCACACAGGTGAGGGCAGAGACAATCTCAGTTGTTGGTCCTCACCTTCCATCTTGTTTTGAAGCAGGGTCTCTTGTTGTTTTCTGCCTGGCTAGCAGGCCCACACTCTCCCTTCTATGGGAGGGAGAGACAAGAAGAGGGACTTCTCTTGTCTCTCCCTCCCAGAAATGTGTGCTATCCTGTCCAGTTTTATTTGGGTTTGGGGGGAAATCTGAACTCAGATCCTTATGCTTGTGGGGCAAGTGATTTACCTGCTGAGCCATTGCCCCGGACCTCATATTCTTTAAATCATTGCTAGGACACATTAGTCCTGGCACAAGGTAGTCACTGCATGGAGAGCTGCTATATTATACTTGGGCGGGACAGTTTCATGGCAACCTGACACAAGCCACAGTCATCCAAGAGGAGGGAACCTCAATTAAGAAAATGCCTCCATAAACTCAGGCTGCAGGCAATCCAGGAGGATTTGTTGTTAATTAGTGATTGATGGAGGAGGGTCCAGCCCATTGTGGGCAGGTAGCCCTGGGTTCTATAAGAAAGCAGACTGAGCAAGTCATGAGGAGCAAGCCAGTAAGAAGCACCCTCCATGACCTCTGCATCAGCTCCTGCCTCCAGGTTCCTGTCCTGCTTGATTTCTTTGAGGATGAACAGCGATGTGGAAATGTATGCCTAGTAAATCCTTTCCTCACCAACTTGATTTTGAGTTCTGGTGTTTCCTCACAGCAAGGGAAACTAAGACAGTATTCTTCATGGAATGAGACCGGTGTCTGCACAGCACGTTGTCGTCAGTCTATTCTGTCTGTGATTGGCTGAATTTATAGACACAGGTCCCATGGATATAGAGAGCTGGATGTGCCAGTAGGCACAAGTGTGTATGGACACACACAGATGCTCAATCTTGTGCAGCTACCCATGTCCCCGGATAATCTGCCTCATATGGAAGTGGCCAGATTTACTTCCGGAGTTAGACCCCTGCCACGTTTCTGGAATGAGTGGGAGTAGCTCTAGATTCTCTAGCAGTGAGGACATAACCAATGGCCACCACATGAAATGAATATCTCTCACTATGTGAGCACTGTGTCTTTTCGCTGGGTGTCTCTAGGCAGGGGTGGTTTTGATATGGCTCATGAAGGCAGGGGGATGCCCTTTCTAATCTCTGCAAATGTCATTGACTTCCAGAGAACTGTGAAATCGCCCAACTGAGACACATGGCTGCTAACTTGCTCAGCATCCTGTCCAACATTTCAGTGGCTCTTCCCCCCGAGGCTGCTGTTGGGCCTCTGCACATAGTGCCTTCCCTCTTGCCCCTGAACAGTAGTGGTACCCATACAGGGGCAGCTCCCAAACAAGAGGCATTTCACAGACAAACTGGAGCCCAAGAATGACATGGCCACTGCCTCCAGGCAGTGCCATCTAGCGTATAGAGACGGTTGGAGCATAATGGACAGAATGTCATTCTGAAAGCTGGGGCCACCTAGACAAATCCTTGTAGGGTGACACATCCAGAGCATCTGGAAAGAGGGGGCTGGCTATGGCTACCACGGGACCCTCGAGACACTTCAGTGGCTATAGGGCACAGACGTGGGGTCCCACTATGAGGTAATCAGGACGCAGTAGGACTTGCGTTGCCCAGAGCAGCATAAATGCCTGAAAGCCCACGTCTTTGTACTCATGGGATGACATCCAGACATTTCTGCATAGCACCTCCCCAGTGCTGTGCCTCCTGGATATACCAGAGCCTGAGAAAAGGGAGCACTGTCTCTTTAAGAAAGCCAGGGCACACCATCACCATCGTCCCTTCCTGGCCTTTACCACCCAGCTCCAATACTCTGAATCCATTTTATTTATAAGTAAGAGAATCTACCAGCTGTGTGGGAGGAAGCAGGAAGCAGGAAGCCTTGGGTGGCTTAGAACACCGTCCTTTGCTCAGCCTCCAATGACAGACTTTGTGCTTCCAGGGCAAGCGGGCCCTGGGTATCCCAGTGCGGCCAGATGGCACGGGCTCTGTGGGGTGGTGGCACAGGAAAGTGCCCTGCCCTGGATAGGAAAGGGATGCCAGGGAGCAGATGGTGCCTAACAGGAGGATACCAGGTGAAAACAGGCAATCAGAAAGCAGGTCCGTGTTCCCATGGGGGTCACGTCTACTGGTCCCAGAACTGGGACTCATGGCTTTCCAGACTGCCTTTGACGCAGAATACACACACAAAGGTAAAGTATTAAGTCCCTCCACACTGTGCTGGGTATTGGGATACTTGGTTCTTCAAAGGGGTCACCAAGATAATTCCAGTGGAGTTGATGGGTAAGAGTACGTGAGCGTGAGGATGATGGGATTTATGATTATATGAATTTGATTTCCTTAGCCCGTAAATATGATAGTGGAAGTAGGAATCACTCTCAAAAGACTTGTCCTTTTTAATAGTGAGATGCCCATCAAGTAACTGAATGGGATTATTGAAGGTGGTATATCCATGTAATGGAATATTACTCGGGGTTGAAGAAAGAACTAGGCTATTATACATGTTACAATGTACTGCTAAAGGCTTGGTTTGATTCCATATGTGTGAAACAAGCAGAAGGGGCCAATCCATCCAGACAGAGAGTGGATTGAAGTTCACTGGGGGCTAGGAAGGGTAAAATGTAGCTTCTAGGGATGAAGGTATCTTTTAGGGTGAGAAAAGCATTCTGGAATGAGAAGTTGTACCTAGAGGTTTCCCTTTCATTTCCCGGCTGTCCAGCCCTGAGTAATCACATAGAAACTTATATTAATTACAAACTGTTTGGCCTACTAGCTCAGGTTTACTTCTAACTAGCTCTTACTTTTAAATTAACCCATTTCTGTTATTTTATATTTTACCATGAGGTTCATAACTTGTTACCTCATACCTTGCTTTTCCTGCGGCTGCTGGTGTCTCCCTGACTCTGCCTTCATTTCCCTTTGTATCTCTGTTTGGATTTCCTGCCTAACTATATTCTGTCCCGCCATAGGCCAAGTCAGCTTCTTTATTAGCCCATGGTAATAAAACAGTCACAGCGTACAGAATAGTCTCTGGCATCCAGAAATGACGGTTGGCCAGTGTAAAGTTTGATCCCTTACCACCTCTCCTGCTAGCTGAGTCCAGAGCCTTCTCCATCCCCTGACTCACAACAGCTCTCTAAAGGGCACCTGGTCTGAGGGCCACTTTGCTGTCACCATCAGCTCCATAAACCAGCTTCCTTGGCTCCCCAGAGCCAAGCCTTGTGCCTGACAGAAAAGTAGCTGGAATATCCGGGTCCCTAAGAAAGGGAGGAAAGAGGACACAGGCCAAGTGCCTTGCATGATGTCATCCACTGTGGGCCCTGGTGGGACAACCTTGCACCAGCGGATGGCCCCACACCCATGAGTGTATGGGCAGCCTAAACTAGACCCAACAGTTTACAAAACAATTGAAAAGGAGGCCTTGAAATTGGGAGGGGTGGGGATGGGACAATTTGGGAGGAGTGAGGAAGTTGATGATAAAGAATATCATATGCCTATGTGAAATTCTCAAAGAATTAATAAGATACCATGCTAAAGAAAAGACTACGGCCGAAGCCATCAGTTCTTCCTGAACCCAGAGCAGAAGTGGAGAAAGGAAGGTGAAGAAGGGATCCTCCCCTACAGTCCCCTCTCTGGGATTGTACCACTGCCAACTGTATGCTGTCTATATCTTCACTTCCACAATGTGACATATTCCAACCCTACCTCCAGAGGCTATGACCTAGGGTATCTCAGAATGTATGAGGGATTGTCTTAATTGTGTTAGTTAATGTGGGAAGAGTCATGCACTGTGAGCAGAGCCATGCCCTGAGTTTGGCATTCTAGACCGAAGGAGGAGGAGGAATTTGAGCACCATCACGCATGCTCTAGTTCATCACTCTCTGCTCTTGGCTACAGATGATGAGTAGCTGATCCAGGTTCCTGCCTCGACCTCCCCACAGTGATGGACTGAACCATGGAACCGAGAGGCAAACAAACCCCTTTTTCTCTAAGTTGCTTCTGTCACAGTGACCATGGGCTCTGAATCTGATGATGGGCTGGTACCTTTGTGAGAGGCAGCTCTGGTAGTCCACATCTGGAATGGAGGTGCATCTGGAACCATGGCTTCAGTAAGATGAAGCAGGGAGATAAAGCCAGTCTGGGCTTCAAACAATGTCCTGACTCAAAATCCACTAGATGACTAAGAGAGAGAGAGAGAGAGAGAGAGAGAGTGTGTCTTGGGGAGAGCTGCAGACCATCAGGTTGTGTGAGGACAGTGGAGACAGACTCAGGAAATAGACAGCTGCGAGCCAAGGAACACAAGGCTGCAGTGGGCGGAAGGGCACCCTTTCTTCCAGCCTGCAGAGGAGCCATTCCACCGTTCCTCACTCTGCTCTTCAGAATGGCAAGACAATGAAAGCCCGCTGTTTGCAGCCACCTGTGTTGTAAGACTTCCGTGCCAACCCTGGGGTGTAATCCACATCCCGTCTCCCTGCTCCCTCTTATGGCCACTAGTGGGTCCTCAACTTCCAGGACAGCACACAGGGGGTGATCTATAAATAGTTGTCAGCTGGAATATGATGCCACAACGAAGCACAGGCTGCTGGGGAGGAGGCTACATGGAGCCGCTTCCAAGATTCAAAGCTCGTGAGGACACAGCGACCAGCTACGCTGAGAGCGCTGGGACCCTAGGAGTCAGGAGTGGCCTCACCAGGGGTGTGGCTTTACTTGGAGATGTCCCTGTGGATCAGGGCTGGGTACTGGCCTCTCCTAAGTGGAAGCCGTGACCGCCCACAGCGTCCTACAGTGCCCAGGTCAGCTAACACAGCAGTGATGCAGACGGTGCTGAGGGGCAGAGACTCTGCTATGGAGCAAAAAAACACAAAGTCTCTGCAGAAACAAGACAACAGGAAAGTGAACCATGTCTATGTACGTTTCTGTGTCCCCCAAGCCCCGATGCCACGTTGACAGCTCACAAAGATTCTCTTACACCCAGGTGCCTGCTTCTTTAGGGACTGTGGGCCTGTCCATTTCTAGATAGAGAGAGGACAGGGACAAAGCCTTCATACTGTGATGTCATTGCTCTCCCCTACTGTCACGGCCTCTCCTCCTCCTCCTCCTCCTCCTCCTCCTCCAGCAGCAGCAGCAGCAGCAGCAGAAAGGGTCTCCTTGCAAATAAGCTCCTGGAACCCTGAGATCCCAGAAGAGCATCCAATAGGGAACTTGACAGCAGCTCTGGGGGACTTGGGTCAGAGAATCCAGATGGGAGGACACAGAAGCCAGAGACCCCCAGAGATGGAAGTGTATCAGAAAAACCTTCCCTCCCCTTCCCACCAAGGGGACCAGTCATGTCCTTTACTCTAAGCTACTTTTAACACAGCAGAGCAGACATACCACCAGGAAGATATAAGAGGGGAAATATGAGCGGTGGTCTGGAGGAGAGGAGATCCTATGTAGCAGATGGTCCCTATTCCTCATTCCGTCACAGAGACCACAAGTATGGGGAACAACGCCATGGCACCTTGGGAGTCTGTCATGGTGGTACATGGCTGGGATTTGAGGGCCCTGCCTCAAAACCAAAAACAACCAAAAACTAAGGATGGGCGTACAAATGGCCGGTAAGCCTGGCGGGGGGAGTGCTGTATGTACCTCAGCCCACAGAGGAAGGGTGTCCCCGATAGACAGATGGGACAGCTGTCCCCATGCCTGGAGGATGGGCGACAGGCTCCCCCGCAGACATCTGCCTGTGCAGGGGGGGGCTGCAGGCTGGCTGCTCCCCACAGACGGTAATGGGAGGGGGTTAACTCTTTTTATAGCAAGCAAACAAACAAACAGTTTTGTTCTAAGAAGCCAAAACCTAAGAAAAAGAAAGAAAGAAAGAAAGAAAAAAAAAAAACACATGAGAATCTGCCTGTGCTGGCTGTCGGGAGATTAATAAGAACTATCCCGACTGCCCAGAGGCAAAGTGCCAGGCATGCTGTGGCCAGGCCTTACCCACTTCCCAAGACAGCTGGGAGCAAGGCTGGCCCTGCCCTCGGCCACCAGCATGGCTGGCCACAGTACTGCCTTGTGCATAAATGATGCCTTCCTCTTTGCAGAAGCCTGGTGAAGTCAGATGCCATGGTCCTGGACTAAGAGCAGGAGGCTCTGCCAGTGGGTGAGTAGGACCCAAGGCATGGCCCCAGCTCTGAGCTCATGCCCACCTGCCATGGGCTTGAGGGTCTGGCCATCAGGAACTCTGGCTTTCTGGAGTTAGGAGGAGTGAAGGACCTAAAGCCCTGGCTTGTTCCTGATTTCCCTCTCAACCTCCCCCAGTCCTGGGGTCTCAGGTCCCTCAACCTCGGCTTCTCAAGCAGCCTCCCTTGCCCTGTGTGGAGCTGGCATTTTGCATTCCGTTCAGGTCTCCCTTTGTTCACGGCACATAGAAACCCAGGCTGCTAGTCAGCGAAGAGCTCCATCCCATAATAAGCAGCATGCACCATTTATAACTCTGAAAAACATCTTTATTATTATTTTTCTTCCCTCCAGAAACAATCTCACACAATCCTGCTAAGTACACACCACCAAGGAATGGCGGGCCTCGGGATGGGGCCTCTTCCCCCCGGCCCTGCCCAGCCGAGCAGATGGTGGCGTGGGCGGTAGGTACCAGCCTCCTGGCAATCCGAACATCTGTTCCCGATAGAAAATGCTAATTGCCATCAATCAGGACAGCACCTACCCACATTTACATGCAAGCACACATGCAAAAAAAAAATCTAAATTTCTCCCAGCAATGCACGGCTTGCATGTTAACTAGCCAGAGTAGCCTGAGGGCTGCTGAGCCGAAGGCTGCAACCATGGCCTGCTGGCCTCATGGGCCCTGCCCTGAACTGCAACCTGGGCAACGGGGATGGAGTCACCCTATAGGTAGCCTGGTTCCAGGCCCTGTGGATTCTCTTCTGCCTGGCCTAGGGGGACACTGGCTCTGAACAATGCATTCACCTGTACAGGGAGCCTCCCTTGGCTTGGCTGTCCCTCTGAATAGCCGCCCTCCCCACGCATGCTGCTTTCAAATCGGATCTGGTTTCTGCACTATGAAGTGTTCTATAAGCCAGGGTTCTGAGGCTCTATGCTGTAATTCCCAGGACCAACCTGGTCTGAACCTGATGTTTCCTCCCAGAGGCCTGCTCTGCATGCACATCAGAATGTTCCAGAAGCCTCATCTGTTCCCATAGTTGCTGAGACACTAAGTAGTGGGGTCATAGTCCAGGTCCAGCCACCCCGGCCTGAGACTCTTGGGATTGCTCTCATGGTCATCCCCCATCCTCTGGTCCCCAGCCAGGGTTTGGCTTGTCTGTCTCATTCATCCCTGGGCACTCTTTGGTTGATGATTTTCCCTAGTCCCTGGTGATCGGGGCTTGTCTGGAGAGCCAGGGATGGACTGTTGGGGGTAGCTGTGGAATTGGTCCTGTCCCCTCACAGGAAGTGGTGGAGGGGAGGAAGGGGTGGTATCCATCCACACTCACACCTGGGGAGAGGGGATCAGAGCCTCTCCTTCCAGTCTCGGCTTCCCTCAGGACCTCATGCCTCCCAAGCATGAGGGGTGCCTGGGGGGGTGGGTCACCTCAGCTCTCAATAAACCCTCAGCCCAAAGATGTGGGTTGAACTTCAAAGATTGTTCTATTGTGTAATGAGGAGCCACGATCCTTCCCACCCTACTTCTCCGGAGGAAAGTGATTTTGTTAATTTTTTCCTTGCAGGTGCCAGGCTCTGTCGCCAGCCTTGGTTGCTATGGGACCCAGTGACTGGCTGCTGGGTAAACTCTTAGGATTGGAAAAATGTTTCTATGGGGAAGCATAGGTGAGTGACATCACCAGGTAGGAAGAAGGGCCTCCTAGGTTCAGACCTGGCAGGTGACGTCATCGTGAAAGCCAGTTAGCCCAGTGATGCTGTCATAGGGTATTTTGATGGTAGCCTCACTGTTAGCACACATAGGGAACATCATGCCCAGGGATAGAGAATATCCATGTAATCTGTGCAGCCAGGCCTGCTGACCAAGAGAGGTTGATGAGTTGCTCATTTTTACCAAGTAGGATGACCTCCTCAGAACTACTAGGTGAGCCTGGGCATGGGGACAGAAGGGAAGGGATAGGGAGAGGGAAGGAGTGGGGAAATCGTCTCATCTTTGCCAGAGGCATCTTTCTAATGGATGCTTCCTCTAAGAAGAACACATGTCAACAAAGTGCACATGGAGGTCGGGGCCATGAGGCCACGTTATGTCTGTGGACAGCCTCCAAGGCATGTACTGTCTGTGGTCAGCAGGCTTGCCCTAGCCTATACTCAGGCTGCCCAACAAGTGGCTCTGCTCCCAATGCTTCCTGCCTGCAGAAGGCTGGTGGGCAACACTTGCCACCTTGCGGCTCTGCTCCCCAGGCCCCTCCCAGCAGGCATCAACACTCCGTGGAACGCAAGCCACTTAATTCTTGCCAGGCTGCGGCAGCCAGGGCCTCTGTTTCCCATGTTCCACTTCGGTGGTGATTATATTTCAGAAGTCAATGGTTCCCTCTGGCAAGGGGAGAGACTTTGAACAAGGTCTCTGGGAAGCTGTCTTCCTCCTTCACTTCTCCTTCCCTCCCCACCTCTTCTTTCTTTCTCTTCCTCCACCCATGTCTCAGCTTCATTTTCTCTGCAGATCCCCAGCATGGTCATCTTCTCCACCCAGGTGTCTGGTGTGGGAACCTGGAGACTGGTCCTTCTCCAACGGCAGCACAGAATAATGAGCCCCACTCCCTGGCTTTCATTTCCCTCTCTGTTATCTCACCTTTGCTATCTTGTTGGCCAATTCTGGAGAGCTAAAGGAGGCCCCAGTGAAGTATGAGAGACTCCAGCACAAGGAAGCATGATCTTGATCCTTTGCCCTTCTTCCCACTCAGAGTCCCATAATCACAAAGACCAAGAGGGGGTAAAGTTTTACAGATAATCTTTACAAAAATGATAGAGATCATTGACTTCCAGGCAGGTAGATAGAAGGATAGAGAATAGATGGATAGATGTGTTTGCATTCACAGGTAAATGACAGATGGATGAGAAGATGGCAGAGAGACAGATAACAGATGCAGAGTAGATGATGAACAAAAAAATAGATACATAATCATGGAAAACAGACACATAGCTAAATGGGTAGACAGAAAGATAACAAGTACATAGACAGATCAATGATATCGATATGTAAATATAGGAGGATGTTAGGAATCTCTATATACATATAAAGATAATAACTGTATAAATGTATGGATATACAGATAGATAATGTATATATATTTCATAGATAAATTGATGGGTCAGTAGATAGGTTGGATGAGTGGATGGGTAGGTGGGTGGATGGATGGAGGGAGGGATGGATGGATGGATAGATGATGGATGGATGAGTGGGTGGGTGGGTGAGTGGCTGGACGGATTAATGAATGATGGATGGATAGATAAGCTGAAGGGTAGATATGTAGGTGTATGGATGAGTGGGTGAGAGTGGATGGGTAAGCGAGTAGACGGATGGAATAGTTGTGGGTAGAAGGATGAGTGAACAGGTGAATGGATGGCTGGAAGATGAGAGGATGGTAGACTGATGGATAGGAAAGTGAGTAGATCGGTAGATGTATGGTTGTGTGGATAGATAAATAAATAATTGGAAGAGGCAGAGGCAAACATAGATATAGATGGATGTAGAGCCAGAAAAAAACACCACCTTTCCCCCATATCTGCTTTATAGTTCTCTTCAGAGGAAGTGGTCTGCAACCCTGGGGCCAACATGGTGATAAGTGGGCCAAAGGTTCAAGCTCAGGTTAACCTTCACTGGGCACTAGGCACCTGACACTCATGCGAGACTGGCCCTAGTCCAGGATTGTGCCCCTCTTGTTTCTGCAGCTTTGGGGACCCTAACTGCCATTGAGGTGTTAAAGCCACTCAAGCCCTGGGGACAATCTCTGAAGGTGGAGGTGTTGAAGACTAGTCCTTTCCCACCATGCCAAGGTACCTCATCCTGCCCAGTGGACTGGCCTGGACTGCTGCACCCTGTCTGCCCATCTCAGCCTCTCCTGGCCCAATGCCCTTTAACAGAGACCTGTCCTTGCTCTCAGAGCTCCTGGCAGGAAAAAGATTAGGGTTGGGTGGCTTAGATTAGAGTTAGGTTGATTCAGGGTTACATTAGTGTTACAATAAGGTTAGGGTTAAGGTCACGTTTAGATGAGGACTGAGTTAGGATTGGGCTATGATTAGACTAATGGTTAGATTAACATTCGTAGCTCATGGTTAGGGTTAGTTTATTGGATTAGGGTTAGGTTAGGTTAGGGTTAGGTTAGGATTAGATTAGAGTTAGGTTAGGTTAGGATTAGGATAGGGCTAGGCTAAGTTAGGATTAGGTTAGGGTTAGGTTAGGATTCGGTTAAGGTTAGGTTAGGGTTAGGCTAAATTAAGGTTAGATTAGGATTAGGTTAGGGTTAGGTTAGGGTTTGGGTTAAGTTAGAGTTAGGGCTATGGTTAGGGCTAGGGTCTGGTTAGGTTCGCATTAGGGTTAGAGTCTGGGTTAAGGTCCAGATTTGTTTAGGGTTATGCATGATTATGGTTGGTCTATGGTTAGGTTAGTTTTAAATGAACGTTAGTTTACTGTTCAGATTAGGTTAGGTTAGTGTTAGGATTAGAGTTTGAGTTACTGTGTGCTAGGTTAGGGTTAGTGTAGGAATAGGGTTATGGATGAGGAAGGGTTAGATTAGGATTTGGGCTAGGTTAAGGTTAGGGTTAGGATTGGAAGCTAGGTTATGGTTAGAGTTTACTGTAAAGGTTAGTCTTGGATTAGTTTTAGTGTTAAATGTCAGGGTTTGTTAAGGTTTTTGTTGCCTTGAGTCTAGAGCTAGGTTAGGTCGGGTTCCAGCTATAGTTAGGATACAGTCTACCCTTACAGAAGGGGCGGGCCTGCTTTTCATCCCGGCTGCCTGGCCAGCTTAATGCCTTTAATAACCACACAGAAACTGTAGTCTTTTAAACACTGCCTGGCCCATTGGTTCCAGCCTCTTATTGGCTAACTCTCACACCTTGATTCAACCCATTTCTAATAATCTCTATGTCTCCATGAGGTTGTGGTGTACCGGAAAGATTCTAACCAGCGTCAGTCTCAGGCAGGAGTTTCATTGTATCTCACTGTCTCTGCCTTCTTCCTCCCAGAATTCAGTTCTGTCCTCCCCGCCTATCTAAGTTCTGTCCTATCATAAGGCCAAGGCAATTTCTTTATTCAACCAATGAAAGCAACACATAGAAAGAAGGACCTCCTACACCAGTCTACTATTGTTAGAGTTAGGGTTACTTGTGGTAGTAGATTCTGCTCATAGTTAGAGCTATATTAGAAGCAGAGTTTTCACAAGACTAGGGTTGGTTAGGACTAAGTTATGCTAGGGTTAAGAGTTATTCATAGATCTACACTCTATTTATGGTTAGAGTTAGGTTAGGATGAGGTTGAATAGGGTCTGGTTAGACTTACTACTAGTTATGTTGATCTAGGATTAGTTTAAGTGTTGGGTTTGGCTCCCAGTGCTTGCATGCTTTCTCTCTCTCTCTCTCTCCCTTCTGACACATCCTTAGTTTTTACCTGATTGCTCACTGCTCTCTTAATTGCCCTGAAGGCCATATTGATCTTATTGACTGGCCTAGGCCCCCATCTTGTCTTCTCTGTACACTGGTGGAGACCCCCATCTTGTCTCAGTTGAACCTTGGCTCTGTAACAGATTTGTTTCCATGTCCAATTATTTCTCCATGTGCCCCATTTCTCTGCCTGAACTAAGCGTTCTGAGCCAATGCCAATGTATTCCAGGACCCATCATTAAATCTGAGTGGAGTCTGTTTCGTGGCCTGGTGTGAGGAGGGCAGTCATAAAGACTTTCCTTCCTCCAGATTCTGCAGGCCCTGGCTCTTGCATGACCTCATGCCTCCCTGCATGCTTTGCCTACTAACTGAGCCCAGCATGGGCTATGTTTTACAGACCATGGACTTCACAGAAAACCTGTACTTACCCCATCCTACACCACACTGACACGTAGCCCACACTCAGAAAAAGCCCACTCAAGAGCTGACAGGCTCTGTGAAAACGGAGGTGGGAAGTTGTGTGTTTTCATCTCCTCCTACTCCGAAGTATTCCTGATGTACCCATTCACCTCAGTGGTCTCCATGCAGCATGCTTGCCTCGTTGGATATAGGGTGAGTGGTGACTCTGTCAGATACCACAGTTGGTGACTGAGGTGGGCTTGGAGCGCCTGTGTTCACATGCCTGTTATTCTCTAGGCTACGGGACTTCTGTAAAATGTCACAGTATCATATACAGCCTCATGAAATGTCATGTGGAAACAGTATTTACATTCCTCTAGTCCAGGCAACTCTTCAGAACACACTTTACATAGCAGCCCTCCTATGCAGCCCTACCAAGGGCTTTCTATTCCCTCCCCATTGTGGGCCCTCAAGGACATGGAGTTGGATGAGGAGGTCGATCACCCCACAGGCTAACCGTGTCTGCCTAAAGCATTGGCTTTTGTGAAGCATTTTGTGAGAGAATGCCTTAAGATTACAGCTATCCAAGGCACACTGTGGGTCCCACGTAAGATGCATGTGTATTTATGATAACAAATAAGACGTAGAGGAAATGCTATGCTTCCTTTGGCTCCCTTCTGGAAGCAGACGCCCAGTTCCCCAGCGGGAGGACTTTAATATCCCCTCTTTGGAAGCCCTCAGGGGAAAAACACACACCTCCATCATGGTACCACATGCCTCTCCATCATCCAAAGCAACCATTTAATCTCCTCTCTCCTGAGCACAGCCCACCATGGGCAGCGTGCATTCCGCCTCTGAGAGGCACCGATGTATACAGTACAAAATCACATTGCCTGCTTCCGTTATATTATACTCCATCAAAGGGGAGGACCCAGCAGAACTGACTCCCTCACAGACAGACAAAAGATCTCAGCCTGGGTCAGCAAAAGTCCTAAGCATCAATGTGAGCAAATGAGAAGGAGCTGTGAGCCCTAGCACTCCCCCATGATACAAGTTGGGAAGGAAGAGGTGCCTCCTGGCAACAGGGTCTCCCAGGGGTGACTCGGGGAGCAAAACCAGGATGGTGACTGATGGCTGTAAATCCAGCATTCAGGAGACTGAGGCAGGAGATTGCCAGGAGTTCTAGGCCATCCTGGGCTACAGAGCGAGAGCCTTTCTCACAGGGTAACAAGATCCAAAATAATGTACCCACAAAAGCACAATGGCACCCTTTCAAAGATGATCTTCGGAAGGGCCCTCATGGATACCCACCACACACAGCTACATCCAGAGAAGCCATCACTTTGATAGAACAAAGGATGGAGGAGATGGGAGGGAGTCAAGACCAGGCAACCCCATAAGCAGATCCCACTGAAAGACTACTCAGGGCCAGCTGTGGCACCTTCCTACTGCCATGGGCAGCAGAAGTCAAAGAGATGAGAAAACTTGTCATCGATCCCAGTCATCTAACCCAAAAGCATAGATGAATCTGCTGGAACTTACACAATGCCACGGTGGCCATGCTGGCACTTACCCACAATGCCACAGTGGCCATTTAGGACCTACCCACAATGCCACAGTAGCCATGTTAGGACCTACCCACAATGCCATAGCCATGTTAGGACTTACCCACAATGCCATGGTGGCCATGCCAGAACTTATCCAAAATTCCATGGTGGCCAGGCTGAGAAGCCACTTCTTTTTAAATTTTCATTTTTAAGCCAGGTGTTATGATGCATGCCATGCCTATAGTCCCCATACTTGGGGTTGAGCAAAAGGGTTTTTGTTTTGTTTTGTTTTGTTTTGCACTGTAGCAAGCCTGGGCTTAGCAAGGTAAGACCTTGCTAAAACTTAATCCCTCATGTTAAATATTCAAATAATAGAAGACTCATTGTTTGAGAATACAGCAGAGAATTCTCATGTACCCTTCTGGGATGGACTAAATTGTGTTTAAAAAATTCATATACTAAGCCAAGTGTGGTGGCCCATGCCTTCACCATGCCTTTAGTTTGAGCACTGAGGAGCTAAAGGTAGGTGGATCTCTGAGACTTCAAGGCCAGCCTGACCTACATAGAGGGTTTCAGACCAGCCAGAGCTGAACATTGAGATTCTCTCTCACTATATATATATGTATATGTATATATGTACACACACACGCACACATATGACCATCACCACCATCACCTCCACCACCACCACCATCACCACCACCTCCACCATCACCTCCACCACCTCCACCATCACCTCCACCACCATCACCACCATCACCACCACCTCCACCATCACCACTATCATCATCATCATCATCACCACCTCCACCACCATCACCTCCACCATCACCATCATCTCCACCATCACCACTATCATCATAATCATCATCATCACTTCCACCACCTCTACCACCACCTCCACCACCACCATCACCTCCATCATCACTATCACCACCATCACCATCACCACCACCACCTCCACCACTGCCACCACCTCTACCATCACCTCCACCATCACCATCATCACCACCACCATTATCACCTCCACCATCACCACCATCACCACCACCTCCACCATCACCACCATCACCACCACCTCCACCATCACCACCATCATCATTATCTTACCTCCATCCCCACTACCTCTACCATCAATACCATTACCTTGAAGCCCCAGAACTAAACTTCTTTGCTTTATAACATCCAGCCTCCAGTATTTATCTATCTATAGAAACAGAACAGCCTAGTGCACTGTGATCAGGCACACTATTCAATCATGTGGCCAGTAGTTCATAGGTGGGCCCTGGTATATGGACCTTGCTTTGAGCAGTGTTGACCTGAACCATCCAGCAGCATGTTCTGAGTGAGTGTCAGTGCTGGAGAACTGAGGTAGGGTTTAGTTCTAAACGGTCCATTGCTCACAGTTGGCCTGTGGCTGTTTTCTCAGAGTTGTGATGGTTAACAGGGCGATGACACGCACACCCTTGGGATGACAAACATTCCAGACAAGGTGGACTGCACTCAACCAACAGATCACATTGAAGAATCTCTGAGCCTTCTCCATTGTTTGAGGGGCTCTGGGTACAGAGCTGCCCCTCATAGGATGTTAGGAGCATCCTCTTTGGTCTCTGTTGAGCTTGGGTTCAGCTTTGATTGCTTTCAGGTCTTGCCAGGGTGGTGACATCCTGATCGACCCCCAGTAGTAATTGCAGGAGGCCACACCCTGAAAACTTTTTGCACTTCCAGCCATAACCCAGCAGCATCCAATGGTGTAAAGCCAAGGATGGGATCATCTGTCCCAGCAGAGGACAGGATGACTGTCTTCTGTCTTCCCCTCTATGACACACATGTACAGGCACACAAGCACACATGTGTGCGTGCACACACACATACAAACATAACTCAAGCTCATGTTGTCCCCTCCTCTGTGTTCTCTTTCCTCACAGATGTGTGCCAGCCCTCTTCTTCAGAACACAGGTGTCTTTGAAAGTTCCAGTCCTGAAATATTTGGCGGAACCTTGCAAACCGTAACAAATAACATTCTCCCAATTGGTACAAGTCTCACCTGACCCCTACCCTGTGAGTGGAGTCAGAGCTGTCCCTCTGATGGTATGCAGTGTCCGTGCAAAAGCACAGATTGGAGATTCCATGTACCCAGACACAGGGACCTAGCTGGGCTCCTATCTGAGAGTTACACTAGCAAGCCCCATGTCTGACTTTTAGATGACATAGACAGAGAGCCTCGTGTCTTCTGACAATGCAACACTTGGCCCTGGAACTGAATGTAGGAAGACCCACACAAAACCCTTCCCGGCCTCTCTGTCCAGAGCGTGTCTTTTAAGTCACAACTTCTGCCCATAATTTCTGTGGGACAGGGCTGTCCCTGTGTGCTGTTCTGTGTTGACCCTAGCCTGACGTACCCTCCCTTCTGTGGACAGTGGCTCTCCCTGAAGATATGGCCCTTGTCCCCATGTAGTTCACCATCTCAAGAGAAAGTGAGACACAAAGGCACTGAGAGGACTGAGACCAGGGTCCCCAAGGATACCTGACGCTCCTGTGACCCCCCGCATGTAAACCTGGATGCAGTTCAGAGCTCCTGTGTCCTCTCTCCGAGTGGCATTTGTTCTGTGGGCTAGAGCCCTGATGGGCCCGCTGTGCGTTCCTCCGCTATTCTAGCTCTGAGCCCCGGAGCCTCTTCTTGGCCTTCTCCCACCCCTGCCTCTGGCCTCCATATCTGCAAGGGCCTCCTGAAGCTCTAATTCCCCACTGTTACCTGCCCACTTGGAGACTCAAGTTCACTCCCCCGACCCGGGGGTCCCTTCCTCCCTCCCTTGCTCAACACCTCTCTCCAGCTTCCTCCAAGTCACACTCGTGAGTCCTTTTTGAGATCCTGCATGCCAGACTCTGGTTTCTCTCTCCTTGCATGAGCATGTATACTTGGAATCATGTCAGGAACAGGCTATTGTTAGAGTCAGGGTAAGGTCCAGCTACTTCATTCTTAATTGGCTCTCAAGATGGATTTCCAGGGCTAGGCGGACAGCACACCAGATATGCTTGCTGTGCAGGTCTGAGGACTAGAACTCGGATTCACAGAAACTCACAGAAAAGCCAGGCAAGTGTGGCAGCCTCCTAGAAGCCCAGCCCTCAGGAGGCAGAGATGGGATCCCTGGGGTGAAATGGTTATCCCACATACATGCAAACACACACATATGCATGCACACGCACAGCAAATGCATGCTTGGGCTGAAAGAAGAGAGAGATAAATTTCCACTGTGGTATGATGGGATATGAAGGTGTGTCCAGGTTCTTTCAGCAATCAATATGAGCTATCACTGCCTCCTCTCTGTCTGGCCAGGACCTAGGGGTCTTGGGGTTCTCAAGACTTCACTAATGATTGGAATGTGTCTCCCAAATTCTTATGTTGAAACTTATTATCCAGTGTCTATAATGAAGATATCTGGGGTGGGACCTTTGGGAAGGAAGTGGGGTTGGGTGAAGTCACGAGGATGGCCCTGGGATGGCATTAGTCACTTTGCAAGGAGAGAAAGACAGACCCAAGCGCTGATTCTTGCTTGGTCTTTCCTGCCAGGATGCTGCAAGAAGGCCTCCTCAGTTTCTGGCACCGTGTTCTGGCACCTCCCACTCTAGAAGTGTATGAACTATTTATTTCCTTTATGAGTAGACTAGTCTCAGGTATTCCGTTACAGCAACGGGAGTACATCTCTTCTTACAGTTCCTGTCAACCCATCAACAGTCCAAGTGGTGTTCCAAGGAACTTCAGTGTCGGGTGGCCCACTCAAGATTACAGTGCTGGGACACCTGCCCCTTCCTTCCTCCATAGACGGTTCTGGCTGTAGAATTATGTTTCCTGAAAGTTTGTTCATGTCCTCGTCCCCAATCCTCATGATGGAACACACATCAAAACAGAAACTTCAGAGGTGCCATCCAGTTAGGAGGAAGCTGTACTAGAGTAGCGGCCTAAGGCAGTGACAGAGGTCTTTGTAAGATGAAAACAGGCTGGGTGGAGGTGGCGCATACCTTTAATCCCATCACTTGGGAAGAAGAGGTCTTTGTAAAATGAAAACAGGCTGGGCAGTGGTGGCGCATACCTTTAATCCCATCACTCGGGAAGCAGAGGCAGGTGGATCTCTGTGAGTTTGAGGCCAGCATAGTCTACAAAGCAAGTTCCATGACAGTCAGGACTGTTTCACAGAGAAATCCTGTCTCAAAAAACAAAACAAAACAAACACACACACACACACACACACACACACACACACACACACACACACACACACAGAACATGTGGCAGAGGGCAGGCAGGGTGGGGCACAACCATGTCATGGCAAGGGCAAGGATGGGAGAGATGCAGCCACAGCCACCAGCACTGAGGCCATCTCCACAGGAACTCAGAGCGGCTCTGGGCATTGCCCCTGCTACTCCTGCACTGGAGCATCTGACCTCTAGGACGGAGCAAGAATAAAGAGTTCTTGTTTTAAACCACCCAGGCTGTGATTCTCTGCTGCAGCAGCCACAGGACAGACAGTAAGACACAGCCTGAACACAACCAGCCCATTTCATGGTGGTCCCCCTGAGTCCCAGGCTCAGGGACTAGACCCCCCTCCAAGAGGTTTGCTGTCACCCTGTCCCTCTCCTCAGAAGGCAGCCCAGGGACAGAGACCTCCCACTCCCGGGTGGGAACAGCACCTGGAGCAGCTTAATAGTTACTAATGCTAATTACCCTGGCGACTAATGTGCTCTAATTGGACGGCTTCACCAGGAGTCGAGACCCAGGAAACTCCCTGGCATCCTTTGTGACCCTTCCGGCCCCTTTCCAGCTCCACCGCAGAGCTCAAAGCCATCAAGAAAAGCATATTGACCTGGTTTCCTACTTTTGAAAAAGGGTCACACCCATACCAGTGAGTAGTTTTGTCCTTGAACTAACAAATACAAGGCAAAGAAAAAGACAAAGGAGATGCTGACGGCAGATGGGAGAAGATATTACAAATGCCACCAAGGCCTGTGACATCTGTCTAGGGACCAGGGACCGGCAGGCAGCTACTGGAGCAGACCCAATACCAGTCACTTAGGTAGCATCCCAAAGCCTAGAAGATTCGAGTCTCAGGTTCTCCTGGAGAAGACGGCATCTGGCGCCTTCTCACACCCTCTGACGCCCCTTGGATGTCACCTGACTGTGGGCTACAGAGAAGGGCAGAACAGTGCGGCTAAGCATGGAGCTGGGCTGGCGTGGTTGGGAAAGAAGACACAGAGGAACTTAAGATGAAGAAAATCCTGCAATAGAGGTGCGGAGGGAGGGAGGGAAGGGAAGAGGAAGAGGAGCAGAGAGGAAAAGAGAAGGCAGAAAAGGAGAAGGATGAAGGTGGAGGAAGATGGAGGGAGAAGAGGGGGAGGGAAAGTCAGGAGGAGGCAGCAGGGGGGGCAGAAAGGGAAACGCAACCATGGGTGTCTAGGTCCCTGGGGTGAGCGCGGTGTAACCCCGGTGCTCATTCTAATGATAAAAACGTTCAGAGGAGTGAAGGGGTTAAGCGCCACATCACTGAGACTTCCTCTCCAAGCACATTTATCAACAGACGAGTAACCACGGGTGCTTCTCCCCTAATTAAACTATCAGCTACTAGAGGGAGCCCAGATGAGTGCAGAAGTCCCTCCCAGGAAGCACCGTGTGGGTCAGATGGGCATCACTGCCCTGCAAAGCAGCGGGGCAGGCTCTGGACACACAGACAACAGGAAGGTCTGTCGCCGGGTAAAGCCATGATTACCTTCCTCCCCACACCAAGAGATCTTGGTGCTGATGTGGTGGCAATATCAGGGGGGTTCACCCACCACAGATCCAGGCAGGCTGTGTTCAGCTCAGCCCAAGGTGTCGGCATCCCCTGTGATGGATTCTGGTTTAACAGCTTTTAAAAACAAGCAGAGGAGAGCCAGGCATGATGGATGAGTGCAGGGAACACGCTCATTCGGAGATGATTTATGGGATGTTGCCTGTTGTCCTCATGGGATGCAGCTCAAGGGTGGGGGCCTCGGAGATGGATGTCTTCCAACACTGAGCACTTGTAGGGTGCCGGCGGCTCAACCAAGAACATGCATGCACCACCCCAACCTTGGGGGCCCCAGTTCTCAGTTGCCTACTGTCTTTTGTGAGGGGCGTGGAAGACTTGATTTACCCCTTGGTGAGCAACTTTCACCTCTTAGAAACATCTGGAGAAAGAACAGCTGGCCACAAGCCTGGGTCCCCCAAGTGACACCTATAGTATAGAGGAGTGTGGCTGGGAGGAGCTCAGAGCATGGGGACAATGTAAAAGAAGAGGAAGAAGAGGAGGGCTGGCATGGAAGAGTGGCGGCACCTATACAGTGCCCCCTGTGCCAGTGGGTGATAGATGCCTCCTTCCAGCATGTCAGATGGACCACTGCCCACAGCCTGGCCACCACAATACCCATTTTGCAGCAGATGAATGTCCACCCATGTTTTTAATGGAATTGGCTGCATATTAAGATCTGAATTGACTACATATTAAAGGGGAAAGCTTTTAAATAAGACCTAATGACAAGGTCCTTCTTACAGGGTACAAGAAATGCACAGGACAGTGTCAAAGGCAGGAGGAAACCATTTCTTCTCCTGCCTTCCCTTGAGCAAGGACACTTCGACAGTGATGGAGATCACATTAGGTGGCCTGCGTGTCAAAGCCGTTCCTGGAACTGTGACCTAGCTCTGTGCAGGTCGCAAGCTCCAGCAGGCCCTTCTAGCCCAGGTTCTTCATCTCTGACCTCAAACTACTCTTAGGGGAAGCTCTCCTCCAAGGAGCCAGAGCAAGGGCTTCTCATGCCCCGGAGGTGTGTTCAACATCACTGGGCATTGTTCTGTTGTGGGGGGAGTGTGTGCAGGAGTCGGCAGCCTGACATGCCTGGCCACTCACCCGCGTGCCTGACCTTCTCCTTCAGAGACCTGCCTCCCGCCCTCCCAGAGCTGATGAAAAGACAGACTATCAAGGTCACATACAGGGGACTGGGACATACATCTGTGCTGTCCTCACTCAGATGATGGGCCACCGTGCGTCTACACTCCACTTGCCTTCACCCCACTGGAAGGACAAGACTCTTAGATAAACAGCTGTACCTTAACGCAGCATAGCCACCTTCTAAACACACGGGGGTCAGAACGTGAGTGCGCTACACAAAGTAGCTCCATGCAAAGGCACTTGTACCCTGGACCTCCCAGGTCCATCCTGAGGACCAGCTAGGCTTTGTGCTTTCTCCTCTAATGGCCCCAAAGAGGTACCTTGTTGGGGACACAGAAGGTGAAGCTGGACCAGCTGTCCTTGCCCAGGAGTAGAGTCAGGAACTCCAGCATCCAGCACCAGGACTCTAGGGCTTGCCTGAGGCCAGCTGCAAAGCACAGCTCCTCTGGGGCTCTTGGGAGCCACAAGCCATGACCTCAGAGTGACGAAGGCCTCTCAGCATGGCTTGGGCTCACAGGGCCATCTCGGTCAGCATGACACAAGAGTCAGCCCAAATTTGGCCTGACATCCACCTCTGGTCCAGTCCCCAGTCCGGATTGCTACTCAAGAAAATTAGCAGCCCTATAGCAGCCCTCGGCTGACCCCAGCTTCAACTTTGACCTCCTCTGCAGAAGGCAACATCATCAGATTTGAGTCACAGGGATGTCCCTGACTCAGATCCCTTTAGTGGATTCTGTGGGTTTTAACAGAAGAGTGTGATACTCCACCCCCAAGGCTCCTGGCCTCGGCCCAGGACACTGGATCTCATGTCTACTTCATCCACTCCACACTCAGCCAAACAGCCCTGCGTACGGATCTTCTAGATGCTTCAGCTCATCCCTACCTGGGGGCCCTGACACCACGTGCCCTGTCCGGAAGGTTCTCACTGCCTTGCTTTACCACACCACCCTGTCCTGCATCCCCCATTGTTCGTAAGCTCAGCCTACTTCCTTTGTCCCCCCGGGGCCTTTTTGTTCCCCGATATTTCTTGCGATACACAGCAGCTTGGTTTTCACCTCCCGCCAGATTGTGAACTCTGTGAGGACTTTCTTTTGTATCTCCAGAGTCCAGAACAGGGCTGGGTTCATCACAGTTGCTCGTTTGTAGGCACGCCTCAATGTACAGCGGGCTGCACCCTGACAAACTATTACCCATTGAGAAATGCGAGGACCTCTTTGCCATGCCTGACCTCATAAGTATCCTCACATGTCCATGCAACCCGCTGTCACTCTTTCCCTCGTGAAAACACAGTTGCTCAGAATCGCAACTGTCCCGCGCCAGCTTGTCACGACCCCTAGCCCAGGAGAAGATCAAAACTCAAAAGCCCAAGCACAGTGTCTACGGAGGGCTCATCCCTTTTACACACAGTGCAGAGGTTGTTACATGATCAAAGGGCAGGCTACATTGCTGAGTGAGGAACACAGAGCAGTATGTGGACCAGGGAGCCTGGTGGAAGAAGAAAACCCAGGGAAGGGACCTTCAGTCAGCCATGAGGGGACAGTGAGCATGCCCCTGGAGAGCCCTCAACAACACACGTAATTCTTTCCTACAGACTTTTGCAATGGGCTCTGGGAAAGGCACACACTGCCTTCTGTCTGGTTGCCACTATACCTGGCCACCACAAAGGCCATCACTGGGGAGCAGAGAGATGGCGCCTTAGGCAAAGGAGCCACCAAGCTCTGACCTGAGGTCCCTCCTCAGAGCCCACATGGTGGGGTCGGCCTACAAGCTGTCCTCTGACCTTCACACAGCTTGAGGTATTTCCTAGCTGGTGAACATGCAGATGGACCAGGAGGACGGGGCTCTCTAACTTCTCAGGGAGAAAGCACGGCTACGTGGTACCCAGGGTTCTTACAGCCCTCACCCCTGTGTGTCAAAAACTGAAATCATATTTGTAGCATTTTCTTGGGGTCTACAAACAGGCCTAGGAACCTATTAAAACTGAAGCGCTGTGGGGCTTTTGGGGAAGCACAGGTGTTCCCGAGCCCTGTACTCGCGTGGAAAATAAATGAAGTTGTGGATTGTGTCTGAAGCCAGCAAGTGTGACACTGACCCCAGTGGCTCATGTCAGAAGGGACCTGTTGCCCACCCTGGGGCAACTGTATCCCCTCACCAGCAAGACAGATGTTTGCAGCTGCTCACGGGACTTCGGGGCAACCTAGGCATTACATTGGAGGGTCAGATCCTGACCTTGCCCCCTGGGACATTTCACGATGACAAACTGGCAGCAGAGCACACAGTCTGACGACTCTCCTTCCCCAAACCATGCTGATGGTGGAGAACAAAGCCAAACCCGCACTTTCCTGGGGAAGGAACACTGACTCTTCTTGACTTAACCAACTCGCAGAAACCTTGAAGACACAATGAACCACAAATGTATGCACGGGACGCACTGCCACTGCCCACAACACCTTCTGAAGGATGAAGTGACTGTGTTAAAGTGTTTCTCGCCGCAAACTCAAACACCGAGGCAGGAGCAGGTGAGTAGCATGGCCTTACCTGTTGGAGTGCTGTCCCCTTTACTGTCACGGGGCGGTGGGGACACCAAGGACCCGAAGAAGCTTCCTGAGCGTGGGGGGTCCCCAGACAGAGCGGGGTCACAAGAGATGGTTAGGTTCTCCCGGGTACCTTTTCAACCTGAAGGGAAAGAAGAAAATGAGAAGCAAAAATAAATACCCTACCTTGGACGTACTCACTTCCCCTTGATATAAAATAAACGCTGGCATTAAACCAAAGAGAAGGGGGCAGCAGCCAAGAGCGTGTCACTAGGGATCAGAGTCCCCCTCACCCCCTCCACTGAGGACTGTCTCTGACTGCCTCAGGGGAGGAGCTGACTCTCTCCAGGAGGACACATCATTAGCACCACAGCACCACAGTGCCAAGCACCACGCTCCATCATTCTGCCATCTGCCTGGGCTGTTGCCCTCTCAGCATTCTGGTGCCCACTCCCTCCGATTCCCCAGTCCCCTTGTGGCTTATCTCCCACCAAGTTGCTCCCCACCGTCTCTCCTCTCCTCTTCTAGCCTCATTTCCAGGCCCCTCCGTTTAACCTGTCACACGGACACCTCGTGCCTCTCTTTTAGTGGGATTGGTCAGATGGCGCCCTCACTCTAGCCACACCCCTCCAGGACGGTCAGTTGGAAGAAACACCCAACACTGCTTCAGTGACCATGGTGAAACTCAGCCTGTAGGAGCTCCAGGCTCCCAGGACTTGCGGCACTAAGCAAATGAGACCAGATGACAGATACAGTGCAAAGGGCCCGCCTCTCGCGTGGCTACACACGCAGTCACAGGTGGTAGCGTGGTAAATCTTCCAATGCCTATAGTACTCTTGAGATATGGAACCTCTCCTACCACACTCCTTCATGTCTGCAGTCACAGCCTCCAGAATATTCCTGGAGAGAGAGAGAGCGAGCACCTGTGCTCTCTCTGTTTTTCTACCTAGGGGTTCAGGTAGCCACACCCCAACTAGATGTGATTGGTTGATAATTTCCCCCATCATCTCCTGAGGCCCATGCCACACTGTGTGCCCACTGCCATGTGGATGCGTCTCCCTTCATATCTGCATAGCTTTCTCCCCGCTCCAATCCCAGAGACTCTACATGTAGCATTTCCCCAGGAAAACCATCCAGGAACAGAACCCTCGATAAAAATCTTCACCATCCCACAGTGCCCCGGTCATGCCCTGCCCACCAAGAAACCCAGTCTGTTTCGGTTTCTTTGATCCAAACTGAGTGGGAGATAATTTAGCAGCCTGTCCTCCACCGTGGAGGCACGTTTTCTTCACTGCACAGTGTGAAGCACCATCCATCACCCACTGCACAGAATAGTACAGGACACAGGCTGCAGGCCTGAAGCCCCCGCCACACCCCACTATACCCTGTGCAGACATGTATCCCCACCTGGGGTAGGCCTATGGGAATGCTAGTCTTATACTCCACTCTGGTAATCCTCTCCGCAATGTCAGAGGAGTGTGGCAAGGTGAGAAGAGGAGCCAGGCCAGGGCTGGCTGAGAGAGAAGAGAAGGGTTGGGTACCTAGGGTCTCCAGGGCCCCAGGACCAAGGCCACAGGTCCTGCTGCTCCTACTTCTGGTAACAAAAGGGTCTCATCTGTGCAGGGAAGAACTGAGTCTTCCTCGCCCTCAGAAGCACAGTTATTATGTCCCATGTGTGCTGAGTGTGCCCCACTGTGTGTTGTACCAGGCCCCAAATCCGAGTCGGGCAAGTTCATAATCCAGCTGAGGAATACACAAGGCATGATAATTGCTGACCCACAAAGGATGGTCTGCTAGCAGCTGCAGGGAGGCCAGTGGGGAACTCTAGGGTCCCATGGTGCCCCCTGTATACACATGTGCATGTAGAAATAAACACACACATGTGAGTACAGGCTGTACCTCTGACTCCAGGAACCCAAAGTCACTGAATCATGAAGAGTCACAGAAAAGTTATAGTTGGCCACTATTAGTAAAGAAAATGACGCCCCCTCCACATTTCACAGGGCGAGCAAAGACCACCATATACCTAGACTTTGTAACACAAACAAATTCCTGTGGAGAAGGAGCTGACACATGGCCTTGAGGACCCAAGGGCAGACTAGGATATCACTAATTCTTTATAAGTTAAAAGTTCACCTGGGGAAGTGGCTTTATTTATAGGATTCAAGATGAAAAGAAGAAAGGGCATGGAGGGGGAGATGGAGGTGGAGCGCCAGAGAGGGACTTTTTCACTCCGGAGGTGGAGGCGGGAGGATTAAGAATCCAAGGTCATCCTTGTCTGCACAGCAAGTATGAGGCCAGCCTGGGCTACATCTCTCTCTCTCTCTCTCTCTCTCTCTCTCTCTCTCTCTCTCTCTCTCTCTCTCTCTCTCTTTCTCTTACACACACACACACACACACACACACACACACACACACACACACAGTACGACACACAGACTAAGGGCCAATGGGAGAGTTTAAAATGATTCTCAAGCCCAGAAAGCGCAACTCACTGTGCCTCTAACCAGGAGGAAAACAAGATACAGTGTGCCACATTTCAGTAGTAAAGATTACAGGGAATATACAATATTCTGAGAAAATGAGCCTCCTCCTCCTCCTCCCATTTTTAAACCACTCTTGCAAAACCGGCTTCACCCTTCACTCCCCTCGCGCCTTATGAATCCTGTCTCCGGGTTTATTATTCTGGCATCTGGGAGTCTGACAGCCACCGTGGCTACACTTCTTTTTTTAATGCCAGCCTGTTTTAATAATACAGTGTACCTTTTGGTTTGGAGAAATGTGACATTATTCCAGGCACCCAGAGGCAATGGGAAGGCCCTTATGTAATTTATGTGTTCTCCGCGCTGTGTTTAACACTCCCAGAGCAGAGGGCTGTAATTTGGGAAGCGAGTCTCCCCAAGGTCAGGGGAACAGTGTGGAGAGAAGGCTGGTGGCTGTCCGACCTGAGCTCAGCCTGCGAGCCCAGGGGCTCCTAGCTATGAAGCTGGGTCCAGGAGCAGGAAAACTCTGCAGCTCAACTCATAAATGCCCCCGCCCCCCCCCAAAATACCCCAGCCCAGTTACAGCCAAGTCATCGGGTTTCTGGGCTTAAGCGTTTTGTTTTTTGTTTTTGTTGTTGTTGTTGATTTAATGAAGTAGAGATGCTAGGGGCACAGTCAGAGTGTTTGGGGCATTTCTGTCTCCCATCACCAAACCAGCCCAGATGTTCACCTTTTAAATTAATTTCTTTTTATTTCATGTGGGGGATGGAGGGGACTGTGGGTATACACGCGAAAAGGTGTGTGCTTATGTACATGCGCGCGCGTGTGTGTGTGTGTGTGTGTGTGTGTGTGTGTGTTTGTGTGTGTGTGCCAGAAGTTGATGGCACGTGTCTGCCTTACTCAGTCTCATTATTTTCTCAGACAGGTTATCTTGCTGAGCCTGGAGTTCACCACTTAGGATAAACTGACTGGCCTGTGAGTCCTAAGGATCTGTCTCCCTACCTATCCAGGGCTGGGGTTACAGGCAATTATCACTACGGCTAAATTTTTATGTAGGTGCTGGGCATCTAAAAGCAATTCCTCATGCCATTGCCAACTGCACCATCCCACCAGTCCCCCAGGTCCCTATTTTGCAATGACCAGGTGCCTGGTGTAGCAGACTGGGCATGCCTAAGGAATGCCGAGGAAACCCTGATCATCTGGCATCCATGTCCTGACCCTTCTAGAAAGCATCACTGCGAGTTCCTCCTATGCTGGGGATGAAGGAACGCCACTGGGACATGTCCCCAAGAAACTTGCAGTAGAGACACAGCAGTCAGCTACCCCAGTGGAGGTGGACAAGTCTTGAGAAGGTGGGATCTTCCTTTGCACCATGTCACACCTAGGGCCTGGCACACGGCAAGTGCTATATCAAGACATTTGAGCAACTGGAGGAATAAAATGTCAACGAGAGAGACAGGGAACCCACCCCACTCATGGGGGAGGGTGTTCTGGCTTCCTGGATTGAGCTGGTAACAGACCGTAGAGGGGGAAGGGAGAGAATAAGGAGAAGGAGAGGGAGGAGGAGGAATAAGGGAGGAGAGGAGGATGAGAAGGGGGAGAAGAAAAGGGGGAAAGGGAGGAGGAGAGGGAGGAAGAGGGGACAGAGAAGGGAGGCAGACTAGAGAAAGACAGCAGGTGCTAACTGGAGACAGCGCAGGGAAATGTCTTTCTGGGAATATAGAGATGGAACAACATTGGAATGGGACAGACCTGAGATGGGATTGTCCATGAGAAGCTGGTAATCAGATCATGATGCACTTTGAATGCCACACCAAGGGCTTCATGAAGTCACTTGGAGAATTTTTAAGTGGGAAGTTATGCAGATTCTTAGGAGTACGTTCTGGTGTCCAGGTGGACCCTGTAGATGTGCAAAAGCAGGCCAGGAATCTCAATCAACAGCTACAGATGATGAAATGAGATGTGTGGGCTTGATGAAGGGCAAGGTGGAGACCAGGGGATAAGGCCAGCGGGGTTCATAAGCCAGTGTCACACGATTGGTACAAAAGGCAATATAAGCCGCTCCATAGCTTCTCAGGAGAAGCTGAGAAGTGCCCATTTGGGTAGCCCTTTCCAAAGGAAGCAGGGGCTCATGACATGAGGGAAAGCAACCTTGGGAAGGGCTCATTGTGCAGCAACTTTTTGTTTTCCCCAAAGACAACCTTCCATCTTGGAGTTCTAAGCATGACCTGAGAGAAATGGAACTCACTCTACAGGGAAGCTCCTTACGCTCAGGAAGCAAAGACTTCAATAACTTCAGGAAGTCCCTGAAACCAACCAGATTTAGAAGGTCCCTCCCCGAGCATACCAGTAAGGCCGGCCTCTGCACCTAACACACACTCATACCAGCTGAGCCGCCTTCTAGAAGAAGCAGAGCTCAGAGCTCAGCTGAGTTACCTGCAAGACTCAGACCACATAAACTGCCTGAAGGAGACACTCCAGACTGCTGAGCTGCCCTCGGGCTATGCAGTGTGGGGTCAGTCTCCAGCTTTCCTGGGCTGTCACTCATGTTGGGGTGGCTTTGGTGATGCAGCTGTCTTCGAGTCAATTCCTGCAAGTCAGCGCAGTCCAACTCACTGGTTTACCAAGTTGGTCTTGGTGATATCCGTATTTTGGTCTGCATTGGGTCCCTAGCTGGGGCAGGCAGACATTTGTTCAGGTCTCCCTAGGAATGGTGCACCACCATAGGGCTCCAATGGAGCCACTGTTATCTTTATTCCCTTTCCTATGCTATGAATAGCATATACCCAGCACTAAGAGGGCTAAGGCAGGAGGAGAGTACACTCTAGGCCAACCTGGTTGCATAGAAATTCTGGGTTTTGATTTAAAAGTTAGTATATTCCAAGGCTTGTGACACTGTTCGGACTGGAACAGCCTCTGAAGCAGCCACAGAGGGAGCTGCAAGTGGTTGGGTACGAAGGCCTAAGATTTGCCTGCTCTGGGGACTGTAGTAACCATCCTCCAGGATGGCACGAGTGATCCCATCCCCTCACCACCTTTGTCCCCCACCTCCCAGCTGGGTCATCGGTGTGAATGAAAGATACAAAATAGGCAAGGCACATACAAGTTCAGGTCACCAAAGAGAGCATGACACCTTCCTTGCTGTCACCATGTCACAGGGACCTTCAGCAGCTCTGCTGAGAGACCACATGAGCGTGAGCAGGAGGATGTTGGGAGTCCATTGCTGTGAACAGTATAGGAAGCAGCGCTTTAATCCCAGGCTGGCTGCAGACACCTACATCCCTGCCCACTGGCAATCTGAAGCCTTTGAGATACCTTGAGGTTTTTTTTTGTTGTTGTTGTTGTTGTTAAATCACAAGCTAAGCTAAGCTGCTTTTTCAGGTTCTAGGAGCACAGAAACGGAAAGTCAGTAAATTGCGGTTGTCAGAAGCCATTGCATTAGCAGGTAATCTGTTGCAAAGTGATAGTTAACGAACAAGAATTTATAGAAAGCATAAATGCTACCTGAAGCTGCAGATGTGCTCATAGCAGACAGCAAGAAGGTAGGGGGAGTGGAGATGGCAGAGGTGACGTGGGTTCACAGCTGGGTTTTTCCAGGAATTGGTAGGAAAGTCTTGCACAAAGGAACGGGGCCTCCAAGGATGGAGAACAAAACAGAGGAACTCGGAATCTCAGGATAAGGGTGTTTCCAGAGGAAAAAGCAATGGCCAGGCACCCTCTCACCCCAACTGTGACTTTGCACCGCTTTGATTGGCTGCTGGCCCCTTCTCATCTCCCCTGACGACCTGAGGCAAAGCTGTTCCTTGCTCACTGTTATTGTGTTCCAGTGTGCTGCATCCCTCCACCGAGGTCTGCTAAGGCTGCAAACCCAGTGCCTGAAATAGTCTAGGTTCCCAGTGCTGTGGGATAGATAGATGGATCAAAGGAGGGGTGGGTGGACAGTGAGTAGATCGATGGTGAGTAGCACATCAATAGTTGGGTAGATTGATCAATAGTTGGGTGGGTGGATCAAATAATCATTCGTTCAGTAGATCAAAGGACGAATCGATAGATCAATGGTTCGATGTATAGATGGATGAATAGACAGATTGATGGCTAGATGGATGAGTGGATCAATAGATCTTTGGACTGATGGAAAGATCCAAATCCTGGTCCTAGTGGCCCAGGTCAGTTTGGTGGACAAGCCATTTCCCTCCTGGACCACTACATACACACACACACACACACACACACACACACACACACACAGAGAGAGAGAGAGAGAGAGAGAGAGAGAGAGAGAGATACACACACACATACATGGAGATAGACACACACACTGACACACAGACACACACAGATAAGACACAAACACTCAACACACTCCAACACATATGCACACAAACACACACACACACAGAAACACACACACATGGAGATAGACACACACACACTGACACACACAGATAAGACACAAGCACTCAACACACATACACACACACACACACATACACACACATGCACACTGGTGCTCTTTGCTGTAAAGAGATGCTCAGATGGGATAGCAGAAGATGTAGGGAGAGAGAGAAAACCCTGAGGTTGATCCTGACGGCTCTTGCACCGTGCTAAAACCAGGCAAGAGCCTGCAGGAAACCAGGCAAACCCCTACTGCCTTTAGGAATTCAACACACACAGGCAGCCTGCGCAGACTGCACCAGGCAGCAGGAACTAAGAGTGCATCTGTGTGGCCCCACAGCCGTGCAGGGTCAGGTGGGGATGCAGGCAGCCAATGAACACGTAGGGCATCTATCAACAGAGTAAGGTCTGGGAACCAGCCGGTCCTGCCTGCCCCCAGGACCCCAGAATAATGCATACATAAGAGAAGGACCCCTCCACCTGCATCTAACCCTCCATCTAAACACAGGTTAGATGACCTTCCCCTTTTTAGTCACCGGCAGAGCATCTGGGCCAGGCTGGTGAATGCGGTCTCAGAGCACACACACAGGTTTGGTAGACATGGGAGGAAGGGGTTGGGTAAAGCGAACAGCTTGCTGAATGAAGTAACATTGGAAGTGTGAGGGAGGTCATCCAGCCGGCCTCGGCGCCAGACAGCTGATCACCTCTGTACAGAGCCCCAGCTGGAAGGCCCAAAAGGCCCATGAAGGAGCAAGCTCCATTCTTTCTATGGGAAGCCATCTTGGCCAGAAGCAGGATCAAAGACTAGCTATAGACACCTAGAGGAGGATCATGGACACACCAGACAAGCATACACAGGGGCCTATTCAGGTGCCCGGCTGAGCAGGACGTCAATGGCTGGGGACGGGGCAGGAGGAGAGGCTGGAAGTGGGGAGGTCCATTCTATTTCCATGCGGTAACTTCCTGTGAGTATTGTTATGCTAAGATTTAGAGGGTGCCATATTCCCAAGGTTAATCCTTGTGCTTGGCTCCCAGCACCACACGTTTTCTGTACCTACCCAGGGGTCGCAGCACCCGCCTGGTCTTCCATCAAACGTTGTCCCCTCCTCTACAGCTTTAGGACTGGAGATGAGGGACCTAGTTGGTCTTATTCTTGGGGGCAGAAGTGGGGCACAGGACACAGGAGGGTGGCAGTCACAGGCCAGGAGAGAGGTGCAGAGAGTCTGGGTACAGCAACAGGAGACAGAGGAAGATGGTGGGGGACCCTGGGGAGATGAGCGAGGGGCACCTGGTCCTTGTCAAGCTTGGGAGTAGGAGGATAAGAGCAGCAAGGAGAAGGGGAGAGGATGCAAGAGGGCATAGGAAGGGTGGGATTTGGAGTGTAGAAAGGTGAGAGGGGGTGCAGGAATGGGGGTACCCAGGAGTGAAGATGCAAGGAGGTCAGGAGGGTGGGGTGGGAGAGGAGACAGGCAATGAGGCATGGCATGAGCGTGAAAGGGGGGGGATCCTGCAAAATGTGTGGAGTGCTGGGGTTGGAGGCATGGGGGCAGAGGGGTATCCAACCTACAGAGCTCCCCCCCAGGGAGAGGCAGGAGTGCTGGGGTTGAAGGTATGGGGCAGTTGAGGGTATCCAACCTACAGAGCCCCCCAGGGAGATGCAGATTATGGGGACTCCATAGTCAGGGACAATAGAAGTATGTTTCTTCTCGTCTCTGGCTGTGGGTAGATTATAGCATATTGGGACACTAAACAGGCTTCTCTGAGATATCATAAATGGAAGATATGGCCACCGTAACAGATTCTGAATGCTTGAAAAAAAATAGAAATCACAGTAGGTTCAAGGGTGTCACCAGGGCTGGCAACTGATGAGAAGGGCCCCAGGGACTTCAAAGTGGAGTCATAAAAGCCAGGGGACCAGCCACAAACTCTTCCAAGAGGGATAGGCATGAAGGTCTTCTCTTTGCCCCTCTTTAAGACCTGGAGTTTCCCCAGCTGCCCTGGAGCACTCCTCCCCCGCCCTTCTGCCTGTGGCCTGACTTCATCCCCTGGAGGAATTTCTCAACTGAGAGCCCCACTGGTTTCTCTGCAAGGGGCCCTTTCTCTTCCAGCATTAGGGAACTAGCTCAAGACAGTATTGTGCTTTAAGAATCACTGCAAGAGACACCGTGACATTTGTAGTGCACAAGTTCCAGAAAAATTCCCAGGCAGCCCTGCTCTGTTCTGCCCTGGCGGAATACTAGTCCCCGGGAGGAAGCTACCCAGGTCCCTGTGTAGACACCTCACAGTCCCCCCAGCCCCTATGGGAGTGGAAGGGACCAGGACTGCCGCCAAGAGGGCCTATGAGACAGGAGCAGCATGCAGGAAGATCTTGGGGCAGCATCTGCCATTCAACCCTCCCTCCCAGAGAATGGCCCTCTCTTGACTCCTGGGCACAGTGGTGCTGCTACTGAGCCACACAAGCATTGTCTTAAGTGTCACCAGATTGTCAAACAAGTGTTGAAGGCCTGCCTATCTCCTGTACATTTGGGAGCTTTGAAGACAGCATCCCCCATGTGGAAAGACAAGGACGTCTTCCCAGGTGATTTGAGTATGCCAGTGTGAGGGAGGACCTGGGCTCATGAACTTCCACAGCCCTGAGACTGTTGAGCCTTCTGATGGAGGAGCTGAACCTGGGACTTGATCAGTTCCTCCAGGGAAAGTGTCCATCTCTAGCCGTGTGCAGCATGCAATGCCTGGGCTGAGAGGTGTGGCCCACTGGAAGGCTCCCACCGGCCACCTTCAGCCCTGTGTCTCTGCTCATCAGCTCCTGCATCCAGGAGGGAGGGAGGCGACACGGAGACCCGGGACAGCACACTCATCTTGCTTCGCCTTGCTGTGAGTCTATGTCTGGCTTTGCCGCATTAGTGCCAGCATCAGGCACAGGGTTAAAGGTAAAGCATATATAGGGCTGGGATGTTGACAGGGTCTTCCTGAGGTGTCCACAGGGTACCCCTGTGCCCTTCTGCTTCTGGAGCACAACAACCTCCCCAGAAGTCACCAAGAAATACCTGGAGTCTGCCTAAGACTTTCCTGGGTGTGGGGGCAGGGGCAGGATGCAGCCCTGCAGAGAACTCTCTCCGGCAGTGATGAGGCCCTGGTCTTCCATGGCTTTCATGGGACCATGGATGTTTGGCAGGAGGCTGGAGCATCTGGGATTATAGAGCAGGCAGGAGCAGGCAGGTGAGTATTTGACCCTTGCCAGGGGGCTCTGTCTACTGCAGTCCTATCCATCAGATGTGAAGCATAGGTCACAGACCAGCAGGGAAGGGACCTTGTTGTCATGGTTCAGATGAATTCTGAGCCTGTGTACTCTTCCACTCTGCCACCTGGAAGATTCTGCCCTGACATCTGCCTTCCTAGGAACTCATTTTCTTTTTGAGCTCCTCCGGGTGACAGTCTTAGAGTCCAGCATATGAATTTGGGCTCATGGAATTTTCCATGGTGGAAGGAACCTCAGCGGGTCAGAGCAGCTTGATGAAGCTGGAAGCACACAACAAAAGGCCAGCAGGGCACAGGGTCCTGGAGAGATGGCTCCAGAGTGCATATTGCTCTTACAGAGGTCAGCTCCCAGCACCCACATCGGATGTCTCCAGCACCCACAAAGGGATCTCTCTGATAACCTCTGACCTCTGAGCACCTGCACTCATGCACATAACCCCATATTGATACACATACATACACATAATTAAAAATAAAACAAACCTTTACAAAAGATGAAGCTGAATTACCAGAGGTATTGATCTACCGGTTCGTCTACCAACCCATCCACGCACCTATTCACTTACTCACCTGTTCATCCACTAACTACACATCTGCCCATCCATTCACTCACCTATACAACTATAAACCTACTCACTCTTGTCTCTCTACCTACTTTTCCACCCATCCTGTCACTTCCCTGTTTGCCTATTCACCCATCTATTTACCTATATATCCAGCCACCCATGCACCCACCCACCCATCCATCCGTTCATCTCGCCCTCTGTTTATTCATTCATGAATCTGTTTTACCATTTACCCATCCATCCACGTACATATCTTCACATCCACCTGTCCACTGTCCATCATCTACACACCCACCCTTCTGACTATATATTTGCCCATCCATCTAGCCATTCATCAATCACTTATCTGTTTCACCCATACATCTATCCCTCTAATGGTCTGTTTACCCAACCATCTATCCATCCATCTACTTATCTAGTCACACGCATGCCAGCTACTACACCTCCAGCTACTAACCCCATACACCTTCTTATCTATCCACCTATCCATTCATCCACGAAGCAACTCCAGTAAGATGTCCCAGACAAGGGTAGGAGCTAGAGGCAAGTGCTACCAAGACTGAGAAACAAGACATCTATACTTCTTGTCTTGTGTTAAACAAACTGGGATCACAGTCTTGGTCTCACTATCACTATCCCTGCTTACTTACTTGTCTCTCAGCTTCAGATTGTTTGCCTCTAAGATAGGGTTATAATTTTATCATTGGGATACTAAGAGAAACAAGATCGTGTATACAGAATACTCAGTTTAGTGATTGGTCCATGATTAACACTCAATATGCGCAGTGAGCAGCATCTCCATCATCAAGGTCATCCCCGCCACCATCATCATCTTGTCAGAATTGGCCTGCCATCCACAGCACTGTGGGAATCCACATTAGCGGAACTCTCATCCCAACATCATCGTGCCCTCTGTGGTGCTGTTTTACAAGATTTCCCCCCAAAGAGCTGAGTCTCTTTTTGTTTCCTATGAGAATCTGGGCTCAGCAGTATGAAATTTTTGGCTAATGAGGTGGAAGAGAGGCAGAGACATCCCAACCCTGGACAGAGGTAGCCTTATGTGTATGTGTCTCCCGTTGTTTATTGCCTTGCAGTACAGAGGCCAGCAGCACAGCTATATCCTGCCCAATGTAGAGCCACTGAACTGACCCATAGATCAACAGAGAGTTTGCCAAGGTCAGCTTACCCCAAGTGACCCACAGACCTGTGAGTACTGATCTTGTAGTGAATTCCTATCTAGAATCCATAAAGAACTCAAAACATCAAACACCAAAGCAAAACAAATTGCCCAATCAATAAGTGAACAGATGAACAAACCACTCAGAAGTACAAATGGCTAAGAAGTATATGAAAAAATGTCCAGTATCCCGAGCCATCGGGGAGATGCAAATCAAATGACACTGAGGTTCTGTCCCGGCTCAGTTAGATGGCTATCAAGAGTGAGACAAAGAAGACACACTGGAGAGAACATGGCGTGGGGGACTCTCCTAAGCTGCTGCTGGGAACGTCAGCCAGCCTGCCAGAGGTTGCCTATGCAAGCAGCGTGGAGGTTACTAGAAATATATAAACAAACAACTTAAAAATAGAAACACAGCGAGACACACACATATTGCTCCTGGGTCTATGCCCCAGGTCACTCAGCGTACCACAGAGCCACCTGCACACTTGGGTTCACTGAGACCAAGACGTGAAAACCACCTTAGTGCCCACAGCAGGTGAGTGGGTAAAGAAAACACACACATATACACAGTCAGATTTCATTCTGTTAGAAGAAGAAGGAGGAGGAGGAGAGAGGAGGGGAAGGGAGGGGAGGGGAGGGAAGGGAAGGGAGGATGGAAGGGAGGAAGGAAGGAAGGAAAGAAGGAAAAGGGGGGGCAATTTTTTTCAGGAAAATGGCTGGAAGTGGAAACTTACACCAAATAAACCAGATTCTGAAAGACAAATTCCAAATGTTTACTTTCATACGCAGACTCTAGATATTAAAATGAATAAGATGAGAACTTGGAATGGAGGGCCGCTGTGGGGAGGAAGGAAACCAGCAGGAGGGGCCAGAGGGACTGGAATGTGTAACCCAAGCAAAGTACCTGCTAACCATTCATGAAAATGCTGTAATGAAGTCTATTCTTTGGTACACTATAAAAAAAATTTTTTTAAACAAAATTCACTGAAGTGTCCTATCCACATTTTAATATTTTCATATTTTAACAGATTACACATTGCAGTAATTTTTTAAATGTATTGGACTGAACAAATTACATCAGTTGTGTGATCATATCTGACCTCCCATCTCCCTCAGCTTCCAGTAGCCCCTTCCCCGCCCCCAACATCAAAGGTGTCCCATAGCTCCAAGCTCTGCCCCCCTTAGAAAGCCCGAAAAGGAAAGCATCTGCCAGCAGATCCTGCCAAGCTCCATGCCCCTGCCTGCAGCCCTGAGCAGTGACAGTGGGGAAGAAGAACCACCCTGGAGGGAAGCATGGCCTGGCCTGGAAATGCAGGCCTGGGCGCTCGCTTGGACCCCTGTGCCAGCTCTCTACCCCACCCACTCATTGACTTCTAATTCTAGGAACCCAGTTGTCAGCAGCTCCGGGGAGGGGCTGTGGGGTGAGAGCGAGCTGAGCAGCTCTGCGTGGATTGCTGCTAAGAGGGGATTGGGCCTCCTAGGAGGGCGCTGCTGCAGTGCCCTGTGGGTCCATTAGGGATTCCGTGCAGCGGCTAGCAGAAAATCACTTCCCATTCAGTCCCACTGCTGAGGGGCTCGAAGGTCGATTTTCCATGGTTATGACAACAAAAACGAAAATTGGGTCAAACTTGAAAGGTATTATCTTCCTCCGAGCTGCTAAATGCACGAGAGTAATGAGGTTGGTTAAGCAATCCACCCTGGCATCGCCACCCCCCGCCCCCACCCCCACCCCCCACCCCCGCCCCTGCACTACTCTGCCGACAGATGGGCCAGGTAAGTGGGTGGGCACAGGCCGCCCTGCCACGCCTCCCACCTGCCCTGTTGAAGGCTCTCTGGCTGCTCCAGACCAAGGCTCCCAGAAACAGTCCCTGGCAGGTCCAGTCTTGCTCGCAGTGGTACCTTTCAAGTCTCCTCCTTGTCACAAGCTAGATCCTGGAGGAGCTGAGGCATTATGGGTAACCTGCTGAGAGCCCCACCTGCAAAGGAGTCCTAGGCTTCGCCTGTGGCAGGCCCTGTGCAAGCACCGGATTTGCCAAGTCCTGCCACTTCCTGACCAAGTACCCGCCACTGCTGCCTTCATCACTAGAGGAAGGGATGAGAGGAGAGTGAGGTACTCTCAAGAGATGGTTCTATTGTGTGTGTTGCAGGGGGGATGTTAGACGGGTCCTCTGTATCCTCATTCTTGGCCTCACTGTCAAGAATGACCTTGACCTCATCCTCCTGTCTTATTGTCCTGAGCACTGGGATTGCAGGTATGACCATGGCTGGTGGTGCCTGCCCCCTGTGGACAGGACACATTCTGCATCAACCAACTGTGGGCAGGAAGGTATGGGCAGTCTGGGGCCATAGCCTGATTCACAGGTCGGTAGCCAAGAAGCAGGGCCCTGCGTCTGCTGTGATGAGCCTCTCCCTTCACGTTTATCTCCCCAAGCTAGGCCTGATGTCAGATGGAATGAGCTGAGCTCATTCCTACTTTGAGCCCACCTACCTTGGGAAACCTAGAGTGGTCTACAGTCAGGGAGAGTAAAACAGAATGAGGACTCGGGGAGCTGCAGGAGAGTGCCTGTGCTGGAAGGGAACGGTGTTTCTGTGTGGAGGAGATGAGAATGTTCCAGAGACCCGCAGTGGAGATGACCACACAACAACCATCCCTTCAAACTATCAAGAAGGTGGTTTGATATAACATACATTTTACTACTTTCCCCCACTTTATATCATACAAATGCAAAGCGCTGCGTTAATACCTGGCCTATGAGCCCCAAAAGAAAGGAGCCTCTCCCTTGTGCTGTGTGCCTTCTGGGAGGTGGAACAGCATGAGTCTTGTGAACGGGGGGGGGTAGTTTCTGTTCCCCCAGCCTCACCACAGCTTGCTGCACTTGGGGTCAGAGTGGGAAAGTGGGCTCCCCGTGCCCATCCGTGGGATCCAGGCAGCTTTTGTGGAAGGACACGCCAACACCGCGGTCTTCCCACCCTCCTTCAGCATTTGCATTCATTCCTGTCTGTCGGCTCGGTCCAGCAGAGCAAGGCCACAGACTGGGTATCTCAAGCACCAATTTCTCAGAGAGCTGTAGATTGGGGTTCCCAGATCTGAAGGAGTGGAAGGCTGGACTGTGGTGAGGGTTCCTGAACCGGCCTACAAGTGACCACCTTCGTGCTGTGTGCTCATAGAGGGACGCAAGAAGGAGGATGCCTCTCCTCATCAGGTCCCTAAGCCCATCCTGAGGCCTTATCTAACCCAAACATCCTCCCAGGGGCCCATCTCCAAATATTTCACAGCAGACCCTGGTCCCTGCAGATAATGAGCAAGCCAACAATCCTTGGGCTAGCGCCCAAGGCCAGGGAAAGTACCCACTGAGCTGCTAGGCTCAGGTGGCGCTTGGGGACAGGGGAGTGACTTTAAACCTTCCAGAGGCCTCACTGAAAACATTAAAAACTAACAAGGAACATCAATCCTTATGATCTTTCTATTGAGCGCAATATATTCAAGATGTTTTTCTTCCAACATGCAATCAATATAAAGATTCTGAGTGAGACTTTATACCCTGCATCCTGTGCTCAGTCTCTTAAAACCTGGGGTTCATTTTAAGTGCTCCCTTAGCCCCAATTCGTCACATTCTCAACACTCCCCAACACCTGTGGCCATGGCCACAATGTTGGATAGGCAGGCAAGAGGCTGCTTTGTATCCTGCAGCCCCCACAATGGAGCAGACAACCAGGGGATGAAAATAAGGAGCAGGGGAGAGGGAAGGACAGCCCTTCATTTAGTTCCCTCCGTCAAGCATGGCATACCAAGACCTCCACAGATCTAGGGGTATATGATGCTTGGATGGCGCTCTTGGAAGACAGCTGAACATAAAACCCCCATCCATCCAGACTTGGAGTCCAACAGACCTGACACTGGGGACACCCCATCTGTGAAACAGTCAAGGAAAAAGAAGGTCTGGGGAAGGAGATGTGGGCTCCTCACCTTGAGTGCCCATGATTGGAGTGGAAGGGAGGGTCCCCAACCCCACACCTCTTCTGCAGCCATCCCAGATGTGAGTGCCCACACATGCAACTGCTTGGTCACTGAAGACGGTATAACACTGACATGTCTCTCAAAATGCAGCCAGAGAAAAAGGAGAGGAGGGGGTGTGTGGCGCACACCTTTAATCCCAGCACTCAGGAAGCAGAGGCAGATGGATCTCTGTGAGGTCAAGATCACCCTGGGCTACACTAGATTGATCCAATCTCAAAGAGAAATAGAGCCAGGCTGTGACGGCTCACTTCCTGGAGACAGGAAGTGATACGGCTGGGCACAGAGAGAGGAATATAAGGCGGGAGGAGACGGGAGCTCAGGATTCAGTCTGAGGCTTCATAGAGACAATATTCAGTCTGAGGACTTGTAGAGACAGGGTACTCCATTTAGTCTGAGGATTTCGTAGAAGTAAGAACTGGTGGTTGGCTGCTCTGCTTCTCTGATCTTTCAGCTTTCACCCCCTAATATCTGACTCTGGGTTTTTATTATTAAGACCAATTAGAATTTGCGCTCCAGGCACCAAACCCTGTACATACTGCTTTACCTTGCACATGTAGACCTATCCTAAGATTTACACATTAAATACACTCAGCACCTTGATGTAGGTGTATGGCTCACTAGGTCGAGTGCTTGCTGTGCCAACAGAAGGACCTGCATTCGATCCCCACCTAGAAAGCTAAGCACAATGGCGCGCAGCTGTAATCCCAACACTGGGGGGCAGAGCTGGGTCCCAGGGGCTTGCCAGTCAGCTGGTCTAGCTGAAATGGCACCCAACAGCAGGCACCCCATTCAGTAAAAGACCCTATTTCCAAATGCGCAGTGAAGAGAGATTAAGGAAGATTAAGACAGACCTCTGTTCTCTACATGTGTGCTACCTGCAGACATTCACATGCATGTGTGCATGCATGCACACACACATACACACAGATTAATAGTATAACTAATAGTGAAATAGAACCATTGCAAATATATAATATGGGATCGCTGGTCCTCACTTCTCTTGGGCTTCCAGGCAGCCACGCTATCCCACGACAGCCAGTCTGATGGTTGATAGGGCTTCTAAGTAAACAATGAAAGGGTAACACATACAGTGTGGATACACTGGAAAGGGGGTGACTCACACCTCAGGTAGGATGGAGCAGGACAGCAAGAGGTTTTGCCACACTCTTGAGAGCCCTGTGAACTTAAAACTTAAGAATTTTAGTTTCTGGGATAGAGCACTACAGCCAAGAGTGGACTCCAGGTACTGCTGCCATCTGTTAAGTGGTTGCTCTCTGGATGGTACCAAGCTCGAAGCTTTATCTTCATTCAGTCTATGCAAGAGAGGCCTGTCATTGCCCCATTTCCAGTTTGGGACGGGAAGGCTGAGAAGGGAATTGTCAAGGTCACATACTGGGATGTAGAGGGAGGAAGGATGCATCTTGATCTTTGTCCCTGTGCACACCACCCCTGTAAGTGCCAACTTTGAATGTTCCCAGTCACAGGTGAATATATAAGGAAGCGCAATAACCTGGGGAAGAGAAGAGAAGCCAGAGAAGGAACAAAGAAAAAGAGATGCTTCAGGACCCTCTGACAGAAAGAGGAAAGACTTGAGCGTCTCTGCATACCAGCAAGTAGGAAGGAAGCAGCAAAGGCCAGCGTGTGAGGATGGGACTGGGTACGCTGAGGTTAGGGTATTTCCTGCCTGGCTGGATTGAGCATCTTTAGAGAAGAAGAGAGGGTTCAAAGATTCTGGAACTGTCACTTGGCTCCTATGATCACTAAATCATGAGCCAGAGGAGATGTGGAGTGGCCATCTGCAAGGCATGCTGGGAAAGCAGGTGCTGCAGGGCAGGAAGCTGAGCACGGGACAGCTTTCCTCCTAGCCTGTCCTTGGGTTTCTCACATTGTCTATTTCCCCTCCAAGGATGGGCCACCGAGCAAGCCCAGCTCAGCTCCCCAAGATCATGGAGAGAAGAAGAGATGGGGATAAGGTCACATAAGCTAAGCTGGCCCTGCCCCCCTCCTCCATCCTGTGTGTTACGGGGTAATCAGTAATTGCAATCTCATGGAAGGGAGGGCAAAGCTTGGCTTCACTGAAGGGAGGGGGAACACTGGGGTTCAGTCCTTGCCCTATGAAAGCTGTCTCTGGGTGACACTGGGGGAAAGCAGGGAGCCGGAACCCTTCCCCATGCTGCAACCTGGAAGCTTAAAAGGTCTAGAGACCCATTCTCTACTGACAGCATCGCGAAGGATGTCTGCCTAGGGTTAGCCTGTGCCCAATGCCATCACTACCTGGGAAGCTAAAGGATCCATCCAGAGCTCCTGAGTAGAAGCTGACATACTCAGGGCCACTGTAGGTGGGGACAGAGGGACCCACAGAGGTGGCTGCCTCCCCTACAGACCAGAAGGGACATGAGTGAACCCCTGCAGCCCCTGGGTTATCTCTTACTTCAGACGTTGGTCCTGGTCCTGGGCCCACTCACATCTTTCATTCTGCATGGATGACCCTAGGTGACCCTAGGCAGGGACACTAGCCCTGCCCTCCCCAGCTCCGTGTCATCCTCTCCACCTGCCATTTACGGAATTCAGACCGGAAAACCCAGGCACACAGCAGCACAAACCCGAGTCAGATGCAGGGAAACCATTGTGCATGCCAGCCTTGTGGAGCTACCAAATGCAACTTCAGGTGGTGGCACGGCCTGGAACGTTAGGGTTCCACACCTCAGCTTTCAGGGAGGGCTAGAGGAGGAAGGATAGTCCTACAGGACTGCCTCCCAGCCATCCTGTCCACCTCGGCGGTCAACGCGGACCTGGGAGAAACAGAAGGCTTCCTTTCCCAGAGCCAGGAGGCATGCCCCTACTGCCATGCCTCCCACGGCTCTACCATCTGCACAGGAGACGTGAAATCAGCGTCCCAGAGTAACAGCTTTGAGGCAGGAACAGGACACCACTAGAGCTTACCCAGGGCAAGTCATTCGCTCCACTCCTAACTTCAGCGCAGGCCCCCAGGAGGACACGCCCCGGGAGGACACACTCTCAGGAGGACATGTCCTCAGGATATAGTCAAATCTTGTCAGAGGTTCCGGAGACTCATCCAACAGAGAGAAGGTACCCCCTTTGCCACTGAACACCTAAGAAAAGCCCGACCCAGTGAAGACTGCCCTTCCTGGCCTGGGAATCCCACGGGGTTTGTAAGGCCACTGAGCAGAGAAGCTCAGACTCTAGTTTCTGCCAGAGCCCTTGTCAAATGGCTTCCTCTTGTCTCTCTCAATAACGTCCCCATGACACTGGATGGATGCACCAGAATAAGGAGGAACTTCAGGTCTTAGAGTCCAAGTTTCCACAGCAGGAGAGCTGCAAGAGGTCTGCAAGCTGCCTGATCAACAGTGTGGGAAGCCCCATGGGCCCCATGCAAAGTAACAAGGCGGGGGAAGGGGTGTAGGAAAGAGAAAACAGTGTTACCCCTGAGCCCTCCATAGTCACTGAGAGGAGCTGTCAGAGAAAGCCACTAGGAGCAGCTACCACAAGGCTGGCCTCATCCTTCAAGGAACCTCTCCAGCACCTGGGGCTTTTGGAGTTGGGGTGATTGACGTGCTTTTTATAGATCAGTCTCATGCGGCAGCCTGAAGCCCCTTCCTGGATGGACTGCAAGAGACCCAAACTTTATCCCTGGGGCTTGAAAGTAGATGTGATGAGAAGCCCAAGGGGCTAAATCCCAAATCCTGGGTCTACTGAGTGCTTGCTGCTGCTGCTGCTGCTGCTGCTGCTGCTGCTGCTGCTGCTGCTGCTGCTGCTGCTGCTGCTGCTGAGGGACCCTCGGAGGGTGGCTGCCCAGCTAGGGCAGAGGAGGGACCAGGATATGTGGCAATGGCACCAGCTCCTTCATTGGAGGTTTGCCTACAAGGGGACACTTGGCCTCATGTCAGGGATGCCTGTACCCCTCTGCCTACCTTCCTTATCTGTCCTATTAGGGAGAGGACCAATGTCAGCCTACCCAACTCCCCTCCTTCTTTCTCCTCACTCTCCCATAGGCCTCTAGGGCTCAGCTCAGGCTCCCTTGGAGCTGCCTGGAGTTTTAATGACTCTGGTTGGGGCAGAGCAAGCTGCCCTTCCCAGCCACTCCCCCCCCCCGTTGTTATGGAACTGTGACATGGTATGATGGCTTGAATGAGAATGGTCCCACAGGCTCATAGGTTTGCATACTTGGTCTGCAGTTGGGGAACCATTTGGAAAGGGTTAGAAAGTGTGGCACTGTTGGAGGGGAGGCATGTCACTGGGGGAGGGCTTTGAGGTTTCAAAGACTCATGCTATGCCATCCCCAGTGTGCCCCTCTTTCTCCCCTTGTCTCATGGTTGTGGATCAAGATGTGAGCGCTCAGCCATTTCCTTTGCTCTGCTGTCATAGACGCCAAACCCTCGGAAACCATAGCCTAATTAAGTGTTTTCTTCTATATGTTGCCCTGGTTATGGTGTTTTATCACAGCAATAGAAAAGTAGCTAAGACACATGGCCATTGCCATTTTAAGTCAGAACATCAAATCCTCTATGTCACCAGAGCCTCACAAATCAAGCCTGTTAACATGACCTTGTAGGAGCTAGGTGGTCATTGGACCCTCAACCCAAGAACCTAGCTGCTGACACCCCCTTCTGTACCTTTAGCTGCATATAATCCTGTCCCAGATGTGTGTGGTCCTAGGATGTGCCAGAGTATAGAGGAGGTGAAAGGTTAACTGAAGGGGGGGGGCTCTTCCATAGCATAGTGGCACCTATGCTGTGGTGGGCTTTTTGGTGACACAGTTGTTTAGGGGTCACCCATGTTCCTGTTAGTAAGTCTTTACCATGTGTCTGTAAATTCATTTGCTCACCAAGCTGGATGAAACCATTTCTTTAGTCTGCCACTGGTGCTGTATCTTGGGTGAATAGATATTTCTTCATGTCTCCCCTGGAGAAGTCCCGCAGAACTTGTCTTCAAGAGTCAGGCCCAACTTCCAGGGAGAACCACAGGCTGTCCCCCTTAAACTCAACCTGCCTGCTGTGTGACCAGAGCCCCACATTTCCACAGCACAACCTGAGGCCAGGACACAAATGCAAACCTTCCATAATAGCCTAGAATGACAGTTGCTAGGTCCAAATTAGCACCTTCCTCCTTGCCATGGGTGAAGACACTTGGAGAGCTTTTAATCTCCCACACCAGGCTCCTCATCATTGTTTCGGGTCAACAGAACCACATGAAAGGCAGGGCAGGTACTGGCAGCTCTCGGGCTAAACTGAACAATCCAGCCCTGGAGCCCCACACCAAAGTCTGAACACTCCCACCACACCCTGACCCTGCAGTCGGGTCTGGGAAACATCCTACACAGCCAGGATGTGGCAGGAAGCAGCTCAGAGTTTGGCACAGTGATACATAGAGGACAGATCTCACCAATTGCATTTCAGCATTGGGTGCCTGTCTTAGAGGTATCATTGCTGTGATGAAACACCATGACCAAACACCAGTCGGGGAGGAAAGGGGTTACTTCCACTTATACTTCCACGTTGTAGTTGGTCATTGAGAGAAGTCAGGGCAAGAACTCGAAGAGGCCAGAACCCAGAGGCAGGAGCCAATGCAGAGGCCATGGAGGGGTGCTGCTCACTGGCTTGCTCTCCATGACTTGCTTGGCCTGATTTCTTATAGAACCCAGGACTACTGGTCCAGGAGTAGCCCCACCCACAATGGGCTGGACCCTCCCCATCAATCACCAGCCAAGAAAATGCCTTAGGAGACTGCCTACCGCCTCACCCTACAGAGGCTTTTTCTGGATTAGAGGCTCCTTCGTCTCCAATAACTTTAGCTTGTGTCAAGCTGACATAAAACCAGCCAGCACAGTGACCCTCGCTGGGACCAAAAGAAGAAGTTCCCCTGCAGTCCTTCTCAAGTCCCCTTCAGGTCTCAGAACACAGCTCAGAAAAGCCAAAGACCTCCTCAGGCTGAGCACGGCAATACCTTCCTTCGTACACCCTGGGTTTTCATGACCTGTGCCAGAAGCCTCAGGAAGCCCCACTAGGCTTCCCTTCCACCACCGCACAGACATTACACTCTAAGTGACAGGCTCATTTCAGATCCTGCAACCTTGGTGTTCAGGGACTGTGGCAAGAGGGTACCATGCATGTGCAGCCCCACCCCCTCCCCATCTGAGGCATCCATTAACATTCCCCGAATAAGTTGGGGCTGTAATTACAGCAAGTGATTAACAGGCCTGAGGTAGGCTGTCTCTGAGGGAACAGATTAACAGCCCAGCTTGGGGATGCTTGCGCTCACCTCAGAACCACCGGTGCATCTTAAACAGGGCCCTGTGCCCCCACTAGCTGGTGATTAATGGAAGGGATGCGGACAGAGGACGTTTCCCTGGCACCTGGCACTGGACCGAGCGCTGCCCTTGCTGGTCCGGTACAGGGGAGGGGTAGAGAGGGCAGCCAAGAATTAAGATGTAAACCTAGAAGCTCCAATGGGATGCCCGTCTGCTCCCTGCTCCCAGGGCAGTATGGACTCCTGGGCTCTGACAGCTGCCCAGTGAGGGAAGGAGAGGAAGCCAAGGCCCCAGTAGCCAAGTGTACCCCAGGAGTGGGCATTCCGCCCCTGTTCCCCGAATGGTGTGCAATCCATGGCTAACTCCTGTGGCCTCCACACTCCCAGTCAATACTTAGTATTGAGACTCATAGCAGGATTGGCATCACCCAAGATGGGGTGCCAGAGTCAAGAAGAGCACCTGCCCAGCTGGCAGAGGGGGTGCAGGAGTCTCCAGCTGGGTGGTGACCTGAGAATGAAGGAGCGAGAAAGGGAACCGAGGGTCACTCGCAGGCAGGCTCACGTGCATACGTGTGAGTAGGCGGTGTGAGTGTGAGGCAGTGCTCACTCATTTAGGTGTTGGTCCTCCCATTTGAGAGCCGACCACGTCAAAGGCTAAGAACACCAAAACCACTTAGAGGAACCGTGGTCCCTCCCATGAGGCGCTCACTCTCACAGACGATAAACATGAAGACGTCGTCATAAATACTCACGGGCCCCATGAGAGAGGATGCCAGGAAGTCACATTAAGGTGTGGGCTGGAGGCGGGGGCAGGGAGGATATGATGGAGGAGGTGATACTAGATGAATCCTGAAGTCAGGTGGTGACCCGTCGGGTCATGTATCAGATGCATGGCACCATCCAATGTGGCCACGGCACACACATCCCGGGATCCAGGTCATGCCCCAGCTCCACAGTGGGAATTTCAGCGGTACGCGCTGAGGGATCAAGGGGCTTCAGTGACACCACACTCCTTGGGTTCCAATCCCAGCCCATGCCCCTTCCTTGCCGTGTGGCCCCTGGCAGGCTGTTCTTCCTGGGCCTCTGAGTCCCTAACAAGTAGGGCGGCAGTTAGATCTCTGGGTAGCCATAGGTTCCTGCGCTGAACTAGCGGGTATCCTGGGGCCCTCCAAGCAGCAGCGCTGGTCTGCCCCCATAGCTCTTTTTCTCAGGTGTGTTTGTCTGTGGCTATTTGCACACTTGTGTCCTACTGGACCCCGGAGATTGGCATTCCATGGCTGACTTTTTCCATTTGGTGACCAGTCTGAGGATTTTAGAACTTCCAGTCCAAATGCTATGCCCCGTATGGTCATGTGACCAGCCTGCCGGTCTTCACAGAACACTAAAACTGGTTCGTGGTTAGGCCTGTGACCTCCATCCAGCAAATCAGTGTTTTTTCCTAGTATTTTCAATCCAGGGCTGGTCTTCTGCCCCTTTGGGTTTGCGTGTAGGGAGTCAGGACATGTAGCAAGACCTGCAGAGACAAGCTGTCCCTACCTCCAACTTGAACTAAACAGAGGAATCCACGGGAGATGGAGAGAATGAACCCCACACTCTGAGAGCATGAGTTCCCACAGCCAGGGCTACACTCGGGTCTTCCCCACTCAGACGCCCTCTGGGGTAAACTAAGTCCTTAGGGTTGCAGACACCTGCACACACTCCACGGCCACTCCTGTGAGCCCACTGAAGGCCGCTGCTGCCCCGATGAGTCCTCTCACAGCCCAATAAGTAGATTCTAGAACCTTCCATTCCAGCCCACGCATTCCAGGAGCTGCAAGTGAGGAGGCCACGCTCAAACACCGCTGTCTCCCTTACGTCTTGGAGCCCATGCGAGTAGATGTTCCAGGTGGAACTGTACAGCAGCAACATGGCGCATGTGGTCCTCTTCCTGTGGCGTGGCTCTTTCAGGACGTTGTGGGGAAGAACGGAGGACAAGGGACTTTTCAGAGAGACAGGATACTGGCCCCATTTCTGGTCACACCACCAATTCCTCTCTTCTCTACCTAGTGTGAGAGAGTCTCCAGCAGAGTCTCCAGGATCTTCAACAGAGACAGACCTCAACAATGGGGCAAATGACTAAAGGCTAAAGGGTAGCTGCTGGGGCGGGAGAGGTGGGTCATGGCTGCTCCTCCAGAGGACCTGGGTTCAATACCCTGCACCCACATGGTGGCTCACAACCACTTGTAGGTCCAGCCCCAGGGGATCCAATGTCCTTTACTGACCTCGGCTAGCACCAGGCACACATGTGGTACACAAATATTCCTATTGGCAAAATACCCATATAAATAAAAACAATATTTTTTAAAGAGTGACTGCCACTCGGGACCAAGAGCAGTGCTTTCTGTCTGTGTCAGAAGCAACCTTTCCCTCACAATACCCCACACTATTGTTTCCCCAGTGCCCTGCATAGCTGAGACCCTTGGGAATGTGAAGCCTACAGCCTGCAACTCACGGCATGGTGTGCAGTCCAGAGCCCAGAGAGCCACAGGCATCCTCTGAGACCCCATAGAGCCTGCCTGGCATCCAGACACTTACTGTTCCGGATCCCTGTCACCTCCTGTGTCAATCCCTCTTCCCCTGAGCCTGCCTGCAGAAGAGAGCGCCTGGTACACACATGTGACCCAGTGCCCACCATCAGCCCGGAACTTTTCATCCTTACCTTCTCAGTGCCTCTGCTTTGTGTTTCCCCATTCTAGAACATTCTCCCTACTAGTCTCTGACCAAAAAAAAAAAAGAATTTATTCTTCAGTTTCAACTCAGTGCCACCGTCACATTGCTACAAAGTCCCGGTTACCCCCAAAGAAGTGCTCGCCCATCTCTGTGTCCTCCCGAAGCACCCACGCGCCTCTAGCAGAGTGCTGCAGATAGGTTTAGGAGCTCACGGCCACTGCAGAGACAGACGCCATCTTTCCTCTCTGCACACAGCCCAGCACGCTGCTTGACACACTGAGGGCTTTGGTCCCTGCGGGATGGCATGGCTAGCCCTGTCACTGGTGAGGTACACACTTTATCTCCACCCTTCCAGAAAGCTGTTTTAATTAGGGCTCTCACCTCCAGGACCTAAGTCAAGGTCTCCTCCATCGAACCTGCCTGGAGCCGGAGGTTCTGTGTGCCCAGAGCCAGGAACATTTCCCCAGGACAGCAGATAAGGAAGGAGAGAGGGAGCGGGCACCAGGCAGTGTGGTGCGCCAGCTGCTGCCCTATCAGCCAGCATTCTCCGGGGATGACAGACATTCAACACCACAAATGAAGAAGAATGGAGTGTTTCCACTGCCTAGAATACTCCGTTACCACGGGGTTTAAGATAAAAAGTGAGGAGGGACAGGAACTGCCAGGAAGATGCCTGCAGACTGAGTTCGTGATGTGTCCGAGAACCAGCCCTGTTCTTTGGTGCACCCACAGCCTTTGCGGACGCTACTTGGCCACCCCAACCCACCTGCCCAGGAGTCCCGCCACCTTCTGCCCTGGGCTCAGAAGCTGCTCTCTGGGAAGATCACAGAATCTGCTGAAGGACAGCATTGCTTTCCAGAACAGCCTGCTTCAAGACACTGGAAAGACCCAGAATACCGCTAAATGTCAGAGGTCATTCACAGGGGCAGCAGGCAGCCATCTTTGCATAGTGCTCCCAAGATTAAGACCCAGACACTTGGGTGAGAAGCTACAAGTTCTTCAGGGACTCAGACCTGGGGCTTCCTAGATTGTCCCCCAAAGACACACTGAAAGGAGACCCCAGGGCCATTGTGGGAGAGGACACCTTTGTGCTGTCTGGTGCCATATTCAGCCCTGAGAAGAGCCACATCCTTAACCAGCCACAGCATGCAGGGTTGGGAAAAACTTCTGTTGGAATGGAGACGTTCAAACACACGCGTGTCTGATGCCACAGTCCCTGGGGCAGGTAGACTTGGAGAGACAGAGGGTGGCCGTTAGGGAGCTGAGAGGGAGGAATGGGGGTTCTGTGGGATGGGACCAGGGTCTCAGTCAGGGACAGCGGTGATGGCTTTCTTGGTGGAAAGCTAAACACCACAGAGTGCACGAGATGGTAAATTTCCTATGTATTTTATGGAAGCGCTTTACCACACAAACATGAGGACCTGAGTCCAGTCCCCAGTACGCCCGTAAAAAGCCAGGTGGCTCATGCCTGTAATGCCTGGAGAACCCTGGTCAACCTGTCCAGACTAGTCAGCAAGCCACAGCGAGGGAGCCTGTCACAAAACACAAGGTGGGTGGCTTCTGAGGAATGACATCTGAGGTCGACCTCTGAGCTCCACGGACGCCTGCACACACATAAGTGTACGGGGGAGGGGAGAGAGAGAGAGAGAGAGAGAGAGAGAGAGAGAGAGAGAGAGAGAGAGAGAGAGAGAGAGAGAAGGGAGAGAGAGGAGGGAGAGAGGGAGAGGAGAGGAGAGGCGGAAGGAGAGGAGAGGAGAGGAGAAAGGTGGTAAGGACGGACCGATGGGCAGGACTGGAGGGCAGAGAAGGTGCCGAGGTCTGATTTCCCTAGCCAAGCACCCTAACCTCGTCTGCCTCTTAGGGGGAGAAGCTGTCTACACACAGCTCTTAAGATCTGACTGCAAGGCTCAGAAGCCCACGCAGCCACCGAGGCTTCACCCTCAACTTTAGAGCGAGAGGGTCTGGAAATGCCACCAGCGACGTCCACTTCTGAAGCTATGTCCCTTCCACCCTCCTCCCCACAGGGGTGTCAGGAGCACTTGCCTGCCCCTGACTACACGTGGCTCCTGGCAGCTTACACGGCTTCCTGAAAGCAGCTGTTCCCGGCTCTGACCCGGCATTGATCCTCCGAGTGCAGGCAAAGCTGCCCAGAACCCAAGACTCCATAATTACATGAAGATAAGACTATCAGGTATAATTAAACAACATCCATGGCAGACCGCTCACTGGCTGTCGCCTGCCCCCCTCCACACACACACCTCCTGTCCCTGGGACTGCAAAATAAATTATCCTGTGAAGTCTGCAGAGGTTGAGCTATGGAAACAATTAAACAGAAATTAAATCTAATTCATTTATACTCTGAGCACAAAGTAGATAATGTAGGTTTTCTCTCTTTCTCTCTCTCTCCTCTTCTCGCCCTGGTGTTAGAGGACTATTATGGGAGATTAATCATGAGGTAACGCAATGAAAGTGATCTATCATGCGTTAAAGTCCATGGCCAACTACACACCATCCATAAAAGCAGCTAGAAATCTTAGAGGTGATGCTGTGCTGGGAAGGCCAGAGAAAGGGGGACCTGACGGGAGCCTGTGTGACCCGAAAACTTCTATTCTCTAGATGTGGTCTGGCTGAAAGATACCCCAAAGGCTAGGTGACCTGGGGCCCGGGGACTTGCAGAGAACTGCTTGTCTCCTCCCACTGCAAAGCTGGACTGGGAGGAAGAGCTGATGGGCAGGTAGCCTGGATGAATAAGCTGTTTCCCCAGCTGTAAATTGGGTGGAGCCAGGACCTGGCTTCCTCGAATGCCCAAGAGGACCAGATGAGCTCACAGACAAGAAGGTATTTAGGTGGTAAAGACCAGGAGCAGCAGGTGTCTGGTACATGGCTCAGTGAAGCTTGGTCCTGCTTAGAAGAGCGAATATCTGGAGGACTCTTTTCCCAGCTCACAGAGGACACATCCTCTGAACTAAAGCAGTCGAAGGCTACCTGACGTACGTATGTACCACAGCGAGCTGCGGCAGAAATATGCAGAAAAATGACTGCCTGCCACAAGGGCTGTGTCCTCAGAGCGCTGTGCTAGGGACATCAAGAGAAGCCTAGGGGTTAGTGGCCCCCCAAGTGCCTGGGGACTCACAGTCGTCCAGACAGACACTCCGCAGTTCAACCAGGGTGCCCGGGTGCCAGGAAGCTCAGCTCTCAGCTTGTCATAAAAATAGGGAGGAACAAAGGCCAGCTTCTGCCAAGCTCACAGGGTGGCAGATGGAACTTCCCAGGAGCCCACATCTCCCACTGCTCCCCCCAGGGCCCACGCACTGAGCATGGGCCTGCTGCCACCTCTCCAGTAGGTACTTGGGGATAAGGGAGGGCAAAGTCAAGCCAAGCCGTGAGCCAGCAATGTTCTAAGGTCCTCTGACCCCACAGTCCATGTGGCCCGTAGCCAGCCCAGCTTCCTCCACCTGGGCTCAGGGGACTCAGGCCCAGGATAGGTAGGGGAGGGCTGGGGCTAGCCACCATGCAGGGAGAAGCAGCCTGTCACACTGCTGGTCCACAGTTTACTCTTCTGTCTGCACTGGGAGGATCCCCAAGGTCGTGTGTGATATCAGGTCAGCCTGGCTGTGTCCTAGGAGGCCACCTTGAGGCCTTGGAATGTCTTTCCTGGTCCAAGTATCTGCATATCTGGTACCTTGGGCCACCCTGGTTAATCTGTGCTTCTGTGTGGCTCACAGTTTAGTCCTCCAGCTGGAAGGCACAGAGACCAAGGTCAGCCTGGGCCACGTGACCCATACCCATACCAGGATGCCAAGGTTCAGTAGTGTTGGAGCACTCAGTATATTTTGTCATGCATCACCCTGGGACATAAGTGCTGTCCACAGGATGCTATGATGGCCTTCTGCCCACCCCATGCCTCTTTCCTCCTTTTCTGAGGATCTGAGTCTATCATCTGTGGTTTTTCCCCACGGCATCGTTCCTGTAGGAGATCAATGCCTCAGATTTGGGCATGGCATGGATGACCTCTAACCCCAATTGTCCATAAAGCAGCTTAGACGCCATTAGCCTTGTGTCATCTGTGCGGTCAAGGAAACTGAGGCAGAGTTGCATGAGTGCCCTGTGTCACACGGAACATGGGAAACAGAGTGGGAGCCATGTCCCTTCCCAGGGCAGCCTGGCGCCTCTCCAGCCTTCTCCCTAAGCAAAGGAGCTCAAGGGGAAGTTTGTCATCGGGTAGGGAAGGGGGACAGATACAGGCAGCAACAGAGCAAGTGAGGCAAGGGCAGGGGAGAGGCTGTGCCCGTCACGGAGGCCAAGGGACACAGAGCGGTCACCAAGAGCTTCTGTTTCCAGGGGTGACAGGTAGGGTGGGAAGAACTTTCCACTGAGGGAGAAGCCTGGAGCCTCAGCCAAGCAAGGGCATATGACGGGTAACGGAGCAAGTGTCAGAGACACAGCGTGCCAACTAAACCCAGAACCCACTCCCATGCCCAGATGCCTCTCTCTACTCGCCTCAGGCTCTGGAACTCGGGCCTAGAGTGATTAGCAGTCCTGTGTGTCAGCCCAAAATCCTCAGCTTGTGCAGTCAGAACCAAGCCTCAAAGAGGTCGCACCTGCCACTCAGGCTGTGTAGAGGAAGAGGACCACACATACACATGCTCTCACAGATAAACACATGAGTACACACACCTCCACATGGACACTTTTGCTTTATGCTCACACACATGAACACACGCTTACACACACCTATACATGAACATTTACATACATGCACATACACACACTTTTACACACGGACACTTCCACACATGAACAGGTGCTTACACAAACCTATACATGGACACTTACACATACACACCTGCACAGGAACACTTATATATGGCGCCAGCCTATTTTATGTCAATTTGATATCAGCTAGGGTCATCTCAGCGGAAAGAGACTTAATGGAGAAACCGCCTCCAGGAGATCTGGCTGCAGGCAAGCCTGGAGGGCATTTTCTTAATTAGTGCTTGGTATGGGAGGGCCTGGCCCCTTGCAGGTGGTACAACCACTGGGCTGGTGGTCCTGGGTTCTCTAAGAAACCAGGTTGAGCGGCCTGAGAGCAAGCCAGTAGGTCGCATTTCTCCATGGCCTCTGCATCAGCTCCTGCCTCCAGGTCTCTGCTCAGTTTGAGTTCCTGCCCTGACTTCCTTTGGTGATGGGCTGTGATGAGGAAAAAGTGTGAACAAAATAAGCCCTTTCCTCCACAGATTGCTTTTGGTCATGGTGTTTCATTTCAGCAATAATAACCCTAAGATACATGCACACACATATACACACACCTGCACATGAACACTTACACACACACACGCTCACACACATGCATATACCTACACCTAGACTCTTACATACAAATGCTTGCACACTATACATACACACACATGCTTACACTTACATGCACACATGCACACCTGCTATACTTACATATATGTAATGCTTACGCATTACACATACAAGCACATATGCTTACACCTGTACACAGACACATACATGCTTACACTTACATACACCATAGGCACATATGCTTACACCTGTACACAGACACACACATGCTTACACTTATATACACACATGTACACACACTTACAGCTGTACATGGACAATGCACATACACGCACACATACCTACACACCTTCACTTTAACATTTCCATACACACTCATATACTTCCACTCCCTCACCCACTCACATACACGAACACAGGCACATACATTCACATAGCAAGACACTACCACACATGTATACACACCCACATGTAAGCACACTCGTGTTCACACACATGCATGTGTGCACACACACAGCATCAGAAACAATTCCATACACACACACATATCTAAGTACATACAGATGTGTGTGCACATAAAGCTGCTTGGGCCAATGGGTACAGACCCAAGAGTCTCCCCTTTGACATTTCTGGAACACGAGCCCTGGTCAGGGACAGCTAAATGGACCTGGGTGGATCCCAGAACAACACCCCAAAAGAGAGAGGGGACCAAATCAGTTCTGCTCTCCCACCTATGGACCAATCCAAATGCTCGAGATAGACAGTGCCAGGGAGCAGCACCCAGCTGCCTCAGCATGTAGGTGGGGAAGGGAACTAGACCAAGTAAGGCTCAAGGAGGCCAGGGATGGGAGGAAGCAGGGGGCAGGGGAAGGCCAGGGATGGGAAGAGGTACCGAGGAGGCCACGGGCCCTTCAGGGCAGGAATGTATCCTCATTCTTGCCATCACCGTATTTGTTCAGCCCGAGGCAGATCAGCTGCCCTCAGCAGTATCTGGCTGAGCTGAGAGTTCTGGTTTGGTGTGAGTCTGTTCATATCAATGGTGTTCTGTCTGATATTATTTCAAGAGACACGCCTAAGCAGCCGTTTGATTTTCTGAGTGGCAATTCAGCGCAGAGACCCTGGTTTTAACTAAGTCCCAGCTCACAGGCAGCCAAGTGGCCCTGGTGGCTCTGCTGTCAGTCCGTGTGTGTGCATCCATGCACACACAGAGGCAGACCTACCAGTGATGCCCTGGCTTCACATGTGTTGAAGTGGGACTGTAGGGTAGGGGACCAAGGCCCATGCTATAATCCACTGTGAGCTGCAGAAACTACTGCAGAGTCAGTGAGGAGTATTTCTGCATGGTGCTACAGGAACACTATATTTCTGTCTTCCTAGTACTGCTTTGCTAATATAAATTAGTAAAATTTATTCAGTTCATAAAGTATGTTGGGTCATTAATAATCCTGTTTACTCTAGTCTGTTATTGTGTGTCCTAAGAGACCCAGTATATAGTAGCATAGTCAACTTAGTACGGGGAGCAAAAGGGACAAGAAAAGGAAGCCGCCGTTATTGGTACCAGCCCCTCCACAACTCCGTCACAGATGGCCGACCCAGCCGCACTGCAGATGAGGGGAATCAGGGGGTCTGGGGGCGCCCTTGTCATGGAGGGCTAACCTTGACCACACTAGGAAGAATGAAGTCAGGAAATCAGGGGTTCCCTTGTCCTGGTGACCAACCTTAGCTACAGTGGGGAGGGCCAGGACTAGCATAGGCCACCAAGGAAAAAAAACCCCAGCAGGCATTCAGATGGCTGGAAATCCTTCTGTAGTGGGGAAAGATGGTATTTTTCAGGCACTGTGTGGCCCATATCACTCCACTCTCAATGTCCACACCCTTGAGGAGGTGTGTGCTCTCTGTGCCTGCTTCACCTGCTTTTCTGAGCCAAGTACCAAACCTGGGTTCCCACAGTGGTATCTTACTGAGGGGATCCTTGCCAAAGGTCAGAGTCTCTGCGGACTTGCTCCAAACCCAAAGCTCCCTGCAGTTGATTTAAGCCTTGGACTTTGTCTCCAGGCTTACTTGTCATTGTGGTGCCAGCAGAGGGACTTAGGGTGGTACCCAAAGCCCACCTGAACAGAGAGATGAGGGAACAGGTTACTATCGCTGCTTTTTGAGCAGGTGCCCCATCACCTCCTAGCACAGGAGAGTGTGGGCGTCTCCACCAGGCGTGCTCCCTGCTGTAAATCTCTCAGGAGTAGAGACAGGACCCAGCCATGCAGAAGGTGGGTCTGAGCACTTTGACAAGAAGAAAGACAAGCTGCCCGAAGCACACTCCGCGAGGGAGTAAGGGCTCTACCAGATAGGACAGCAGCACCCAACAGAAGCTGCAGCCACTCTGTGCCTCGCCCATGAGGCATTGGCCAACTGCCATATGCAGAAGAAAAAGATAAGAAGTCTGAGGTCTGGAGCTCAGCTTAGGGGCACAGCATGGGCTTGGCTCACACAAGGTCCTGGCTTCCTACTGCACACAAAAGAAAAGTAAGTGGTTCCTCCAGCAAGGATGCTTCTAGATGTATACTCGAAACACCTGGAAATGGATCTCTGTCAGGTTTGACACCCTGCTCCCAGCAGCGTCATGCACTACAGCCTAACAGTCAGGAATCTGTGCCCATCGGAGGCACAATCTGTGGATGGAGAGACTATGATCTGTCTGGGTCTGTCCAAATGATGAGACATCATTTGACTTTTAAAAATGAAAGAAATTTGGAGCTGAAGAAATGGTCAGTCAGGGATGAAAAGCTGAGCAAACCCAGCATAGTTCAACAGGGGGAGACAGAAGGCTAGTGACTGTCAGGCCTTCCAAGCCCACCAGCCTGCCCCAAGCAGCCCTCACTTCAGAAGGTTTCCAAAAGGCCCAGTATCCTAGCTGAGCTCGCCCATCACTCCCTTGCAGCCTAGGTGCCAGGCACAACATGGCTGCCAGGCCTGCTCTGAGGGCATGAGAGGGTTTCCATTCTCATGAGAGTCTGGGGCTTGGGTTCGAATCCTCCTTTCATGACCTCTTTGTTTCCCTTCCCAGCCTCAGTTTCTCCTTTAATAAAACCAAGAGTTAGGGTTAATGATCCCTACGACCTTTCTGTGATCTGGGACCCAGGGTTCCAGAGACTTCTGAGTTAGTGAGACAGTCTGGTCTACATAGGAGTTAGAAATGTGTCTGACGGCAGGTCTGCAGGAAGCGGAGTCTGGGGTTTCCCGAAGGCACGCAGCGGTCCTCAGCCCTTCCCCAGGAGCTGATCACAAAGGCTCTGCGTCATGCCTCGACACAGGCAACTGATCTTTAAGAGCCTTTTAAGGACGCCTCTTAATGGAGCCAGCCAAGCCCGCGCCCCGGAAACCCGTCATGCTTTTAAGGGAGAGAAATAAGACACACCCAGGGTTCCAGCTTTCGCCTATCCTCATCAGATGGCTCCCCTAAGACCAGCAACAACAGTGACCATCCCCCCCACCCTGTGAACACAGCTGTGAACACTGCTCCCCCTCCCCCAGCCCTGTCCATAAAAAAGAGGGGAATTGCATGCATCTCCCGGATGAGCCCTGGAACCAGAACAAATGGGAAGCCGGGGCAGGGACTGAACCCAAAGCAAACACCTCCACTTAAGCAGCAGGTAGTAAAGGACCTCAGTTTGCCACTCCAGGAAAGACGGGCAGACGGCCATGACCTCGCAGCATCCTGGGCACCTAACATCTTCAGGTCAGCACCAAGTGCTTTATAAAATATCAACATTTGGGTTTGTTTGTTTGTTTGTTTGTTTGTTTTGAGACAGGGTCTCCTGTAGCCCAAGTTACCTCTAAAATCACTGTGTAGCAAAGGATGACCTTGAACTTCTGATCCTCTGGTTTAAACCTCTTGAGTGTTCGGATTGCAGCTGACACCCACCATTGCCTGGTTTGTGTGGTGCTGGGGATGGAACTCAGGACTCTGGCATGCTAGGCCAGAACCCTACCAACTGGACCACATGCCCAGGCCAGATGATCAAGGTGCTCACACACGATTCACCATCAGACCCAAGTGCTCCGCCACCGACACTAAAGAACACCTCCCAGCTCTCTGGGGTTCCCCTAGAGTCAGGACTGTGGCCTGGGTCATTGGGCGAGTGGAGCGGGAGGGGGGCAGGATTGTCCTGTGTACTGCAGGGCACCAGGGACAAAAACACCCCTGTTGGTGGCACTGCCATAAGCTGATGTGCATGAATCCACCAGATGGCAAGAACCCCAAGCCTGCCAAAGTCAGCCCAGCAGAAGGGATGTCCTCTCCACCCAGAAGTCCCTTTCTGTGTCACTACTCAACCTCCCCAAGTCCCACATGAATTTTCTAAAAGCAGGCAACACCCCCAAGAAACCAACCCCAAGAAACCAACCCCCAGCCTTCCAGGAGGGGCAGGGCCCTGGTGACATCAACTGATTTCTGTGTACGGTATTATCTCACACACACCCCTTCCACAAGTGCCCATGCCTCCTAAAGGTTCTCTGCAGCCACCCGTGTAAATGAAATCGCCTTGTCCCTCCGGGGCCCAGAGTCTGAGGGAACATCTCTGCTTCCCCCGGGAAGGCACATCAGAAGAAGCATGCCAGTGGGCACCAGCGTTTGCGCTGGGAACGGCTTTCCCCAGGCGTTGATCTGATCTATGCATCCCTTTCAATTCACGAGAAACAGAGACTCACTTTTATTATAAGCCCTACAATCTCTTGAACTAACCAGCCAAACGGTAGGGATGTCCCCCTCCCGAGGGTGGAAAGGGCTAACCAACAGAGAAGGACCACCCAAGGAAAACACTTGGATGCACAGGACTGGACCCTCAATCACTGCACATCCCTTGCAATCTGTTCAAGTTCACTTCCGTACAGAGACTCCGAGCCTCGGGCTGCTTCCAAGTACTACCATTCCGAGGCTTCCAGTGGTCCTTGTGTCCCTCCGCTGTGACCCAGGGCACAAAGGTGATACCTTCCGCTTCTACTTTTGGTCCACTGAACAGACCTAACTAGGGATGCAGCCACACATAAGAGTGATAGGACTTGAGAGCACTGCCCAGCCTGGCAGCCACTTCCTGACAGCAAGAAGGCATTGAATGGAGCACAGCGCTCAGCCAGGCAATCGGCCAGTGAGATTCACCAGAGCAGGACAGGACCACTGCCCAGAGGTGCCTGTCAGTGGCCCACAGGCCTCATGGATGGAGCTAGCTTTGCTGAAAAGTTGAACCGTGGCTTTGAGCACCTAACGTCTTCCCGGGAGAGGCGGCCCCAGGGTTGCCATCCATACAGCATGTCACCTTTTTCCTGTGACATTAAATGCTACAGAGCTGCCACGGGGCTCTGCCTGCCTCACTGGCAGTCACTAGCAAAGACTGACAGAAGGACAGTGGCCTAGATGGCCAAGGGGCCCCGGTCCTGTGCATAGCCTGGTAATAAAACAGAAAGTCCCTGACTTCCAGAGAGGTTGGAGCCATGGATACTGGAATCGACAGATAGGGGTGTAGCAATGAGGGACTCAGGCTGCGTTCCCGGCGCCGGGCCCCTTGTTCTGTCCCACCCGGCTCCCGGTGCGTACCCGAAATAATTACACGGAAACTGTATTCATTTAAATACTGCCTGGCCCATTATCTCCAGCCCCTTATTGACTAACTCTCACATATTATTTTAGCCCATCTCCATTAATGTGTATCGCCACTTGAGTCGTGGCTTACTGGGAAAGATTCAGCGTGTGTGACCTGGCAGGCTTCATGGCGGCAACTCTCTCTAACTCTGTCCCCTTCCCAGCATTCTGTTCTCTTTATCCTGTCTATCTAAGTTCTGCCCTATCAGAAGGCCAAGGCAGTTTCTTTATTAACCAATAAAAGCAACCCAAATACAGAAGGACCCTCCTACACCAAGGGGAGCGGGGGCACTGTTGCCCCAAAAACCAGTCCCAGTGGCCAGATGTGGACTCAACAGCCAACTAAATTGTACTGCCCTGGCTGGTCACATGAAGGATCGGAGCTGAGACTACCCACACCAGGCTTGTCCTGTGCAGTGGCAGGCTGTGTAGACTAGAATTTGCCTTCTGCTTTACCCTGACAACCTGCACTGGGGTAGAGCCATGCTGAGGAGAGGGTCTGGAACAAAATAGTCTCTGACACAGATCGGTTCCTGCCCCTGTCAGCACTGATGCCATGCTGTCTGAGAGGCTCAAGGCAGAGGATGCAGGAAGAGAGGAAAAGTTGGCCAGCAGCCATCCCCAGATTCCCAATCCACCTCTCCCCGTGGACCATGCGTCTTTCACACCTTGCCTGAGTCACCTGCCCACACAGCACAAGACTTAGCTTCTCCCCAAGTCCCCCAGCTGCACCTCAGGGTGCAGAAAGCTCACCCTGCCTTCTTTCCCTTCTGACAGTCATCCTCCTGTAAGATTGGGAAGCCAGGTTTTTAGGAAACACCCTGGCTGCTGGCTCCCACAGAAGGTGCCTGGCTCTCCAAACCCTACACAGAAAGAGAACAGAAAGCTGGCTTCTACATCTGTGCCAGGCACCTTTGTGTGTAGTCCACTCCCCCTGAACCCATCCGCCCCAGCTTGATCCCTCACATCTAACTTAGCAGCCAAGGGTGGACCTCTGTTACCCAACCACAGGCTCAGGTATATGTCTGTCTATATCTCATTCCTCCACGGAGCCTTCTGAGCCATGAAAACGGCACCTTATGCAGATCAAGGGCTCCTCCATCTGCTTCTGAGAGTTCGCGCTTCCCCTTAATAACCTGTTTTAGGGGATGCGGTACATGCAGCAGATGATATGACTTTATTTTTGCAAACCCAGTTGGTCCTGGAGCGCTGGCAGACACAATAATAGAAGAATGCGCCTGTTGCCGCCTTGCCGAGTCTGCAGACTGCACTGCATTGAAACAACTGAGCAGGGGGTCTTCCCTGACTGACCAAGGGAGGTGGCCAGGGTCCCAGCAGACAGGCATGCCAGGCCTGGCCATCTCCTCTCCTTAGTCCCTCCCTGCTTTTGCCTAGGCAGTTCTTGATATAGGTAGAAGTGTGTCCCTTAAAAGGCTTAGACCGAAGTCCTAACCACTAGTCTCTCTGAATGTGACCTTATTCGGCAGTGGGGTCTTTGGATTTGGAATGAAGCTGTGGTTGTATTAGAGGGGATGCTCCTTAACCCAACACAGATGGTGTCCTTACAAGGAGAAGAAACAGAGTCTTGTTTGGGCCTGAAGGTGAGGCAGCCGAGGCAGAAGCTGGGGATAGGCAGCGATGAGCTGAGGACTGTGGGAGCCCTCTGAAAGCTGGGAAGAGGGAGGAAAGATCTGCCAGCACCCTCCCCACTGGCCCGCCCCTCTGCAAAGGGCTGAGCAGCAGCATCTCTCCATTCCAGACTCAGCAGTGCCGCAGAAGCTGTGGCTGCCGCGTGGCTAAGCAGCCATGCCCAAGCACCAGGCAGACAGACAGACAAAGGAATTGGGCATTGGCCCTGCTGCTCCTCCCAGGATTCCTCAGTGCCCCGAGGACACTTTGATTCTCAAAAAGTCATTTCAGAGGCTGAGGAGAGGACTTATCTCTTAAGAGTGATGGCTACTCTTTCAAAGGACCAGGGTTTGATTCCCAGCACCCACATGGCTGCCCACAGTCTCAAGGATCTGAAGCCCTCTTCTGGCCTCCAGGCACTGTGCATGCACAGTGCGGAGACAGACATGCAGGCAAAATACCAACACACATAAAACTAAAACAAAACCATTTTTAAGGCTCATTTCACCCACAAAGGCATCCGGAGCACGGTGCTACCTATTCAATGTCCCAAGCCATCTACAGTTGTTTTAAAACTTTTTGGAAAGGTGGGTAGACGGCTAATTTTCCTTCGGATTTGACAAGAAGCTGCAGCGCCTGGCCAGCATGTTCACCTCCAGCCCTGTCCCCCACAGTCATCAGCTGAACCCGGGTGGACTAGAGAGTCCAGAGCAAGGTCTGACATCCCCAGAAGGAATCACAAGCACAGAGGCAGGATTCCCACTTTCAACCCCCCCCTTACAAATGTTCACGGGGCCGGCTAGATGGCTCATAAGAGAGAGGGCACTGGAGAACAAGCGTGGGTCAGACCGAGGAGGAGCCACAGCTAAAGCAAGTGGGCAGTTTCTCAACAGTGTGTTGCCCAAGGCAGTGGGTGGCCAATCCTAAAACGAGGAGGGGCCAAGGGTACGCAGCAGCCTGCAGGAGAGAAAGAGGGCTTCTGCAAGGTCAAGGTGGGCACCTGGTCCCGATCCAGGGAGAAGGCACAAGTCTACGAAGGATATGGACTTTCTACAGGACAGTAAAGGGAGCCCCAAGGAGGAGACGCCGGTGTTTGAGGCATGCAAACCAGACTAAGGACCTTAATACAAGGGAAGGTGCCTAGTCTTACTGCAACTTGATATTCCATGTTTGGTTGAGTTTCACGGGAGGTGAGAAATGGAGGCAAAGTGAATGGAGATGGCAGAGGGAAGGTGGGGGGCAGGGACTAGGAGGAGAGGAGGGTGGAGAAACTGCAGTCAGGATGTAAAAGTAATAATAATAATAATAAAGAGTGCTAAGGACATGTCACATGAGTAGAAAGGAGGACAAGGAACAGAGATGCTCCACACATAGCCTGTCACCCAGAGGGGCCCTGAAGAGTCTCACACAGAGGGGGGTGGTTTGTAGCCAGAGCAGAACCCATTTGAAGCCCCTCCCACAAGAACACACTTCAGCTCCACAGACAGCCTCACTCTGGGCTTTGGAGGCCAGACTGGCTCTCAGGCACTGGTCATGTCCCAGGGCGGGGACAGCAGACATCCTGCGAAGTGCCTGGCTGTCTTTCTCTTAGAAACTGTCGCTCACTGGTGTCATGGCAGCAGGATAATAGATGCAGGATTAGGAGGCAGACATGCTCAACTCAGCATACATGCATGCATGGCCTGTGAGCCTGGACCTTCTGTGTCCCGGCTCCAGCATCTCTGAACTCCAGCCTTGAATTCAGATCAAGAGGGTCAACCATTCTGTCTGCCCCAGAAAACTAAGACAAGCCATGATTCCCTGTGTATCCTTGGGGAGAAAAGTGGTCACTCAAAAGGCCACTTTTGAGACACCATGTCCCCTGGCCCTCTCTCAGTCCCCTCCACTATCTGGGAATAAAAGCACATAGGTACTTATCTATCCAACACAGTGGTTGGTTTCGTTCAGCCCTGCTGGGCACTAACATAATAAGGGGCAGTGGGAGTGAAGGGGCTCTTCTGTCTCCCGGCCTAAGGTCCCTGGATAATGCCCTTGGTCCTGGGTTCCATAGGCTCAAGACTTGCACCAGGACCTTTGAGACTAACTATTGCTGGATCCCCAGGATAAAATCAGTAGCCCCTTCCTGGAAGAAACTATAGAGAGGCGCCTGGTATTTCTGAGCTTCTGTACTCGAGGCGTCCAGTAAGGTGCCCCTTCCCTACGGGCCCCTGGTGGCTGTCTCTGAGTCTTGAGGAAGCAAGTGGGGCCCAGGGAAGCCCAGCTGCCATGCTCAGCTTCACTCTGAAGCCATCAGCTCAGGACAGGCACCCTGTAAATTTAGAACGTATGATGGCTGATGCTGCCAGTATTCATATGAGCTCAGAGAGAGAGAGAGAGAGAGAGAGAAATCTGTGCACCAGTACACCATCGCCCCGTAGCCTACTGAGGCACTCACAGGAGACAATGCATTTTCCCAAAGCAACAGGACATCTCTGAGGAGTCTATGAGGCCAGGGACCAGCACCAGTCTAGGACGCTTCCTACAAGGACCCCTCCCCTTCTCACATTTGCCTAAAAATAAAGTCCCTCCTGGCACAAAACTACTCCATCTTCCCAGAGCATAAGCTTCCTCGGAAGCTAGCGAAGAGATCAGCTCTGCCCCTCTCCAGCCCAATGCTTTCCTCAAAGTCTGTGTCTGCACAGCGTCTGCAGAACTGATCCCGTCCTTGGGGCTCACCTCCAAGTCAGCACACAGAGAATGCCAGGTGAGGCCAAGCCAGCTCTCAAGCAGCAAAATCCCCCCTCCCTAGGGTCCTTGGAGATCTGATGACTCAGCCCTGCTCTGCCCTGTCCTGTTGGGCTCAGATTCCCAGGAAGCCTTTAATACAAATAACCCAGGCAGGGTCTGGGGCTTCCCGGAGCACTCCATTTAATTGCTTTGAGGCAGAATGCACCAGAGCTCCCCTGGTTCTTCTCGGGGACCTACGTGGTACCCACAACACGAAGTGTGGATGAGGCAACCTGGGATAGGTCCCAGCCTGTAATTATATAGGAGGAGGCGAGATCAGGAACCAAGCCCAGCGCTCCTGCAGGCTGTGTCTATCCTGAGCAGGGCCCTGAAAGCAGAGTCAAGGTGGCCGGCAGAAGAGCCACATTTGTAATTGGGACTATGCAGAGCCTTGGGTGGCCTGGAGCAAGGCTGTGTTCTGCAAAGAAGTGGTCTGTGCACCGGTGCAGACAAGAGGAGGGAAAAGTTTACAGGAAGGGAAGCCAGGCTGTGTTCTGCAAGGGAAGCTATAGGGACAGAAAGGAGAGGGCAGGGGACTACAGCTGGGAGTGTGGGAGAGGAAGGTGACAGAGGTCAGTGATAGGGACCCAGACCTTCTGCGTAGGAGGTGCTGGTGCCACTACAGAGCTTGCTGTGGAGACTCCTGATGAGTCCTTGCTTGTGGCCCCTTTTGATAATGTTGGGAAGGGGTGTGAGGCGGTCACCAGCACAGAGCTGCCACACCAAGGCTGTGAGTTCTCAAAATGTGGTAGCTGGGGAGGCGATTCAAAGGGTAACATGTGTGTGACCCACGAGATCCTGAGTCCTATGCCAAAGAAAGAAAAAGTTGGTACGCTTTTCCAATCCCAGCTCTGGAGAGTGGAGATGGGGAAAACACCTGGGGCCTACTGGCCAGCCAGCCTAACTGAATCAGTGAGCTCCAGGGCAGTCAGAAATAAAAAGAGTGTGTGTGTGTGTGTAGTGTGTGTATGTGTGTGTGTGCGTGCATGTACGTATGTGGGTGTGTGTACATAGGTGTATGTGTGTGTGCATAGGTGTGCTTGTATGTATGTAGGTGTGTGTGTGTATCATGTGTGTATGTACATAGGTGTGTGTGTGTGTTAGATCATAGTTGACTTCTGGTCCCCGCACACATGTGCACATGCGTGCACCTACACATACATAATGCACAAAAGGACCTAAGCTCAGAGCATTCTGGGGAAGGGTTAGCTCCTGCTGACATGGCCTTGAGCTGTCTGGTGTTGGGTGTGTGCCAACACAGCAGGGCCTACACAGACCTTTGTGGGTTTAGACGAGAGACATCGATAACGGTCCTCACACAGAAGGTACACAACGCGTATTCGGCCCCGCCCTCCTTCCAGGCCCAGAGAGGAAACCCCCATGGGAAGCAGGCATAGCCCTGTGTTCCAGAGATGGAAGTGAGGTTCAGGAGGTTGCTAAGCACTTGCTGGTGGGCAACTGGGGTCTGAAGGTGCCGTGCCAGCTCCTCTCTGCCATGCAACCTCTGCCCTGGGTTTCCTTTATAGGACAAGCCCAAGGCCGCACAAGCCAAGCTGCCCGTTCCCATAGAGAAAGGTGGATGTCTCATCATCTGCTCCTCCTGGGGCAGCCTGCTCCAACCCGCTCTACCTATCACCTCCTCCCGGGGCAGCCTGCTCCACCCTCAAACCACCCTCAGGTGACACACCCAGACCACCCCAGCCACAGTGTACCACGCCACATCCCAGTCGAGCCACGTCGCTCCCACTGGCTAACAGTTGGACAATGGAGAGGCACTGTGGTCCAGGACGGAGACGAGCATCCGTGAGCTGTGTCTCACAAGTGTCCTCACCTGTGAAGGAGGGCCCCTGTGTTCCCAAGAGACTCTCTCCTTTCACTAGGCAGGGCTATCTTCAGAAAATTATCCTGCGACTTCAACACTAACCCAAACTGGTGTCTGTCCTGCCCAGCCCCAGGTATCCAGACCCAAGTAGAAGAAGGAACACATCCAGGTGGGCCCCCCAGAGCCCAGGGACCAAACAGGAGGGAGCTCTGTGGCCCAAGAGGGGTGGTCTGGGCCATCTCTGGTCAGGGAGTGCAAGCAGCCTTTGGCAAAATCTGCTTCTAATTTTACCCTTATTATAATAGTTATACATATTCACTGCAGAAGATTTAGAAACTACACATATGCAAAAAGAAGAACATAAAAATATCTCATAATCCCACTAACCCGAAATAACTTGTGCTAACGTTTTGCGCATATCCATGCTCCCAGACTTCCCCAGGCATAGGCTGTGTATTTCTGGTGCCAAGTGCAAGCATACTGTACATCCCATATTCTGTAACTTTTCTCCATTTAACTCCGTGTCATTATCAAATCACTAACTGTTCTTCTACAATGTCACCTCGTAATGGCCGAATTAGCAGAGGACAGTTTGGGGGTAATTTCACAACACAGAAAATTGTCTCTAGGCATTAAATATGAAAGTGGCCTTTTGGGAGGAAAAAGAACACTTCTCTATCTTGGGCCCAAACTCTACGACGTCAGAAAAACAAACAAACAAACAAATGTTATCTGACTTGAGGACACAGCTTCCTAAAGGGATATGTCTGGTCACCCTGGGGCGTTGTTCAAGGTATTTCTGAGACTTTAAGACCGTGGGGGGTCTGAGCATCGAGCATCAGGTTAGTTCCCGGTGAGTGGCCATGAGTGACAGGCACAGAGGGGTCCCACAAATTCACATTGACTCTGCTGATAGCGAGATGCACCCCTCAAATGTGGAACAGGTGCTCAGGTGGGGTCTGCTGACTGAGCCCCGAATCCTTGAGGTGGAGAACAGACAGGGGTTGCAGAGCACCGGAAGCTGGAGACCCAGGCAAGGGAACCCTGGACAGAGCCGAGAATGGGCAATGATCAGCTGTGCCAGCCCCTGGCCCACTGGGACCTGAGAAAGACCACGGGCTGTAGCGTCCCTGACGCTGGGAGTCTGTCACCTTGTAGCTTGACTTTCTGTCCTGCTTTGGTGAAGGCCCCTGCAATGGATGTCGCAGAGAGTGGGGAGAATCCGCCCACACAGAAGTCGGTCTATGAGTGCTCCTGAGGCTGGGCCCGGGCAAGAGGCCCAAGACCTTGGGACACAGGAAGAACTCTGAGTCTCCTGGTTTTAGGGGCATCTATGACAGCAAGTGATGTTCCAGGGCCCGCCGTAATGCTTCCTGTCCCAACCAATTAAGAACAAACCAAAGCTGCCACAGCAAACAAAAGTCATGTGATAGCAGTCCAGACGACCCTGGGGTCCATGGATTGAGCCTGTCTCTCAGCCATCAGGGCCTAGACTCTGCCCTACTGAGATTGGTCATAGAGGACTTCAGCAGACCCATAACCTCACCAGGGATCCTCTCTGGAGCCAGGAACTTTCACCCAAGCTGACTGACCCCCCACCCCACATTATAATATCAACTCCATCCCACTATAATATTCTATTGTCTCCTTGACCACAGTCCATCATGGTTAAGATGTAGAAGAAGAAGGGATCCTGTCTTCCCCGCTACACACACACACACACACACACACACACACACACACACACACACACACACACACACACACACACACACACAAAGCTCTGGGCAGTGTCACAAGAAGGCTGCTGTCTTTGGTCTTCCATCAAACCAAACAAGCACTCCCTCTGCCACCCTCTAGCCTCTCTCCTGAATGTCTCTTCTGAGACTCATCTGGATTCAGGTCTACCCTTATTCAGTATAACCTCAATGTAACCTGATTACAACTAAAAAGACCACCCCCCCATGAGGAGGTCAGGACAGAGATGCACGGGGACACAAGGTGGCCCAGATAGCTGGTCCTTCCTGGAATGTCTGGGAAGGATGGAGTCCCCTTCTTCCCCCTCTTCTCCTGAGCAATGCTGGCCAGTAGCGGACCCTGGGACAGAACCAAACCCCAGACTCTGCTCAGGTATTTCTGCCCATTCCAGGAAGGAATGAGTCCACTTTTCCTCCTCTTCAATTTCCCCTCTGTCCCTGGCTCCTCCCACATCATGGGACTGCAGAGGGTATTTAAGGGGAAGTAGGAATAACCCAGCCCCAGACAGCCTGGGAACCACAACCCTCACAAAGCCTGGTTCCTTGCCCGAGGCCTGAACATTCCATGGGCACTGTGAACTTGGGGCAATAAAGGTAGACAAACCTGGAGACTATTCCCAGAAGAACATTAGCACAGCCACAAAACACAGGTGCCTGGGTCACACACTATTTCTTCAGGTCCAGAAACTTCAGGATAAGATCAGCAAGCAAAGGTATGCCTGTAGGATCTCTATGGCTGTGATTCTCACAGGGTCCCAAAAGCCACTTCCATGAGTTCAGATCTATGACCTAAGACCATCTTATGGCCTTGGTCACACTGATGTAAAAGCAACTCCTTCCCTGTGTCAAATAAAGCATGGTTATTCCCCAATGTAAAGAGCACCCTGAAATCAACAGGACTCCATTGAAACAGATTATGAGCATAACCACTTCAACAGAAATGCAAGTAGCCAAAAAAAATGTAGACAATGCTGAGCATTCCCAGAGCTGGGGAAGCATACGTTAAAAGGTGAGATGATTTCTACAGTCTGCCTGGAGAAAGATCCTACAAAAGTATAATAACTGATGTCAGTATGGCTATAGATAGAGGATATCCCACAGTGCAGAGACTTCTATAAATACTCTTGAGTTTTTATAAAATAATCCAGGTGTCGTTTTAAATTAAAACTTAAGAAAGGCAGATCTCTTGCCCCAGGAACTCTACTTTGGGGATTTTCTCTAAGAAAGCTAAAAATGCCAGAGAATGCATGATGCACAACACTATATATGTGTTGGTTGTAGAAGAGGCCGCTTCTCATCAGTACTAAGACAGAGGCCCTGCTTTTGGAAAGGTAGATTTGAGGAGGAAGGGAGAGCAAGATTCAATGGTCAACAGTCCTGTCCTAAGAGTTAACCAGAAGAACATGCAATGACTAATTCCTGGGGTAGACTAAGGAGATAACTGAGTTAGGAAAGAGTTCACTGTGCAAACATGAGTCACTGAGTTCATATCCTCAGCATCACATAAAAGGGTTGGGCGTGGTGGTATACCTGTAATCCTAGTGTTGGGAAACAGAGACAGGAGGAGCCCTGGATTTGCTAGCCAGTGAGGCTAGCTGGATTGGCAAGCTCTATGGTCTCTAGAGAGAGACCCTGGCTTCAGGGGTGGAGGGACTGAACAGATGGCTCAGTGCTCAAGAAGTACCCTTGCAGAAGACCTGAGTTTGGGTCCCAGCAATAGGCAACTCATAACTATCTGTAACTTCAGTTCTGGAGAATGTGATACCAACTTCTGGCCTCCTTGAGTACCTACACATAGACACACAGACATACACACACACACACACACACACACACACACACACACACACACACACACACACACACACCTAAGGAACTAGGTACAAAATTCTCTTTATCACTTTCTCTTTCTTGCCACAGCCCCTTTCCTCTCCCTCTCCATTGTGATCAAGTAGATGCAGCTGTTTCAGTAAATAGAGACTCTGATACCATTACACTTGAACCTTGGAAAAATAACAAAGAGGAAGTTTTAGCTTGGGTTTTTATTGCTGTGAAGAGACACCATGACCATGGCAAATCTTATAAGTAAAACATTTAATTGGGGTGTCTTACAGTTTCAGAGGTCCAGCCCATTATCATTGTGGGGACCATGGTGGCATGCAGGCAGACATGGTGCTGGAGGAATAGCTGAGAGTCCTACATCCTGCAGCAACAGGAAGCTGACTGTCATACTGAGGGAAGTTTGAGCAAAGGAGACCTCATAGCCCGCCTCCACAGTGACACACTTCCTCCAACAAGACCACACTTGCTTCAACAAGGCCGTACCTTCCATTAGTGCCACTCCCTCTGGGGGCCATTTTCTCTCAAACCCCCACATTCCCCTCCCCGGCCCCCAAAGGCTTATAGTCACATCATAATGCACAAATGCGTTCAGTCCAACTTCAAAAGTCCCCATAGTCTATAATAGTCTCAAACTTGTTTCAAAGTCCAAAGTCTCTTCTGAGATGCATGACATTCTCTTAGCTGTAATCCCCCTGTAAAAATCAAAATCAAAAAGCAGATTATGGAATAATCCTTTGCACCGTGTGACTATATATCACTGTGATTGGATTAATAAAGAAGCTGAATGTCCAATAACTGGTCAGATAGAGAGGTTAGGTGGGGCAGGTAGACAAAAAGAGAGCATGAAGAAGAGGAGGTCTCTGAATCACAAGGGAACACAGAGAGAAGGTGATGAACTTGCCACACTAAGAAAAGTACCAAGCCATGTGGCAGAGTGTAGGTAAGAAATATGGGTTAATTTAAAACGTAAGAGTTAGCTAGTAATAAGCCTGAGCTATTGGCCAAGCATTTGTATTTCATAATAAGTCTCAGTGTGGTTATTTGTGACCAGCTGCTGGTACACAGAGAAAATCTGCCTACAGAAGATCACATACTTCTAACATATAACAGCACAGGATATATATTATTGTTCCAAAATGTAACGAAGGGAGCATAGTGAGGAAACATTGGGCCACAGCAAGACTGAAAACCAGCTGGGCAAACTCCAAACTCTGCATCTCAGTGTCTGATGTCAAAATGTTCTTCAGATCTCCAACTCTGTTCAGCTTTATTGACTGCAACACACTTCTTTTTCTTTTTTTTAAATATTTTTATGGTTTATTTAACTTTATGTGCATTGGTGTGAAAGTGTCAGATCCCCTACAACTGGATCATCAGACAGTTGTGAGCAACCATGTGGGTGCTGGGAATTGAACCCTGGTCCTCTGGAAGAGCAGTCAGTGCTCTTAACCACTGAGCCATCTCTCCAGCCCCGATACTTCTTTTTCTTGAGCTGGTTCCACTCCCTGTTAGCAGCCTTTCTTGGCAAGTATCCCACAACACTGGCATCTCTAACATCTTGGACTCTCCAAGGCAATCAAGGCTTCAACTTCACAGCTTCACACAATAGCCTCTCTAGGCCTCCACTCAGGGACACCCTGACACATGCTTGTCCTCAGCAGCTTTTCCTAAACTTGGGGGCAAATTCCATAGTCCATTTTTTTCTATCCTTAACTCTAAAACCAGAACCATATGGCCAAAGCTGCCAAGTTCTGCTACTTACTGGGGCTGGAACATAGCCCCCTCATTCAATTACATCTTCATCAGCTTCCTGTCTTTTACTGTCTAAGCTTGTCTGTCCTGAAACTCGCTCTGTAGACCAAGCTTACCTCAAACTCAGAGATCTGACTGCTTCTGCCTTTCCAGTGCTGAGATTAAAGGTGTGCGCTACCACACCCTGCTCTAAGTTTTTCTTTAGTTTCTTTCTACAAGTTGGAAACTTAGTTGGGTGGGATCTTGCCCTGAGGTCATCACTCCCTAATTCTATTTCTTAATCTGTCTCTCCTTAAACACAGGATTTAGCTCCATTCTACTTCCTGGTGCTCTTTTTTCTCTTCAAAATTTACTTTTTGTTGTTTACGTAGCTCAACTTGCTCCTTTTCATTATAAATCTTCATCATCGTTAACACTAATAATCACATAACAGAGTCAATACTACACTGTTTTGAGATTTCTTCTGCCAACAGAATTAAACCAAAACTCTTCACTTTAGCCTCAAGCACACTCTTTGGACAAGAGCAAAATGCAGACACTTTCTTCACAAAAATATCACAAGAACAATCTCTAGAAACATACTAAAATTTTTCTCCTCTGAAACCTCTTGACTGAGCCCCCTAACCATAGTTCAAATAATTCATAGCATCACTGCCTTTCATGTTCCTACTAGTATGGTCCATTAAGTATTCCACTGTTTTCCAACCCAAACTAATGAAGTTCAAGTTTTTCCAAACAAACACATAGTCAGGCCTATCACAGCAATACCCTACTCCTGGTACCAAATCCTTTCTTAGTTAGGTTTTTATTGCTGTGAAGAGACACCATGACCACAGCAACTCTTACAAAGGAAACTTTTAATTGGGGTGGTTCACTTAGGAGTTTCAGAGGGTCAGTCCATTATTATCATGGCAGGAGGCATGGCAACATACAGGCAGACGTGGTGCTGGAGGAATAGCTGAGAGTCCTACATCTTGGAGGCAACAGGAAGTTGACTGGTTGTCACACCGAGGGAAGCTTGAGCAGAAGAGACTTCAAAGCCCGCCCCCAGAATCACACACTTCCTCCAATAAGGCCACAGATCCTAATAGTACCATTCCCTTTGGGGGCCATGTTCCCAAACCACCACAGGTGGTAGTTGTTGTTTTGTGTGTGTCCTTTGCAACCTTTATCATCTACTGATATATACGTCCACCCCCCCCCACACCTCTGCTTATCTAGTCCCAGGGAAGAGAGCCACATGGTCCCCACAGCTCTGGTTCCCACCTGTCTCCTCTCGCCCACTGTGCCTTGCGTTCTCCTGGTAAGAACACAGACATCTGCTTGCCTGTCTTATCACCCACCTTAGAATGTTTAAGTGGATACTTCTGGACCTGGACTGTGTATTCCCACAGCACTAATGTCCAGCATAGTTCTGGTTTAAATTTCTGGGCCCTCTGACACTGGGGAACCTGTCAAGGCAGTCAAGGCAGTGAGCCCTGGGGATGGACTGAGGAAAGCCAGAGCCAGTATCTTATTAATAAGGCATGTGGAGCCTGCCTATCCCCTTGGGGCTGGGTGGGGGTCCCCCACTTCTTAGCACAGGCTGGCAACTTGCAGCCTTCCCCGGCCGTCCTAGCCTCTTCCCCTCCTCACAGAATGCTGCTTGTGGGCAGCTCCATGTAGCTCTCAGTCCCACGTGCTTCATCTACAGGTGCTGTGAGTAGACACCAGCCAAGACAAGGAACCTGGTGACCTTGGCCAAGATGAAACCGCTCTACCTCTCCAAGTCTTGGTTTAGGTCAGGTGATGTTTCCAGAGGGATTTCTAAGCATTTCTGTGAGTTTCATGTCTGAGATGTCCTCAGCCTTCCCATTATAACTTGGACCATTGGACTTCAATTTAGAACATCCATGCTGGCCTGGAGATGGTTCTCCCAGGTCTGAGGCCCTTGGGACTGACTCCACAGACACAAGAGCCTCCCTTGGAGTCGCCGCTTAACCCACATCTTGTCGAGTTGGGAAGCTACCTGATGTTAGTATTTCAGCCCACACTGATCTTCGTCAATTATGCTCCAGTATTTGAGCCCTAACCAGCTTTAAATTGAATCAGGACAAAATCATCAGAATAAAAAGAGCCCAAGCCACAGCCTTTCAATTCCAGCACTAAAAAAAAAAAAGTTATACATTTCATAATGGCCTTCTACCCCATAATGAACAGGAAAAATAAATTAGATTCCAAGCTAAGGGTATATTTATGCAATTTCATTATGTGCCCATGAGCAAGCCTGGTTTTCACCAAGATAAAAATGAATACTCAGAAACACTCACGCTAAATAAATGGAGTGATTTAACAGCTTAACAGGGAGCGTGGAAGAGGAACTGAAGGACAATGTCAAAAATGGAAAAATAAAAATAAGAGGCCCAATACACCGCCCCGCACCAGTGCAAAGTGCCTTCGGCGATTAGAGCCAATTGCCTGAGGGCGGCAGTGAGGCCTGTCCCTTGAGGCATCTCATCCCTAGAGCTCAGGTGATCTGAAGCCAGAAGCAGCAGACGGAATGTGGTCTCCTCCTGATGCTGGCCCTGGCACTGACTCTCAGCATATCCCTTGGACCCAGCCTACACACCCCGCCCCTGTGGGCGGACCCGAGCTTCCAGTCCCCGCCCTCCAGAGGGCGGGACTGATCCCTCACTCCCTACCCCCTGTGGGCGAACCCGAGCTCTCAGTCCCCGCTCCCCAGAGGGCAGGTCAGATGCCACACTGGGTGGTTCAAGGCCATAAAACCTGCCCACCACGGATGGATCCAGCCCACAACCCCACCCCCTGGAGGGCGTGTCTGAACATATACCGCCCCCTGTGGGCGGGTCCGAGCCCACACTCCCGCTTCCCACAGAGGGGCAGGTCCAAGTACACACACTCCACACTCCCCCCCCCAGCGTGGGCAGGTCAAAGGACACACACTCCACACGCCCCCACCCAGTGGGCAGGTCCGAGGACACACTCCACCCCCTGGAGGGTATGTCCGAACATATACCTGCCCCCGTGGGCGGGTCCGAACCCTCAGTCTCCACCCCCCAGAGGGCGGATCCAATCGTGGGGTCCCCTAGCCAGGCTCCTCACAGGAGCCATCTGGCCTTCGCGAAGCCACTCCTCAGGAGGAAGTTTCAAGAAGCCCTTCACCATTCTCTTCTGCTTCCATTTCAGGCTGCTAATGTTGGATGACATTAGCCGAGGTGGAAGTGAGGCGACCTTCCTCCCTGGGGTGACCAGGAGGACCGGAGTCACGGGGTTTCCTCTGGTTTCCCCACACCACAGCTGCCAGAGCCTTGCTTCCGTGTTTCTTTGCATAGAAGCAAAGCCCTATTCTCTGTTGCCTGCGAACTCGGGTGTCAGAAATCTTCTGCAAGATTTCCTTTTGTTATTTTAAGTATGTGTATTGTGCATGGGCTGGGGCGGGGTACAGGTATGTATGTGCACGTGACTGCAGGTGCCATAGAGGCCGGAGGCATCAAATCCTCCTGGAGCTGCAGGTACAGCAGGCTCAGAGCTGCCCAATGTGGGTGCTGGGGACGGAACTCCTGTCCCCTGCAAGAGTAGCACCTGCTTTTAATCCCCGAGCCACCTCTCCAATCCCTTGACTCTTATTTTTAATGTGCCCTTTACTGTGCTGTGCTCCAAGACATCTTTATGAGAGGCAGATCGGGTAACGAAACAATAGGCCATTTACAAAACTTTTGCTTATTTCCCCAAAATGCCAATTGTGTCTGAGATGACAGAGATAGGCAGCTTGGGGAACCTTCTGGTGGCTGATGGTTCACTTTCGGGGTGCTAGTGCCAGAAGTATCAAGGGCTCAATGATGTAAGTAGGAGATACAAAACGGCCACCCGTGGTGGCTTCCCCACTTCCTGGAGGAGGAAACTGAGACCCAAGGGGGCCCACCTTCCTGTCAGGGACCCAGGCTTAGCCCAATCTTCCCGGGAGAGATATTCTGACAGCAACATTTAATTTAATGTGGTTTTTTGTTTGTTTTTATTTTTTATTTTTTGAGACAGGGTTTCTCTGTGGCTTTGGAGCCTGTCCTGGAAGTCGCTCTGTAGATCAGGCTGGTCTCGAACTCACAGAGATCCACCTGCCTCTGCCTCCCGAGTGCTGGGATTAAAGGCGTGTGCCACCACCGCCTGGCTTAATTTAATGTTTTAATAGCCATTTATAGTTTCTACTTTTTAATTTATTTTGTTCTGGAATTTTTTAGGGGTGTGAATTGTTGTTTTGTTTTGAGACAGTCTCATGTAGTGATATTTTATTTGTATTTTAATAAATAAGGCTTGTAAGAAGATCAGAGTGCAAAACTATGCCACTAGAAGCCAGGGAGTAAAGGCGCACACCTTTAATCCCAGGACTCGGGGAGACAGAGGCAGATGGATCTCTGTGTTCAAGGCTACCCTGGGCTACCCAATATCGATCCAGAAACAGATCCAGACGGTGGTAGCTCACATCTTTAATCCCAGTGTTTGGGAGTCACACACCTTTAATCCTAGCACTAGGGAGGTGGAGACAGGAGAAATATGGCTGAGCAGAAAGAGGAATATAAAGGGGAAAAGACAGGAACTCACTGGAGTGTGGAGTCTGAGGGTTGGGGAGACACAGTGCAGCCTAGGCAATCTGAGGATCACCCCTTCGGTCTGAGCATTGGTAGAGCAAAAGGTCTCTCTAGTGTCTTACTGCTCTGCTTCTCTGATCTTCAGCTTTAACCCCTACATCTGTCTCCGGGTTTTTATTATCCGTGCTACCGTCTCATGTATCCAGTCTGGCCTTGCACTCACCATGCAGCTGAGGATGGTACTGAGCACCTGAATCCCTGACCCTCCTGCCTCAGCCTCCCTGCCCCATGCTAACATTACAGGCAAGCACCACCATGGCTGGCCCTAAACAGCCACCTTTTATAAAGTAAAAAGAAGATCTTTTACAAAGGATGGCCAGCAAGGTGGCTCAGTAGGGAAAGTCCACCACATCAGACAACCTGAGTTCAGCCCTGGGAAACAGGCAGACAGAACCAACTCCTGAGATCTGTCCCTGATCTCCATGGGCATACAATGACATACATTTATACATAATGGAGACATATGCACACATGCACACTAAATAAAGAAAATTTTAAATTTACACACTTTTTAAAATTTAAGTAAAAATAAATGAAATGGGTGAAACTGATCCTAAGGATAGACTTCACTCAACCCAATCTACGCAGACTGTAACTGAAGCAGCCATTTGTGATCTAGCAGCTGAGCCACTCCTGAGGGTTTGTGACCTTGTGCCGAGTGGCAACTCAGCTCAGTTCTCCTTTGTGGCCAGCAGCCACTACCCTGATCTAGACAGGTGCAGACTCCTTCAAGCCACACTGCTTCATACACAAGCCAGGAGCCCCAGGAGCCCAGTACACAGTGGCTGACTGGGAACCACACTGACCACCAAGATTTTCTTTTTTTCACCTTCAAGACTAGAGATTCTCCAAAACCACCATGCAGCCATCTTGGGCTCACGTCCTCCATGCTCTATTGAGTACTTTCTCTGAGAGTGTTCAGGAACATTCCAGAGGCTACAAGTGAGACCCAAGAGCCAGTACTGGAAACAGAATGTTCTCCAGTGACAGAGAACCTCAGATCAGAGCAGGTGCTTGGGGGTCCCGCAGCTGGTCCGCTCTACACAGAGCAGAAGAGAAAGCTCCCGGTCAGCTCTACTTCCCCTCCTTACCAAGCAAAGGAGCCAAACAGGCGGATGAATAAACACCACGCCACCAAAGAGGAAGGGTGAGGATTGCACACTCCGGGCCTGTGCCAGCACCATGGTTGCAGAGCCTGTGAACTCATTAGCACAGATGCCACTGGAGCCAACGCACGGGCCAGGTCTTGGCTACTGCTCGGGAGATATTCGGAACGACTGGTCGACCTGAAGAGGCAACATCAGTGTGGGCCAAACAGGGCAAGGAAGGATGTGGAGGGAGACAGGTAGGATAGGTGAGGCGTGCCTCAAGTCCCCCAGGGAAGCAGATGCCAGGCAGATGATGAGTAGCTGAGGGCACCAACAGATAGAGGGACTCAAGCAGCCCAGCCTGCCGGGGCCCTGGCAGTCCTCCTGCACGGTGGGGTGGACATGTGGCTCATGGGACTCTGACCTTCACACACTTGGTGACTTGGATAGCCACAGTGGCTCCAAGCACAGTGGTGGTACCTGGACCCCAGCATGGGGACAGTCATTGCTTCGGTATCACCTCCTCAGGTCTCTCACTGACCCGGCGAGCCAAGCCTCCAGATTCACGCGATGGAAAAGTACCAGAAGCAGCCTTGCTTCGGGCACCATGAGGTTCTGACAGCTGGTGCCTCGGCCCCCTCACAGTGTGCTGGCTCAGTGGTCATGTGATCGCAGTGCCTGCCGAGGGAGGCATCGAGGAAATGCCTCCCCAATTGGTTGCTGGAGAACTGGTTTGCACAATCAGTTCACAAGCAGGAGGGACAGAGAAGACAAAACAGAGGGTACCCAGTCCTCTCGTGAGTCTTCCGGCATCTTGGACGCCATCTCCACCATGTGCCTGCCCAGCCAGTCCCAGAAACTGGGGTCCACCTGTGTTGCTGTACCTGCCACAGCCCCCACCAGCAGGCTGCACCTACCAGCGTCCTCTCAACTGGACTGGGTCCAAGGCTGCACCCTCGGACTCTGCCGCAGCTCCTCCTCCGCCCCTTACATAACCAGGCCTGTCCTCACCCCCACCTTCTAGACATGGGGGTGTAACATCTGCTCGTACTGTTCCTCCAGGAGAGGACCTTCCCCCACACACCCGCACCCCAAACTCAAACATTGCCACCTCCCCCAGAGCGGCGAGGGATTAAAAAAATACCATAAAATAAAAACACGTTACACCCACCACCTCATTAAGGGGGGAAGGAAAAAGCTCCTACAAGTGAAATACTTGCTTTCTTTCTTGTTCTAGAAAAACAATAACGAATCCTAGGGGGCAGGAACACCGGAGGACCAGCGCTGCCTGGCTTCTTCATCTCTCAGGCTGGAAGCATCGTTGATATTTCTTATTGTTAAAAAGGAAGGAAAGGGTCCTTCCACTGGAGCGCTATTCTGGGGCTCACAGGCGAGGAGAAGTCAGCTCTCAGCTGAGGAGGCCCTGCCAGGGCAGTTCTCCTCCCCCTCCCACCACCCTCTCTCCTGCCTCCCTACCTCCAAAAGCCCCTCCTGGAATTGATCAGCCACTCATTAAGTTCCCTGACCCATCTTCTCTCCGATTCCAGCCACTGCAGCTACGCTCAGCCTCCTGAAGACCCAGCAAGGTCTGTTGGTGGCCTCCCCCACTGGCAGACATTTGCCACCTCGATTCTTCCCAGGCAGCCCCATGCTGCCTTTTTTTCCAAATACCTTTTAAAGGCCAGAGGAAAGCCTTTCATCCTCCCCACCCCCCTCAGGGAATGTCTAATCCATCTCCTTTATCCAACCCAGCTTCTGGGCCAGGGTAGTGTCCCCTGCTCCAGTTTCTCCAGATGCTCTGAGCCCCTACCTTATTATGACCCTCAGCAGGTCCAGTGCATTCCCCCCCCCCGTCTCTCTCTCGTGTGTGTGTGTGTGTGTGTGTGTGTGTGTGTGTGTGTGTGTGTGTGTGTGTAAAAGCCATCCTGTTAAATCCATGGATACACCTTACTGGTATGCACAATGAATTGAAAGCAAATCCTTTTGGAACAAACACGTTCCTCAAAACTGTGACGAGTCCCATGGGTGGGAATGGAAGGCAGAGGTTGTCATCCTGGATCTCTGCCTCCATCTGTCATCACTGCACCCATGCAGGATGTCAGAGGCCAGCTAACCCCCAGGCTGCTTTCCCTCCAACACCGAGGGAAACGGTTTCCAGCCTAGAAGGAGGTTTGCGGCCACAGAGTGCATGTCTCAGTGCACGCGTCTCTCAGCCTCTCTTCTCAGCTCTACCAAAGGTTGTCCCTGTTCCTGCACACTGGTGAGCTGGGACACATCAGATGATGTGCCCTCTTCAAGGTTCCAAGCTTCTGAGGCACCTATGTGGACACTGCTGCTGCCTGCCCCTGGCTATGAGTTCTGGGAAACTCCAAGGAGCAAGACTTGTCTTGGCAGAGGTGAAGAGCGGCACGTCCACAGCTTCCACCATGCCCAGGTGCAAGAATGAAGGGTCACGAGGCCCCTCCCACCTGCTGGAGCTTCTAGCCACCTCTTTCCTGCTCTCAGGTCCCACAGGGAGCGGCAGGATCAAGAAGGTACCGTGCTTGGTCTTGGATGGAAAGTGGACATAGGGCACAGGCCATCTCGACCAAGGATGGACAGAGAACCACTACAGAAGGACCATAAAGCACAGCCACAGACTAAAGCAGCACCATCCCTCTGGGCCATGGCTGACACCCTCACTGCCTGATCATCTATTCTAACTCTGCTGCCCCCAGGGGAGACCAAGGAAGCATCTGGGCTGGGTCCCTTACCCCAGGAGCTAAATCCCCAGGTGTGCCTTCTTGTCCCTTCTCTCCTTGGGACCAGGATTGAATTCTCTCACCACAACAAGCAAGCACCTGAGCCCAAATGACTGTGAACTCCACAGGGCGGGGAGAAGAGCCCTGCTTTCTCAACTCAGCAGCTGCTTGTCTGGTGTCCATTGCAGCACATAAGTCACCAGCAGAGGACGTCCACGGGGAGAACCAGAGGGGACAGAGCGGGTAGCGGCTCCACTGCTGGCCCTCTCCCCAGGATATGCGCAATGTATGGACGACCCCTGTCTCTGGTGAACTGTCTCATAGCCCCATTATTGCCATCTGCCATCCCCCTAGCTTAGGACTAGCGATGTTCTGCTTTCTCTGCTCAGAGTCACTGGAAGTCACAGGGTGTTTCTGTGCCTCGTTCCCCTGCTTTGCCCCACGTACAACAGAAGAGCCAAATGCTCAGGGCTTTGGCTCCCTTCAAGCAGGTCACACTAGGAGCAGTCACAGTATCTCCGCAGACAGAGGAAGGGAGGGCGTTGTCCTCCCTGCAACAGACCCGGCTCACAGAAGATTTTGTTTCTAAGGCCTCTGAAACATGGGGTACTCAAAACTGAGGCCACTCAACTCTAGGGACACAAGGGCTCCCTGTCACTGGTAGCTCCCTCCCCCCTTGCCCATACAGTCCCAGGGTGGAAGGATCAACTTGCATTTGTGACACCTGGGACTTTGAGGCCCAAGTTGGCATCTTGCCCAGAAAGAGGAGCGGCCACAATGCCCTCTTATTCTCAAACACCTGTGACGAGGCTCTCTCACCACCGCTCAAAGCCTGCTCACGTTCCTTCTAAAGGAGACCCACGTACCTGGGGTGGTGTTCCAGGTCGAGAAGGCTCCACACTCATGGAGAAACCACACTCATGAAGCACACAGACTCAGGGGCTGGGGAGCCGGCTCAGTCAGTAAAGTATCTGCTGCACCAGCAAGAGACCCGAGTTCAGATCTCCAGCGCATCTCTGTGACCGCGGAGCTGGGAGCCCGGATTAGAGGTGTGCTCCACGGCGCCCAGCCCACCGGTCTTATTTAAATGCCGATGTTTGAGTCCACAGATCTATAGGAGCATGCAGGCTCGTAAGGGTGCTACTGACAATGCCCGCTGTCTGGGGGAGATACTGGGAGCCCCGGATTTCCCGTTACAGAAAAGACAAGGTTATGCAGATAACAGAGTAGAAGACTCTCAGAGTGTGGCATGCAGAAAGTCGCTCCAGACACACAGACTTGATGGTTTGAATCGGCTAATGCACTGAGCTCCTAAAATAGGCAAGAACATGATGGGGTGCGGGCAGCTTGGAGGTCATTTAGGAAACACATAAGCCAGGAAAAACAACCAACCAAATGAACAGCTCACATACCGCATGGTGGCAGAGCCTTGCTGCTCCCCTGCCACCTAGCACTGTGACCCTCACCCTCCAGCGCACCCCCAGATGTATATTTTGCCATCAGGATGACCACTACATCTATGACATAATTTTCTCCATTGTTTGGATTCCTGGCTAGGCTACCAGCTCTGTGTGGGTTGGACTTTCTGTCTGGTTTGCTTTCTGGTTGCTTTATTTTCTCTCACTGCTGTGGCTCCAGGGCCTGAACAAGTCCTGGTACTTAGAAAGCAGTCAAACATTTCCTGAACGGGTGGCTGTAATCTGTGCTCCATCAGGAGTTTTCGCAGACAGATAAAACGTCCTTCAGGTGCTCCGCGGGCTGCCTGTACCCAGTTCACACGGGTGTCCTGGAGTTCATTCCTAGGTATCCCACTTAATGACTGTTGTTATACATAGACAGATACATAAATAACAGGCAGATACATACAGGACCTGTTACAGATTAATAGATACACAGACACATACATATATACATGATAGATCACAGACGATATATAGATAGAAAGATAGATTATAAATGCCTAGATACATAGACATATTCATACATGCTAATTTATAGAAAGATGGATAAACAGATATATAGATAGATGAATGATAGATATACACATGATGGAGTATAGATAGATAGATACATACATACATACATACACACATACATAATTAGATTTTTTGATTTTTTTTTTTATTTTCTCATCAATTCTCTGGAATTTTCCAACTTCATGGTTACCTCATGGACCAGACACTCTCAGCTCCTCCTCTCGCTTCTTCCCAGTGGCCCTGGCTACGGTTTCGGGGCCAATGTGAAATAGTAGTGACAGCAGCCATCCTTGCTTCAGACTTAATGTTTGCACATTAGAAAAAGCACAGGGACTGGAGAGATGACTCAGGGATTAAAAGCATGGGCTGCTCCTGCAGAGGACCTGGGTTCAGTTCCCAGCACCCAAATGGTCCCTAACTCCAGTTCCAGGGCATCTGACTCCCTCTTCTGACCTTAGGGGTTACCAGGTTTTAACATGACACACATACATCCATGCAGGCAAAATATTCACACCAATGGTATGTAAGCAGACCTCACGCCAAACATTCTTTATTCCTGGGATGGACTCCAAGTGGACACGATAGTGAGAAAAGTAGCTTTGAAGAAAACTGTAATTTTAGCACATTGTTTGTATCCTATTTTACAACATTGTCTTTAAAATGTCGCATCAGTATTCACAACTGAGACCAGCCTGCCATTTTATTTTTGTACGATCCTTAATTTTTTTTTTAAAAAAAGCAAACATTTTTCCTCTCTCCTCATGAAATTGCTATGGCCACCGTTCTTCTCATTCTGTGCAGTGGGGTGGTTTCCTGGCACAAGGGCTGTCTCCTGAGGGTCTGAGTCTGCCGCAGGGCTTGCTGATCCTCACTCTTAGTGAAAGAGTAGATTGAGAATGTTCTCCCTCTTCCCACAGAGGCCAGTCAGACCTGGTCGACGGCACCTGACCCTTCAGCCCATATTTCATGTTTCCTTCTTCCTCCCTGCTGATGATACATTCGGATTGTCAACTTGATCGGATTAATAATCAATTATTATTATGTCCAATATTGCTCGCACATGCCTTCAGATGCTTCCAGGAATACCTTGAACGTGAACGGAGCCGCCCCATGGGCTGGCATCCTAACTGAATAGAAAGGAGAAGGCAAGCTAAGCACCAGCATTCGTCTGACCGTGGATCTGGTGTGGACGCCACGGTGGATTGGACCCTTTGACTGTGAGTGAGGATAAACCCTTCCTCCCTTAGGTTGTGTCTGCCAGGAACTGTGTCCGGCTAGGGGAAGAGTAAGTAACACAGTCAATTAGGTTTGCCAATGGCTCATCTGTTGACTTTCAGAGAGCAGCTTTTTAGGTACAGGGCCTCGTGTTTCTCTCTGTGACATATTAACTTCAGCGATGGCTTCCATCTGTCTATTTGTTTTGTGTCTTTTTCCCCCTAACTTCTTAAACCCTGAGCTCAATTCATTTGTCTTTATCCTCTTGCTTTTTGTCCATGTGCTAATTCTACGAGTTTTTCTGCCCACAGTCACCCTCAGCAAATCCTCCCTCCTTGGGGTTTCACACCACTGAGAGCTTGGCCCTGAAGGCATGTGCTTGATGAGGGATCCAGGCACATGCCAAGTGCATCCTCAAACAGCCTATGAGCTGGACTGTGGTCCCCTCATTGACAATACAGTCTCAGGCAAACTTGAGAGAAGCCAAGAACTCCCCCCAGGTCTGTGGGAGAAACAAGCGGCAGCAGGAACGGTGCTGATGAGAGCGATGATGATGGCAACGGTGGTGGAGGGCATAGTGATTGTTGGTGGTGATGTTGATGACAATGATGGCAGTGTTCATGGTAATGGTGGCAGTCATAGTCCCGCTGCTGCTGCTGCTGCTTCTGCTGCTGGTGGAGGTATATTGATGGTGGTGGTTGCCATGGGGGTGGTAGTAGTGGTAATGACTATAATAAGGTGGTGTGTAGTAATCATGGTAGTGACAGGTGATTTTGATGATGATTGTGGTGATGGTGATGATGTTGATACTGGTAGTGATCATGACAGAGATGATTCTGGTGGTGGTGATGGTGGTATAGGTGATGGTGATCCTGATGGTGACGGAGGCTGTTTTGGTCGTGATAATGGTGATGATGGTGGTGGTGATGACAGAGGTGGTTTTGAGGGTTAAAGTGATAATGGTGGCAATGGGGATGCAGGTGGTGATTATGATAGTGACAGAGGTGGTTTGGGTGGTGGGGTGGGGTAATGGTAGTGATGACGAAAGCCTTGGGGTGGTCATTGTGATGGTGATAAAACGGTGATTTTGGCAGGGATGGTGACAGAAAACAGCAGCAACAGCACTGGCGGTGATAAGGACGTCATGCCAGAATGTTAGCTAATGTGCTCTCACGAGAACCCAGCTTTGTCGCAGTGAAAACAAATGAAATGTCCACAAGTGGAAGGAACAGGAGCTATGCACCATCAAAAGCGGACAGGAAGACCAACAGGCAGAAAGTCAAGAAGAACGGAACAGCCATTTGTCCCATATCTTACAGCTGCAGCCAGCCAGGACCAAGCATGACCAGCTGACTCTACTCCTCCCTGCATCTCCTCTGACGCCATCTGGGCACCCACTCTGCACAGGGTGCTGGCTTGGGGACTCAAAGCTACAGAAGAACAACTTCCCATGGCAGCTCAGCAGCAGCCCTGCTGGACAGAGAGAGGAAGAGGTAGCCACTGAAAGAACCAGAGTCCTGCCCCACACCAGAGGGGACAACCTGTGCTGAACAGAGGGTGTGGGTGGGAGAGGTATTATGGAGATGGGAAGAGCAGCATCGGGAGTGGGTACTAGGTACCACTCCCATGGAGACAGGAGGATATGGAGAGATCAAACTAGAGATGCTGTGACATTAGCAACTACTTAAAAGACTCAAGCTAATTCAACGTCTTTGTAATTAATGACAAAATAGGAGGTATAAAGAAAAGATGGCGGGTGGTGGTGGCACACGCCTTTAATCCCAGCACTCGGGAGGCAGAGGCAGGCGGATCTCTGTGAGTTCGAGACCAGCCTGGGCTACAAGAGCTAGTTCCAGGACAGGCTCCAAAGCAACAGAGAAACACTGTCTCAAAAAAACCAAAAAAAAAAAGAAAAAAAAAGAAAAGAAAAGACTGGTACAATATTTACTGACAAGAAGCAAAGTAAGAAAACATTTGAAAAGAAGGCAGCACAGCAATCAATCAGTCGTTGGAGGGAATTGAAGGCCCCTCTGCAGGGCAGTCACCCAGTGAAGATGGGAAGAGGGAGACAGGAAGGGCCCTCATGGCAGCTGCTGTTCGGTGGGGACTCTCAGAGATGCAGCAGCAGAGACACTACAGACTATTTACACCTGTCCCCGACATCCCTAATAGCCCCCATGGCAAACTGATACCAGACAGAAAGCCCAGGGGCTAGTACTCAAACCCCGAGCAGTTCGTGCTGGTGTTTCGCCACCCTCACCTGGGGGGAGGGGTGGAGACCAAGATGGAGCCATGCTCTGAACACAAAACAGACAGGAATCTACTGCAACGCACCTCCATCCCACAGCCTCTAGGGTGAAGGAACACTCTGGAAGAGTCAGCCTCTGAGGACTCTGGTAGTCTAGGTAAAAAACGGTGGCCTGGATCAAGTCGGGGCTGACCACAAGCCCATGCTGGAGCGTGTCCTCTAATTAGCGCTTGGTGAAGTGTCTGAGATGCTCTGGAGAGATTTGTGAAATTGGACCAGATTGTCGCCTCTGTGCCATCACAGGCTGAAGGGATAGCTGTCATGGTCAAGAGCATTGGATTGGGCACGAGGGGGCATCCAGTCCCTCCCTGAGACACCCTAGCTCATGATCCAGAAGGTGATGAATTAGTCTTGAGCAGAACCTCTCTAGGACAGCACCCCAACCAGCTGGCAGGAGGGTGCCGCAGTCGTATTTTGGGACAAGAGAGGGACAGAAATGACCAGAGGATAAGAAACACTCCAAGACCATTAAGATTCTGCGTGAAGAAAAATTTCAAGCGTTCAGATCTTATAGAAGCCAGGCTGAGGCAGATTCAGGATTCACGGGTCCTTGGTATGGATGATCCATGATGTCCCATGGCAGAACAGTGTGTTCTGCCTAGATGGTGTGTCTGGTTGGCTGTTTGGGGACAGGAAAAATGCCCCCGAGGAGGTGGGTGTTGCATAGCTCTTCACAGGCATCCACCCGGGTGTCCATGTCTATGCCGAGAGACCCCAAAGACATCTGGGACACCTGGGCTCATTGAAGGGTTTAGAGAAGGACTGATCAACTCACATGCAGGAGAAACCATGTCTGTGTGCAACTTCAGTGAAATAGTGTCAACACAGAGCAAGATGCAGGGATGCCCTGGAAGACAGACAGCATGGGCAGAGAGGGCAGGATGGGAGAGTCTTCCTAAAGCCACGCACTAGGGCCATAGAAGCTCTTGGCTGCCCTTGCCAGAGGTAGGACATCGACTCCAGCTCCAAAGTGCAGTGTGAGGCCTCCCTGCGTAGATGGAGTGTTCGTTGCTCCAGATGAGGGGGAAGCATTGGCCCGAGACATTTGGAAATTTACTGGAATGGCCACAGCCACGCACAGCCCTAGTGACTAGGTCAGTTGCTTGTTAGCCACATTCTCATTCCCCACGGAACTCCGCAGAGGTGGCATGAGCCTTCTGGGAGAGGGCACACAGTGTGGAAGGCAAGGAGCTGAGACCAGGGCTGATTGACAAGGGAGCTGTCAGAGGGCAGCAGAGGTCAGGGTTGATTTACAGAGGTCTAGACGTGGAGCCTGCTTCAGGAATGGCAAAGCTCACACAGTGGTCACTCACTAGGTATCATCTGCAGGACACTTGGCCAGCATAGTCAGAGAAGACCTTGGAGCCTCTCACATTCAGATCCATAGACATGTGGCTCTTGAATGGACAGCAGTGTCCATCCAGATGGCCCTTATTCTCTCCTGGCCCAGCTCAATTGTTCTTGCTAGATAAAAGCACCTTGGGGTAGGGGAGGGATCCTGTTTTTGCTTGTTGTTTGTTTGTTTAGGCTTTCTGTTGTTTGTTTTGCTTTTCCTTACTGCTGTCTCTGGAGCCTAAAATAATATTCATCATGGATTATATACTACTTGATTGCATGCAGGATAAACAGATTCATGGGTGGGTGGGTGGGTGGCGAAAGGTAGATGAGTGGACAGATTGATGGATGGACACATGGACAGATAGAAAGCTAACGAGGTGGAGAAATGGAAAGGTAGAGAGATGGATAGATGGTTAGGTACAGGGACGAAAGACTGGTGGGTATGTGGATGGAGAGAAAAAAGAGTGGGCAGGTGGATGGAAAGATCAGTGGGTAGGTGAATGGATTGACGGGTAAGTGGGTAGGTAGGGGGGTGAGTGAGTGAGCAGATGGATAAGTGGCAAATGGTGGAGGGTGCTTTTTCATGGGTGAATAAATGGATGGGTAGATTGATGGACGGATAGACGGACAGACAGACAGACGGATGGATGGGTGAATAAGTGTGTGAGTAGCTGGGTGGATGGGTGGGCAGATGGATGGATGTGGGTGGACGGATGGATGTGTGGGCTGGATGGACAGACAGATGGGTAGGTGGGTGGATGGGTGGATGAGTGGGTAAACAGATGGCTGGGTAAATGGATGGATGGATGGGTGGATGGATGGATGGATGGATGGATGGATGGATGGATGGATGGATGGATGGATGGGTAAATGGATGGATGGATGGGTGGGTGGGTGGATGGGTAGACAGGTAGATGGATAGATGGACAGATAGGCAGAATAGCTCCTCAGTGGAGTGCCTGAGCAGGCAGGTACCCTACTCCTTCCTCACGACGGTCTGAGAACTGTCCAGAACTGGTACTCTGGAAATGGTGCTTCTATCACTACAAGGCACAGCAGGTGGATAATGAACAGCCACTACCCATCTGGCATGCAAGCTCATGCCTCATTGCCAGTTTCCCACATCTAAGACAGGTACCTGATGCAATGCAGTTTCACCAGGGATAGGACACTTGGCAGGTACTATAATTCATATGACCCTTCCACCCACAGTGGCATTGCCAGCTCACACATGAGGGCTGCAGGTGTTGACTGGCATGGGCCTCACACTGGACACTCTTTAAGAATGACTCAGTTATCATCTCAGTGGCCCGGGAGGTGGGAGCGAGGACCAACCCACTTCACAGGTGCAGAACCGAGGCTCACGTGTTGACGGAATTTTCTGTCCTACCCAATCCCACAGTCATTCAGTCCCAAAGAAACACACAGTAGTCTACATTAATTAGAAACTTGTTGGCCTATTAGCTTGGGCTTCTTATTAACTCTTTCTTACATCATACATGAACCCATTATTCTTGTCTGTGCTAGCCACATGGCTCAGTACCTTATATCAACAAAGCCTTCTCATCTTGCTTCCTCTGCGGCTGGGTGACGACTAGAGATGGAATCTTTCCTTTTCCCAGAATCCTCCTGTTCTCATCATCCCGTCTATACTTCCTGCCTGGTTACTGGCCAATCAGTGTTTTATTAAAATACAACTGAGAGGGTACAGACATTGTCCCACAGCACTCATGGGATGAAATGATTTCCAAGACCATTCATTCATCATAAGATGAATAAGTCCAGTTCTTGGGTCCAGTTGACTCTCTCCAGGTGGCACACCACTATTCCCCCAAAACCAAATACCCCTAAAGAAAAGTGCCAACAATACCATAAGCTGTGACAATAATTCCAAGGGGGTCATCCCCAAATGCTTTAGGGAGTTTGGAACTTAAGCTGAAAACTCCCTAGATTGACCAAGTATTCTTAAAGAGGCCTTTTCATCATTTAAAAAAAATCAGTTCCTGTGCCTCGGTGAGACTTAGTCACAGCATTGCCCTAAGACCTCAAAGCAGCCTTGGGGCTGCAGATCTAGAGCCTGGTAGGAACACTAGGAAAAGCAGGACAAGAAGCTGATCGTTCAGCCCTGCCCTGTGGCTCACACATGTGGAACCCCTTTCTGTATCAGGTATTTCCAGAGGGCAGAGGTGAGCAGACGATATCATCATGGAGTCAGGTGACAGGCAGACAGGGAGAGTCCCCAAAATCAGGAGTAGAGACTGACCTCATCTAGGAGGGCACTGGACATTCATCTGGTCTACCTTAATAATGTCACTGTAGCAGCTGATGGCTGGGTGTGTCTATGACAAGTACCATAAGGTACTCAGAGTCCCAGAAGCAAATACTTGAGCTGAGCCATGTCACAGGCATCCTCCCAGCCAGCTAGCTCATCCCTGCCCCACCCAGGAAAAGGAGATTCACTCCTGTTAGACCCAGTCTCTTGACCACACCTGTGGTCAGGCCATCTCCAGGCTCTGACCACACCTGAGCCATGCGGGACAGAAGGTGAGATCATCATGCCCCTGTAGGGAGGAGTTGAGTCCCACAAGTGCTGGGCTAGGCATGCAACAGAATGGAAGATGAGAGGCCCAGCTAATCACTGCATTCCCAAATGCAAACTGGCAGCCACATGGCAGCCACCAAGGGCCACTGTGGGACAATACACTAAGACTCTGTGTCATACATTAGCAAAATCTTTAGTTAGATTAACCCACCCACCAAACAGTCGGGATCCTGTCAAACAGACCAGCCTAGAGGTTTGATGATTCTTTTCATCTTCATGCTGTCTTCAAGTAATGGCGCTGAGGCCAAGACTCCCAGAACCCCAAAGTAGGAGGCCCAAGCTGGCTATACCCTCATCTTCCTCTGTCAGTGTCTGCAAAGGGGCCAGGCTTCTGGCTCTCCCTCCCGACAACCTCCCCCTGGGTACTTGACTCCATTCCTTTTTCTTCCTCTCCCCTTGAAATTCCAAGTGGGAGGCATGCTGGGCCAGGCTGGATGCCGCAGATTAGACTGCATCTGTCTGGATATAAATAATTTACTGCTGGATGGTCAGGGGGAATTTAATTAGCTCTTGTTCTCCTGTAGAATCAGCCCACCACTGCTAAAACGTTTCACTCCGAATTAGCCTGAAAGGGGCCAACAAGGCAAGGCTAATTTTATACACATGATGTCCCCCACAGCTTCTGAAAATACACATTCAGCAAGAGGCACCACAGGGCCACGACTGGCTGCCCCAGTGTCAGGGGCTCCAGGCAAAGCGCCAGGAGGGCCTCAGGGTGCTCATCGCTGGTGGTACCCCTCAAAGGAACAGGAAGCCAAATAAAGTGATTGATGGGTGAAGGGAGTGGAGATGAAGGGGCAGAAGTGGGGGGATGAAGTGACGGGCCAAATGAGGAATCCAGGTGAGGGGTACAGGACAGAGACAGGTAAGGATTGAAATTGGGGTTTGGATGAAAACCTGGTACTGGCCAGATATGGGGCCAGGTTAGGATTCAGATGATCCCCTCCCTACCCAGCACCCAACAGGAACCTGCTGAGTTACATCAGCTCTGGACAGTGTGGCCCTGCCATTCCCCCACCTGGCTGGTGAAGTCACCGAGCAGATTGGGACCTGCAGCCTGCTCAAGGTCTCTGCTGGCCCCTGTGCAACAGCAGAGGGCAGTAGTGGTGTGGGCAGGCCTGGCTCATCCGGAGCTCCCCTGCAGGAACACTGGAAGTGAAGCATGTCAGAGAACAAGCCAACCAGATCAATAGCCCTTAGAAACCACCACAACAGAAAGACATTTAAAATGTGGGCAACGTAGTCAATGGGTCCTTGAAAAAAGATCAAAAACCTCCAAGGAATGTTCAATGAGAAGAAAGAGGTGGAACAGGCCGGGGGCTGGGCTTTGAGCAGACTGGCCCGGGGAGACAGCCGCCCACGGAGCAGAAGAGGGAACAGCACACTTCTGGCTGCAAAGAAAGGGCCATGTGCCAGCACCCACTGCCCCGACCCTGTTTGCTTCAGTACCCCTCTGCTCCTGACCCCCACTGTACCAAGCCTCTTTTGTCCCAGACCCCCATTTTCCCAGCACCTCACTGCTGTGGAACCCCCCTTTCCCAACCCACTGCTATCTAATCTCCAACCCGAGCAGGGCTCCAGTCCCTGGCTACCCTAGTACCCACTGCCCCAGCCTCCTATTGACTTGCCCCCACTTCGTCTGGAAACAGGGCAGCTGCTGCTCCGAGCGCTCAGCTGACCTACAGGACATCTGTGTTCCGAAAGGGTGCCTGGCAGCTCCTCTACTGGCATTCCTTGCTGGGGAATTTGGAGAAGTGGATGTCTGTTGTTTAAATTGCTATGGGTTTGATTACTAGTGAGATTAGCATCCTTTCCATGCACAAGAGGAGGAGGATGCTCAGTGTGCTGCTCTTTCTTCTTTTCCTGTATCTTGGAGTCAAACCAGCGCATGGTTCCGTGGGCTCCTGGGCAGTGTTCTCACATCAACAACTGTGTCTTTCAGTGTTGGGCTGTCCATCACAGAGCTGTCACTTACATTCTCGGGCAGAGCGGAGGATAGAGTTGAAGCTGAGTTCTCTCAAGGTTCCTAGAATCATTCACTCAGAGAAGGGAGGACCTGGAATCCTGGGTCTATGAACACCACACACCATCGAAGGAACACAAATGACGATTCCGCACCATGTGCCTGCGTCTATCCCCATCTCCCCACCATGGTGCTCAGTCCCTGAGCAGAAAGGCAGCCAGGGCCTCTTCAAGGTCAAGAGGCAGGGAACCTGCATTCAAACTGGGCATATTGGCTACAGGATGCCACTCTGGTGTAAGAAATCGACATCTGCCCTCTGCGAGGCAGCTTCAAGTAAGCTGGTGAAGGACCCAGGGTTCTCCCCCACTCTCAGCAAACCCAGCCACAAGAGGCTGATCCCAGGAGGAAAGTCATGTTAGTGTTAGTCTGGTGGGCACCAACTAAAGAAGCAACAACTGCGGAAGACAGCACTTCATGCCAGCCAAGGAAGTGCAGGTGCTGCCAGGCCTGAGGGCCTTTCCATCCACTATATTAGCAAAGACAGAGCCAGAGGAGACCAAGTCAGCAGTCACCAGCCTTAGGGTTGGGCACATATGGATGGGGAAGCAGTCTCCTTCCCTAAGCTAAGATACCTCAGCAAGGTATCCAGGAGCTTGGGGTTGGTGCTCCTGATCCACAAAGGCCACCTCCAGGAACTGGCCCTCCAGTTACATCAGGTCCAAAACAACCTTCATGAACCAGGAAGCTGAACACGGACCAGAAAACCCAACCACTGTCCACAACACACAAGACACAGACCACGGATTTTCTCAGCATCAGTGGGATGGCCCAGTCTGCAGTTTCTGAAAACGGGGTTTTGGGTGGGCGCTTAATGCGTACGAATACTCGCAAACAATACTGAGCGGAGAGAAGACAGCATACCCGACTATATATAAAGATTGTCCTAATTTTGTTTTAAAATATGGATTCCTTTTTAAAGACGGGTAGGAAATGTACCAAAATGTTATCTCCTGGTGGGAAGATTAAGGTTACGGCTGATTTGGGCTCCCGTCTTCATCCTCTACCATGCTTTCAGTACTTTTCAGAAAAAGAAAATATTTACTATAATCATAAAAAAATCTATAACTGGCAGAGAATAAATTTAGGAGATTTTTTTTTTTGGCTGGAGAACTCATTTTTTGAAGTCTTGCTTGGCTACTCAAAGCCTTTGGAAAGTAGAGCACAAAGCTCACAGGACCCTGGAGTAGATCCCCCGGGGAGTCCTGTCTTGACTGCCCAGCGCATCCCCTGGTGCAGTCTGTGGCCATTCTGGCTTGGAGATGACAGAGCCACGTGGCCAGCCCAAGCTCTGGTTTGCTAATCTCCTATGTCCCGTCCCTGATGCAGACTTGGAGAGCTTGGCTTCCCGGGAGGCAGACAGGCATCTTTGAGCTATTCTTCCTAAGTCACGCCTTGCTTGATTTGGCCTCACGTTTGTTCTGACCGCTGAGGTATATTCAGATCCCCTATCTCAACGGTGCCCACTCCTCCTAGCTTTATCACCCCATAACTCTGCCAACTGTGCTCCTATCCAAGTAATAAGCACCCAGAGATCAGGAAGAGGGAGGTGACAGAGCCCTGTGACCCACCTCTAGAGAGTCTCCTCAGGGTGTCACCTTGCCTGCTCACCAGCTTGTTCGCAGTGATTGACAAACAGACTCCTGCTGGAAACGGCCCCTTGCTTAGCTCTCTCTGCTGTTAGTGCATGGCCACTCATGCACTAACACAGTAAACAAACCCAAGGGTCTTTCTCAGTCTCCTCTCCCATCACCGTGCTGGCAATTCCAGCAGGACCCTCAGGGGTGTGTGGGAAGTTACATGGACTCTGGCGCCCCATTCATCCTTGTGAGCTAAGGGAAGACCTGTGTTCCCAGTGCTGACAGGTGGCTTTCTCTTGAGTGGAAGGAACCAGCCAGGGAAGAGGCAGATGGAAAGACCTCAGGGAATCAGGTACTCGAGCCAAGATGCTAGCTAGCCTGTGGCCATGCAGGTCACCAAGAACAGAGCCCACACACCTCGTTCTGATGGCCCAGGACTCATCACCTGCCTAGAGAACCCAAATTGTGGGCTGAGTTGTTCCAGAGAAACTCATGGGAACTCGCAGTGGGGTTGGACCTGGTGGGACAGGTCCTGCCCCATCTCAAAACCAGAAGGCCAGCCACAGTCGGCTTGCTGCTTCTTAGACAGGTCATCCAGCCTACCCGCAGCTCTCCTACCTCCTGTCAGGTGACATCACCTTGAACAGTGCCCTAACTAGGGCTCCATCATCCCATCAACTGCAGAGCTGACGCCATCAAGTCATTAGGGAAGCCATCTCTGGGGCCGAAGAGCTGGCTCAGAGGCTAAGAGCACACACTGCTCTTGCAGAGAACCTGGGTTCAGTTCCTAGAACCCACATCAGGCAGCTCACTACTGCCCTCTTTTGGCTTCTGTGAACACCTGCACTCACGTGCATAGACACACATATACATAATGCAAAATAAAAGTACTTTTAAAAAGGAAGTCCTCAACACGGTCAACAAGACAAAACGACAGCCTACAGAATGGAAAAAGATCTCCACTAACCCCACATCAGACAGAAGTCTGATTTCCAAAATATACAAAGAACTCAAGAAATTGGTCATCAAAAGAACACATAATCCAAAAAAAAAAAAATGGAGTACACAGACCTAAACAGAGAACTCTCAACAGAGGAATCCAAAATGGCTGAAAGACACTTAAGGAAATGTTCAACATCCTTAGTCATCAGAGAAATGCAAATCAAAACAACTCTGAGATTCCATCTTACACCTGTAAGAATGGCCAAGATCAAAAACACTGATGACAACTTATGCTGGAGAGGTTGTGGGTAAAAGGGAACACTTCTGCATTGCTGGTGGGAATGCAAGCTGGTACAGCCTCTTTGGATGTCAGTGTGGCAATTTCTCAGAAAATTAGGAAACAACCTTCCTCAAGACCCAGCAATACCATTTTTGGGTACATATCCAAAGGATGCTCAATTGTGCCACAAGGACATGTGCTCAACTATGTTCATAGCAGCTTTGGTTGTCATAGCCAGAACCTGGAAACAGCCTAAATGCCCCTCAACCGAAGAATGGGATAAAAGAAAAATGTGGTACATTTATACAATGGAGTACTACACAGGAGAAAAAAATGACAGCTTGAATTTTGCAGGAAAATGGATGGAGCTAGGAAACATTATTTTGAGTGAGGTAACCCAGACATAGACAATTATCACATGTGCTCACTCATAGGTGGTTTTTAAACATAAAGCAAAGAAAGCCAGCCTACAAACCACAATCCCAGAGATCTTAGACAACAATGAGGACACTAAGAGAGACTTACATAGATCTAATCTACATGAGTAGTAGAAAGTAGAAAAAGACAAGATCTCCTGAGTAAATTGGGAGCATGGGGACCTTGAGGGAGGGCTGAAGGGGAGGGGAGCAGAGAAAAATGTAGAGCTCAATAAAAAAAATGGAAGTCCTCTTCTCCCTCAACTTGACAATAAATTTGAAAATCCATGTGAAAGTCACATCAAGATACCCCAACCATGACCCAGATAGAACACCCTTTTCCAAGATCTGCAGACAAAATCGCCCATGGAAAGGCCCCATGAAGCGCTCAGGATATCCAGGTCCCTGGCGACTCCTCACTATTATCAGACCCCAGCATGGCAGGCACACTTACAACATCTCAGCTTGAGAACAAAGCGTGACCGCCACCACCAGTGCTACCTCATGGGCCAGTACTTGCTGATCACCAAGTGCCAGTCACATGACGGTCTCCAGGGCAGCCTTCAGCCACTCCTGGCTTTCAACCAAGTGGGCCTTCAGCCTCTTTTCCTTGCTGGGAGTCCTTGAGATTCATGACCACGGTAGCGGGTGTTGGTGTTTCTCTTGGCTCTTAGGCTAAATGTATCCCACTGCGCGAGGGTCACATCCTGCCTCTCCAGTCATCTCTTGTGGAGACCTGGCTATGTCCATAGGTTAGCTCTAGACCAGAATGATCCTTCACAGACAGGAGACAGTGACCAATAAGAGCCTGCGCCCTGGCTCATAGTTCTGTTGCATATGTTCCCGTGCGGTCCATTCTTCAGCCCACTTGGGACCAGTCCACTGCACGAACATCACACCACACAACATACTCCGGCAGCCGAGGTCAGCTTAGGAAGGACTTTGAATGGGTAGAGAGGCAGACAGATGGACAACAGGTAGATCCTGGATGGGAAGGCAAGGAAATGTGTGTCTACCTGCTCACTCTCCCTTGTGTGGCCAACCTGTGCAGCACAGTGTGTTATGATGTTTTACTCATTTGGCTTTTTGGTCTTTTGGGAGGCCCACCACCCAGATCCCAAATAAATCACTCATGGAGGCTTATTTATAGTTGTGAATAGCTGGTCTTAGCTTGGTTTGTTTCTTGATAGCTTTTCTTAAGTTATCCCAACAACCTTTCACCTCCGGGCTGCTCCTTTTCTTCCTTCTGTATATCTTACTTTCACTCTAACTCCATGGCTGGCTGTGTAGCTGGGCGGCTGGCCGCTGACGCCCTCCTCTCCTTGTTTGCTTGCTCCTCCTCCTTGTTTCTCCTTCTATTTATACTCTCTGCCTGCCAGCCCCACCTATCCTTCCTCCTGCCTCGCTATTGGCCGTTCAGCTCTTTATTGGACCATCAAGTGTTTTAGACAGGCAAAGTAACACAGCTTCACAGAGTTAAACAAATCAACATAAACAAAAGTAACACATCTTAAAATAATAGTCCCCAATGCCAGTGCCTTCAAAGCAGGCGAACCTTCCCTAGCCTCAACGTGACCAGAGATTGCTCCACCAACACTGATAGTTGCCACTGGCCCCTAAGCCCTCCTATACCTTGGAACCCCTTCCAGTGTGTCCATGGGAACACTTACAGGTCCCAGTCTTGAAGCATTTAGCCCCATGCACCAAGACAGGCCTGTGGCCAACCTTACCCTCACCCTTTCCGGGACAGAGCACCAAAGGTACCTGAGGTCTCTCCCCCAGCCCCAGATCCTTGGGAGAAGCCAGCATTCATTATGGTCTCTAAATAGATGTCCTGAAGCCAGGAAGAAGCAACATCAGGCCCTGACCTCAGTACCAAGACTCAACTATATACCTGATCCCAAGGCCAAGTTCCAACCTTGCTCCAGCAGGCCTGGGCCAGGACAGGTTATGAACCAATTTCCCCACCTGCCTGTGCCTAAGGTTGCCAGCTACTCTTTATCCTTGTGTCATCTATTTTTATATCGCTGGGGCTGACAAAAGCGGCTAAAAGGAAGGCGGGATTTAGCTTGGCTCATGGTTTCAGAAGGATTTTTGTGTGCACGAGCAGAGGCGATTGTTTGCTCATATCACCACGGGCAGGAAGGTTCGACTCTAGTTGTGACATGCACGACATGTCAGCTAGTCCCTATGTCTCAAAAACTCCACCTTGTCACCAGCCGGAGACCAAGCATTCACGCATGTGAGCCTGTGGGCGACATTTCGCATCCCGACCCTATCTGTGTTGATCTGGGTCTTTCCCCCTGCCCAGGAGCCTTTGCAGATACTACCAAAGGCTATGATCGTGTCTTCTCCAGCTCCCTTGCTCGCTCCCCCTGCCTCCGCCTCCACTGTCTCAGAAACCAAGATTGAAAATTGAAGTGTATCCGAATAATTTTATCAGATCACATTAAGCCCAGAGCCTTACATGTGTGATGTAGAAGCTTTAATTAAGTTCTCAGGCAGGCCCTGATCGGTATCTCACTGATTCTCGCTGGGTCATGTCAAACAAGAGTCGGGCATCGGGGTGCAGCAAATGTGTCCAGGGATGGCGTATGTGGGAACTTAAACATGGCATCCAGTCTCCCTTTCTACTCCTCAGAACAGAGTCCGTCCTAAGAAGTCCTTGACATAGGCCCTTCTTCACTCGCTACCCGGGCCACTGGCCTCCGCCTGCAAGCCCGGCTAACCCAGGAGGAACAAGTACGTGGGAGTCAACAGAGCGGGAGCTGCTTCCCTGGCCCTCCATGAGAGGAGCAGGCCTGGATGCCGGAAAGGGGCATCCTCTGCTCAAGCACACGGGCATCCTCTGCTCAAGCACACGGGCATCCTGCAGGCTGATGCCACTATCCACTAAACACTCAGCACCTCCTATGAACTACACACTGAGACTCCATAGACAGAGGCCATGCACCCACCCTCCAGCCAGGCCCCTAGAGAGAGCTTGTCGTGGAGACAGTTTGGCACACAGCGTTTGCACCAGAGACCGTCATAAGCCTCATTCACCCATCATATCTCGCTCAAGGGCAAGCTCCGTGCCCCAGCTAGGCGCAACTGAGGCACACAGGGCCCCACAGCTGTCCATGGTCTCACAGGCGGCAGGGTCAGAGAAATGAGTATCTAAAAACAAATAATATGGGAGTTTGATGAGTTCTGGCACAGGACAAGCTATGATGTGGGAAGGGCTAGAGGAGATAGAGTATGGCGAGAAACTGGGTGGGAAGGGCCGAGGGCCTTGTGTCTTCTCTCACTGCCTCATCCTTAAGCCTCGGGAACTCTTGCCCTAACATTGAGGTTTGCAGATGGTCCCTGACTGTGGACCCTGTTTTACCTGATTGAAACCTCTTGGCAAGCCTGGCAATTGCCAAGCAGGATCATCTCACATATGAGGAAACTGGGGAACCAAGAGGCTGTTTGATTATCCCAAGGCCACACCAGACACTGGGGGTTATACCACTGAGACTCCAGCCCACACAGGCAGCCTGAGAACAGAGACCCTCACAACACGCCCATGCTTCAGACCCTGGCCAGAGTACTTGCCCCTCCAGCATGACAACAGAGTTACTCTTTAGGGCCGACACCTGTGTGGCTAGCTTTACAGTCAGCTTGACACAGGCCACAGGTCATCTGAGAGGAGGGAATCTCAATTGAGAAAATGCCCCCAGAACATCAGGCTGTAAGTAGACAAACCAGTAGGATGTTTTCTTAATTAGTGATCGATGGGGGAGGGCACAGCCCATGGTGGGTGGTGATATCCCTGGGCTGGTGGTCCTGGCTTCTATAAGAAAGCAGGCTGAGCACATCATGAGGAGCAAGCCAGTAAGTTGCACCCCTACATGGCCTCTGCATCAACTCCTGCCTCTGGGTTTCTACCCTGTTTGAGTTCCTACCCTGACTTTCCTCAATGATGGACTATGATGTAGAAGTATAAGCCAAATAAACCCTTTCCTCCCCAGTTTGCTTTTGGCCATGGTGTTTCATCACAGCAATTACAGCCCTGACTAACACGGGGGGGAGGGAGGGGGCAGAGAGAGAGAGAGAGAGAGAGAGAGAGAGAGAGAGGCTATCTGGGTGCTCTTTGGTGTTGGGTCCCAGGTTGCTGTCCCAGACCCTCCTACAAAATGTCCACATCCCCTACAAAATTTCCAAAGCATCTTTGATTGCCAGAAATCGGGGTTTATGGGCATTGTGGGTTTTATTCCCAACCCATGCATGCTAAGGCACCTAGCTCTGTTCTCAAACCTTGGTCATCTCCTTGTTGCTTCTGTGCCTTGGTCTGTGAACTTCTGGAGAAGCGTGGGCCCACCAGGCCGCTAATGTCAGCTCTCCTTCCTGGGGCTTTGGAAGATACTCTGAAAGATTCCCAGGAGGCCCCGAGACATCAGTGACGAGGAGAGACAAAGGCCACACAAGAAGAGGCTTTCCAAGCTGTGCTCAGCAAAGGTGGTGCCCAGCCCACACACCTGCTGTCCTCTTTGGTCCATGTTTGTGGTGGGGAATGCAAGGACTCCAGGTGCTATAAAGGGGCTCTCAGGCCAAGCATGAGAGCTAAGTTCCAACTCTCTCTCTGGACTGCTGAGAAGAGAGGTTCTTTAAGGGACCCTCCCCAGTGGGAAGCACAGGCACCTGCATCTTTAACGGGCCTCTCCATCCACAGCTGTGGCCACTTGATGTGAATGGCTATGCCAAGAGCCACATCTGGGCTCCAGTGTAGTGACTCAGGCCTTGAGCCTTGTGTTTGCACACCTCTCGGTTAAGCTGAGTGGTTATTTCCACCCTCCCTTCCCTCTCCAAAATGGCCCTTTCCCCTTCTCCCTGCCTAACTTGCCTCCCTCCCATCTCTGCCGTCCTCCGAGTTTTTTGTTTGTTTGTTTGTTTGTGTCTCCTTTTGGTAGATTTGCTGGGCCCAAGCACTGGGAAATTCCACTCACTGGAAAGCCCGTGTCCCTTTCTCCTCTCTGCCTCAATGGGCCACCTAAATCTCAGAGGTAGGGAGCAGGGCAGGGAAGAGAAGGGACACGGGAAGAAAAGGGTGTAGCTCCCCACGGATGTTGCTTTATCAGAAAGCATAAATCAAACGAGAAAGCGGTGTGGGGAGGGGTTAAAAGGAGAAGTGGGGAGGGAAGGAGTCTGTGCAGCAAGTCACTCTGCAGGTACAGGAGTGACACAGAGGGTCCCTGTCCCCCGGGCTGCTCTGCTGAACCCTCAGACTGTTTTACAGCCCAAACACACACGTCTCACTGAAGGGCCCAGGACCTCATTTCACATCTCTGTATGGATGCTGTTTTCTGGAGGACTGAACAATTGATTAGCACATTGGTCCCCAGCCTAGTGTCTGCTGGAATCCCCTGCAGCCTCACACAACCCCCCGCTGCCTGGAGCCACCCCACTGGGCTAGAGCCCAGGGGCTGACCATGTCCACCTGGCACGGAGAGCTTCTAGCTCCTTTAATCCTCTCCCACCTAGCTGGGCCATGACACATCCTGGCATCGACCTCTCTGTCATTGATGGGGGCTCCTGGGAGTCCCAAACCTAGACGCTGGGGGCTTGATGAGGTTGGAAGGCATTATCCAAGCCTGTCGAATCTAAGCACGGTGGTTAATATTGATTGTCGACTTAACAGGATCTCAGATCACCTAGGAGATACATCTGTGTTCATTGAGAAGGGAAGAGCCACCCCGAACATGGGTGGCACCATCCCTTGAGCTGGGGTAGCAGTCTGAATAAAAAGCAGATAGTGAGCTGAACACCAGCATTCGTCTCTCTCTCTCCCTACTGACTGTTGGATGCAAGGTGACAAGTGACCTCTAACTTCTACCGCCGTGACTGCCCCACAACAACAAACTGTGCTCTCAAACCTTGAGTCAGAATAAGCCCACGTGTCCTGAAGTCACTTTTGCCCAGCGCTCTGTCACAGTGGCAGCTCAATGCACCAAGCCACAGAACAGTACCAACAGGTTCTCCCTCCATCTTCCCACGGCGACATGTGACGTTCGAAGAAGTAGGTTTCCTGACTTGACTCTAAGAAGGATGTAAAAACAGAGAGCAAACCACACAGTGGGAACTGTGGGCCTGGCGGGGTGGGGATTGGTCACTGTCATCCAGGGAAGGTCACTGGGCACCTGTAGACAGGGTCAACGCAGGACTAGGTACCACAAGTGGACTCCAATATTACCCCCGAGGAAGCTGTGCTTTCCAGAGGGAAGAGGCAAGGAACAAGTTCTTCATGACCACCCACAGACTCGCTATGCAAGGAACCACAGCCACAAGGTCCTTGACGTTGGTCGTATATGTGAAAACATACCACCAAACCAGAAGACTCAAACTCAAAAGCCAGCGACACATTACCTGGGGTGGAGGAATGCTGTAAGTTTACATCAGTCCCTTTCCTGAGCCTGTAGACTTAAAGGTGACAATGTGTGTTGACAGCTAAGGCCCCACATACATCTCATAGTTTATCAGTTTTGCCTTGAGCACAGCTAGCTCCAGATCCCAGAACGTGCGGGCAACCCATGTCCTTCTCATTAGACCTGGAGAGAAGGGAGGAGCTGAGGCAAGACCAGCCTCTGTGAGGACTGGGGTGGCATCTGTTTGCAGTTCTGACCTATGCCAGGCTGCATCCCTCTGGCACAAGGATGGCTCAGGGGTCCCTGTCCACCTGGCATGGGCAGCAGTGCCGACAAGCTCCCAAAATAAGCACCCGGTACCCTGCTGTCCCTCCACCTGGCCCCAGAGCATCCTTGCTTCCTCAGACTACAGGCTGGCTGGCTTTCCAGATGGGCAAGAGGCAGAGCTGAGCCAGCCTGGGATAGTTGCAACCAAACTTGCCCAACAGAAGAGACAATGACCATCCAAGGTATTGGTGTTCTCTGGAGGAACCACAGTCTCTCAGACCTTGGCACTAATAGGAGCTCAAATCCTTAAATGACTCATGGTCAAGTGGTTAATCTGAGTCCAATACTGAGGAAAACTGTAAGTAAGGCATGCTCCCCCAACCCCAGGGGCCCTTGGATAGTGACTGCAAACTCTGGCTTCTGGGAGCAAGCAGCTGAGGGGGGAGTGCATCCCTGGTCCCTTCTTCTGGAGACAGGTGCACAAGTGAGAGCCAAGACACGTAGCCATCCTGGGGGCTCTTGCAGCTTCAGAGAGGTGCCTCCCACTGAGGGACCTTCTACACACCTTCATGGAGCTTCATGGTGGGGTATGGCATGGCATGGTGTGGTGTGGTATGGTGTGGTGTGGAGTGGTGTGGTGTGGCATGGTGTGGTGTGGCATGGTGTGGAGTGGTGTGGTGTGGAGTGGTGTGGTGTGGCATGGCGTGGTGTGGCATGGTGTGGTGTGGCATCGCGTGGTGTGGCATGGTGTGGCGTGGCATGGCATGGTGTGGCGTGGTGTGGTGTGGCATGGTGTGGTGTGGCATGGAGTGCAGTGGTGTGGTGTGGCATGGAGTGGCGTGGAGCGGTGTGGTGTGGTGATAGAAGAAAAATCAAAATAAAAGCTTTCTGCCATACACAACTTTCCCCAGGAAGACAGGCCACAGAGGGAGCACCTCTACAGGAAAGCCTGTGGTGTGTGAATCATTCCAGAACTCTGCATTCCTCTGAATTCTTGAGTCCTTTGGGCCAAGCACACAGGACTAGTTACATGGACTTCAGCCTCTACGATCATTTCCCCTTAGAACTTCAGTGGGCTGGAGTCATGCTGGGCTCCAGACCCAAACTTCTGTGTCTCAAGCTGGGCGAGAATCCCCATAGCTCCTTTAGACCCCCCTCATTGTCTTTTTACTAATCAGCCTGTCCTTCACACCGGTATCCTGGCCATGATTACATGGGTTAGGATGATTCTGTCTGTGTGGCCTTAGGTTCTGCCAAAAGTTGAGCAGAGGAGTTCAGGGCAGCCAGGAGCATCAACCCCCAGTCAAGGGAGAAGCAAGAAGGCAGTCCTCGGCCAGACCCCCATGAAACTGACCATGGGGGGAGACACAATTGAGCTTTGCACTACATAGCGTGTACATAGCTCTAATCCCCCCCCAGCCAAGCCGCAGAGCCAGCCTCGAACCCCAGCCACCCAAGGCTATACCATCAGGACTGATCAACACATCGCGAACATTGCCCCTTCCCCCAGTATCTATTGGTCCACATCTCTTGTAAACACCCCATGCTATTTTGCAGGTCTTCCCACAAAGAGATTGGGCCTATTTTCTCACTACTAATATCAGAGCCGCTTCCAAAGTCCTATCTTTAACACACATGGCTTCCTTCTGCTTAGTGTCTAGGGACCCAGCTCCTGAGCCATGAACAAGCCTGTGTTAGTCCGCAAGAGAAAAAGCCACATAAAACAAGTACTTGCTGTCCAGGCCAGCCAGCCTCTCTGCCCACCCACCAACTGACCACAGGTCCACGAGGAAGCCCAGCTGAGGTCCATGGAACACTGCCCAGGTCAGCAGCAGTACCTGGCAGATCTGAAGACTCACAAACAAAATGAGCTGTTATCACAAGGTAGAGTTTTGGGTTTGCTTATTATACAGCAGTTACTAACTGGTATACCCTCTCCCACCAAGCCTGGAGATCTGAAACGTCATCCTGCTCATAACACTAGCAAAATCCCACAGGGATATGTGACGAACTTCATTCTCTAGGGTGTACGATTGAGTGACTTGGTGAGGTCTTTGGTTTAATTTTTTTCTTTTAACATATTTTCAATCAGAAAGAGCAGATGCAGTTCAGAGAACTCCCGCTGAGTTCTCAGAAGCATCCATCCCTGGCTTTCTCCAGAGAGGCTTGGCGTCTGTCGGAGGCCGTGTCCTCGTGTAGCTTTTCAGATGTGAAAAACCGGAACGTTTTTCCTTCAACGGCAAGCGGGAAGCCGGAGTGTGGGAGAGGCACGACGTGGCGGTGGCTGCCATGGCTGTGCCTTTCACGGCTCGGGCTCTGCATCTGTGCAAGGCTGGTGGTTCTTATCTGAATTCTAAGCACAAATAAATGGGACTTATTTAAAAATATCTGGGAAAATTCCATGCTGGAGGGAGGAGAGAGAGAGAAAAAAGCAACTTCATGGCGGCAGATGCAGAAACAGAACAAGATCGGTCCAGACAAGCACAAGAGTGGTCCACCCCCAAACTCTCAAGGTGGGAGGAAGGCAGAGGCTCAGAACTCACAGCCCTTAGACCATCCACTCTCCAGGCTAGGAACAAGATAGGAGCCCAGCTGGTAAGCGGCTGGCACTATGGCCTGGCCCCATTGAGCTATTCATGGCCTTGTGTTCTGGTGAGGCACCCAGGGCCAGTGTGTCCTTCTGATGAGGCACCCAGGGCCAGCGCAGCATCTGTGCTTCACAGAAAACTCCAGGGTGCCACAGAAAAGTAAGAATATGCTTTAATCTGTGGCAGCCTAATCCCAGCTGTGACCTAGTGTCCAGAGCTCTCTTCAGGAGGAAGAGGAGGACAGAGGGTATTCCTGCTTCCTCAAGCGGAGTCCAGACCCTCTGTTGTAATGACCAAGTCATTCCTGCTCTGGAGAGAGTAGGGTCTCTTTGTCCACAACTACAGAGGTGATCTAGCAATGCCCACGGGTCCAGGACTGTGGAAGTCACCCAGTCAAGCAAGGTACCCACTCTGGAGCAGAGGCTTACTCAAAGCTTCCCCTACAAACACTGACATCTGAAGGAGTCACAGAACCCTGTCCAGCTCCACAGGCAAGCCAGGGGAGATGCTGTGAGAACACAAAGGAACCCTGGGAAAGGTGCAGCAAATTCAGCCATGGGAATGGGAACATTTGAGTTGGGTCTTGAACCATGTATGGGGAGTTCCTAGGTAGGAGGTGGGTCTTGGACTATGGGCCACCCAAATCCAGCTCTTGATCTCACGGTAATATTCACATGCAAATGATTTTGAACCTTACCATAGGCAACATTCTGTCTCCAGGCTACAGACCTCTTGAGGGCACCCTTGACCTCAAATCCTTCTTAGACAAGTCAGAACCCAAAGTTGTCCTTGCCTCAGTCAGAAGAAAATAATACTAAAATACCCTTATGTGCGGTTTTACTTCCCAAGGTTTGAGTCATCCCAGGCCAAGGACGGCTCAACAATACTAAATGGAAAATTCCGGAAATAAGCAACTACTAGGTATTCAATGGTATGGCACCTGGGTGCTGTGAAGAGATGGCATTTTATTCCACCCAGTCCCGGACTCCTTCCTGTGTCCAGACTACCTGTACCCACATGGTACACCACAGTCACCGAGGCGAATGAGGTGAATGAGAGCCACTGTGTCGGCATGGTAATGTCTGTGCTCAGAAACACCTTCCTTTACTTCCTGAAGACCTCAAAGCAGGCAAGGGAGATGGCTCAGCCAGTAACATGCTTGTCACACAAACATGAGGACCTGGGTTTGATGCTAATCACCTGTGCAGAACGCTCAGCATGGTGCCGCATGCTGGTAATCCCAGCATGGAAGGCAGAAACACAAGGGACCCCTCGGACATGTGGCCGGTCAGTCTGTCTCCCTGAGCCCTGTCGCCCTGGGAGCCCTGCCTCGAAAACAGATGGGTGGCACTTGGGGCTGCAGGCTCCCAATCACATAAACACATACATACACATATACACACGCACACACATGCGCATGCACACAATCACATACACACACCCCAAAGCACAAGAATAGAGATGCCAGCAATTGGATTATGGTGATTGTCATAATTTTGCTATTGTATGACATTGTTCTCTGGCTGTGCCTCACTGATGAGTCAGGCAGAAAGCCAGGCTTGGTAGTACACACCCGTAACTCCACCTGTAATCCCCACCTGTAACCCCCACCTGTAACCCCACCTGTAACCACACCTGTAACCCCACCTGTAACCCTACCTGTAACCCCACCCATAAACCCACCTATAAGCCCAGCATTTAGGGAGTGGGGACAGGAGGATTAGCATTTAAGTCTAGCCTTGGTTACCTAGAAAGTTTGATGCCAGCCTGGGCTACATGAGATTCTGTATCAAAAACTCGAAATAATTAAATAAATCAGACTGCACACACAAAAAAAATTAAAATAAAAAATAAAGGGGATATATTGTATTCAGGGCTCTCTGAGACACCACAGAGACCTTAGACCCCACCCCTACCCCATAACAAAGAGAGACCTCACCCCACCCTATAACTTAGAGTGACCTTACCACTACCCCATGGCAGAGAGTGACGTCACCACTACCCCATGACTGAGAGTGACCTCACCCCTACCCCGTGGCTGAGAGTGACCTCACCCCTACCCTGTGGCTGAGAGTGACCTCACCCCTACCCCTTGACTGAGAGTGACCTCACCCCTACCCCATGGCTGAGAGTGGACTGTCTGCTGTGGCTGTCGGTTTCTTGACATGCTCCTTCCCTGGCATTAGGACCCACCAGGCAGTGCTGTTCCATTTGCCCTTGGCACACCCCCATCACTGTGGTTGGCATCCCAAGAATAGAGCATGGGCTTGTGGAGCCTCATGCTAAGCCTCATCTGCTGGCCACCTTGTCCTGAGCGCCAACCCATAGCCACCAGCTCAGCATCACAGACTATGGGCTTCACACACAGAGCAGCTTCTGAGTGTGGAGGCCAGCGTCTAGGTCCAGGCTCATTCCCCAGGGCTCATTCCTTCTGCAGACTCGGAGGAGCTGCTCCTCTGGGACTGGCCACCGTCCTTGAACAGGCTTTGGCTGATGGCCATCTCCCTTCCCTTCTCTGTGTCTCTGTGTCCCCATGCCCCCTTTTGATAAGGACACAACCTACCAACAGCCTCTTTGACCTTAGTCCCCTCTATAGTGTTTCTGCCTCCAAATAAGATCCCATTCAGAGGTGCTGGCGTTAGGGCTTCAGCACATCTTTTGGGTCACCCTTCATGGCATCACCACCCTCTTCAAGCCCAGTGTTCCCAGGCCCCCAAGTCCATTGGTGCTAACTCTTCATTCCTTCTTGGGAACCGTGGAAAGGAGCTGCAATTCCTCATTTCCCTACACTGTATCTGCTCCTCCCTGCCTCCTCCCATCCCCTCTCCATTCCACCCAAGCCTCTGTCCATCCTGGTCAGGGTGGAAGAGGGATGGGGAGAACAGGGAGAGGAAAGAAGAGGAGGATAAGGAAGAAGGGAGTGGGATGAGAGAGAAAAGGAGGAGGGATCACAGGGACTATGGGGGCAGGACACACAGTTCCTGGAAGACTGAGGGGCCAGGGCCATGGGAAATGTGGGTTTGGAGGTGCTTTCTGGTCCCTTCAATTCGTCTTGCCTTGGCCCCTTCCCCGAAGTCACACCTACTCCTAGTCCTCAGGACAGATGCCCACGGAAGAGGGACCCAGAACAGGCACACCCAGGCTCGTCATCTGGAATGTAGGGCAAACACTTAAAAGCAGTATAGGGTGAGAGGGGAGCTGACATACCCTTGGGAGGGGCGTAGGAGCCTGGGGGATCGTGAGGAACTGCTTCTTGTTCAGGAGGCAAATGAATATCTGTGCCAAACTTGCTCTTCACACACACAAATAAGCTTCCAAAATCAGTCACTGCCGAGTTTAGGACTGCCCTCTCAGCTCCTCTGCTGGAAAAGCACACAGCCATACCTGACAGACAACTACGGTCCAGAGCTGGCCACCTCACGGGACCCCCCTGCTAGGGTGGCACAGACCATTCCTCCAAGAGAGAAGGCTGGAGGTCAAGGATCTTGGTGAAGGTCACCCCTGAGGAGTCACACTGCAGGTACAGCGCTGTCCACCTGTCTCAGCAGATGCTCTGTGCTGGTCCTTGGAGTTCACTGATCCTTTCTAACCAGAAGGGACATAAAACACCAGGAATACTGGCACAGCCCTGAGAGGAAACTTCTCTCTGTACACCAGCTCTGTCAGAGAGAAAAATGTCAGGGACAGTGGGGTACCCATCCCCCAAATCTCAAGGCCATCTTTTAAAAGCTTCTGGGAGCTCAAGACTATGACTGCTTGCTAGGCAACTCCCCTTCTACAGCACAGACCGTCAGTGGGCGGTTTGCCTGTGCCCTCCCCTCTCCATCATGGGGACATATCCTTTCTGATACCTGGGATGGCATCCTTCAGTGTCTGCCATGCTGCTGGGGACTGTAGGAACAGGGATTTGTCCTCTGTCTTTCCCAGTCACCCAGGAAAGGTCCCTTATGAGTGAAGAGCTGGTAAACAATCAGACACTGTGGGCTGAACACCCAGCGACACAAACCCCCAGAAGCTCAGGGACCAAGACATTGGAAGTCACTGCTGGAATGAGCCCACCTGCTCGGGGGCTTCCTCTGGCTTGCCCCTGAGCATCACAACCCATCTGTCATTGCAGAACCCTTGAGAACAGAAACACACCAGCAGGGCAATCCTGCACTGGGCACAAGAGTTGTCTGTGGGGCTGGAGAGATGGCTCAGCGGTTAAGAGCACCGACTGCGCTTCTAGAGGACCCGGGTTCAATTCCCAGCACCCACATGGCAGCTCACAACTGTCTGAAGATCCAGTAGCAGGGGATCTGACACCTTCACACCAATGCACATAAAATAAAGTTAAATAAACCATAACAAATATAAAAAAATGAGTATCAAAAAAAGAAGAAATGTATAATAAAAAAAAAAGAGTTGTCTGTGGCCGCTGCTGTCTAGTCTATGACGTGGAGAAGACCAGACAACCTCTGTGATGGCATGTGGAGGAAAGCAGGTGGCGGTCCTATACCTCCATCCCTGCCCATGCCTTCTTTTCCATTTCCTTGCTGAGGAATGCCCAGAGAAAAGCATGCACAGTTATGCAGCATCCAGAATGCTCTAACAATTTGGAACCTTAGATGGGATCAAACAGCCACCCTGTCTGCCCTCACTTCCTCCTTCCTCACCTCTTCCTGGCTCTCACCTATTCTTGCCCACCCTACTTTATCACACTCCTGGCCCCATGCCCCCCCTCACCTCACCCTGAGAGTGCCACCCACAGTCTGATTTCCCACGTCAACCGCCTGCCGAGAAGTGGGACATCCAGAGATGTGGTCGGATGGCAGACCCTAGTCCTGGGGAGCAGCTCCCAGATGCAACCCTCTTGGACTGCTGCCAAGGCTTCCAGGTATTTACTTTTTCATTTGTTTGTTTGTTTTTGAGACAGGGTTTCTCTGTGTAGCTTTGGAGCCTGTCCTGGAACTCGCTCTGTACACCAGGCTGGCCTCAAACTCACAGAGATCTGCCTGCCTCTGCCTCCCGGTGCTGGGATTAAAGGCGTGTGCCAGCACGCACCTTGGCTCTCTGGTAACAGAGGTGTGTGGGCAGCGCTAAGGAGGAGAGCACAGGTTCTGAGTCGGGACCTCCAGTGTTGACAGCACACCTTGGCAGCCCCCACATGACCTGGGCCAGCTTCTGCTGCCTTGCTTCTGTATTAACCACACTACCATGGCCGACGCTGCTCCTACCTAAGTCCAGGATGACCCCTGCCTGCCCTGCTCCTGAAGCTTGCTTTGGGCTCCCCCTGGGCTCTTTTGTTCACACTAAGTCTCCATTGTTTCTGAACATGGCTTCACATGTGCGTGTTCGCACATGCGTGTCAAGTTTTATTCCAATCCTTAAATGAGGTCTTGGCTGAGCATCTACGATTCCCCGATGGCCTCAATCTTGCAAAGATTGCTTTTTTAACGCTGTTAGGCCTTAATTCTAACAGGCCTCCTCTCCATTACCGAACCGGGTCACTTTGCCCTGACATGGCCAGAAAATCTCCCATCCAGAGAAGAGACAAGGGCTATGAGGGAAGGCGCGGGAGCTGGGAAAGCCGGGTCGGAATCCTCCCTTAATTTGATGAAATTCTAGAATGATCTAATTTCTGGGAGCGAGTGTGGCCTGATTGCTGCGGCTAACTTCATGATGTGATTGTCTCCGGCAAACACTCGCTTTCTTTTTTGTGTCTGGATTTCCGAGCGACTGGATGGGGAAGCGGGCGCACAGTCTCTACCGCCACACCTGGCTCGAGTTCAGGTCCCGGACGTGGCCAGAAGGTCATCTGTCCTGGCCCAGTGCCTGTCCCACCATGGCAGGTCCGGTCTTGAGGGCCAGGAGAGGAAATTGAGAGAAGACAACAGCAGCGAGTTCCAGGACAGACAGCAGCTCCCTGTATAAGCCTAGGACTCAGAGCACCTCCGAGCCCATCCAGCAACCCTTCTTAGTCAGCGGTTTTGAGGTTTAAGGGGACAGAGAGGGGGGTGTGTGATGGAGGAAAAGGACCCTATCTCTGTTCACATTCCCAGGACCAAAGTCCCCTCCCACAACCCCACAACACAAAACATTTAGTATATGCCAGAGAGGTTGGGGGTCATGGCCCTCTGACCAATGCCTGTTGCTGGGAATAGAAAGGATCATGGAGCCTAATCACTGAGGCCATGGCGGAGCCTCTTGGGGAGATAGCATAGCTGGAAAACACTCACCTCAAAAGCAAGAGGACCAGAGTTTATGTCCCATATCCACGTAAAAAACCAGGCATGACGGCATGGATCTGTAATCCTAGGACTGGGGAGGTAGAGACAGGAGAGTCCCTGGCACTCGATAGCCTGTCAATCTAGTCCAGGGCCCATGAGAGATGCTATATCAGAGGACGTAGATGGTGTTCTTAAGAATGACACCAGAGGTCACCCTCTGACCTCAGCATGCATGAGCACACATATACACATAATGCACAAACACCCACATATATATGTACGTATGTGTATGTATGTGTATATTTAAAACTTTATATATATATATATATATATTTAAAACTTTAAAGACTAAAGGAAGACACCTAGAAACAAAACCTTCATTCCAGAACGTTCTGAATAAAGCTATGGAGAGGACATGATGTGGGCATCAGAAATGAGCAAAGGCTTGGAGAATCAGCCCTAACACTCAGGAAGCAGCCGGGTTCTGGAGAGGACAGAGAGGGAAACAGCCTGTGGGGCCCGAGGCCAGCACTCGCTGGGTGCACCTTGCTCTTGGCGCTAAGCAGTCCTCTGCTGCAGGCAGCCTAACAAGTGGGTGTGTTGAGGCACAGACTTTCTAAGCCTCAGTACCGCTGCTCAGACCTGAGCTTGGAGTCTTGCTCCTGGCTGAGCCCGTGAGACCCGAAGAGCCTTCCCAGGAAGGAAGTGTGACAAGAGTCAGTGCCTCAAATACAAAAATGCAAATGGGCGTGGCGTCCAGTGTTGGGAATGTGTTATTTTAAGCTGTGTTGCTTTTGTTTATGCTGCATTTGTTTAACTCTGAAGCTGTGTTACTTTGCCGGTCTAAAACGCCTGATGGTCTAATCAAGATCTGAACGGCCAATAGCAAGGCAGGAGAAAGGATAGGCGGGGCTGGCAGGCAGAGAGAATATACAGAAGGAGAAAGCTGGGAGGGGGGTTCGGAGGAGTAGCCTGAGAAGTAGGAGGGCATCCGGGGCGGCCATCCAGGTACACAGCCATCCATGAGAAAGAGTGAGACTTAAAGAAGTGAGAGAACAGGAAAAACAGAGAGGTCAAAGGGCAGACGGGGATAATATAAGAAAAACGGCCAAGACAGAAGCCAAGCTAAGGCCGGACGTTTATAAATCAGAATAAGACTCCTTGTGTGATTCATCTGGGAGCTGGGTGGCGGGCCCCCCAAAAGAGTCCAAAGAGCACAACATTGTATTACTACAATCCAGTGTCAGGGCTTGAGACCCCAAAGGTCGTGCTTCAAGCTTTCCACCAAGGAACAAAGTGTCCAGTCTCATTCTGATGTCCAGATGCCAGAGGGCAGGCAGCAGTAGCCTTTCCCAGGAGACACAAGACAGGTGTCATCGCTGCCATCCTCAGTTCACCCTGAAAGTCCCCAGAACCACACTGGCACCCCAGGGTTCCCGCGTGCCATTCCTTCTAACTGACGCTCTGTGGGTTTCACACACTGCCAGAGGGGTTTTGCTCTGTCCTTGAAGAGGACCCCAGACTGCATAATATTAACACATGCCCTGGCCAAGGCTGAGTCACCAGAGCCCAGGCAAGGGATGCACCTCAAGACCTGCTGCAACGATACTGCCCACCCCCTTCAGAAGATCAGCCCCTGCTGCTGCCTGGAGAAACCGCATGGAAGATAGTAAAACCCACCCCATCTTCCCAAAGAAGGTAAAGACAGACCAGTGCAACAGCCAAGAGGCAAATTCAACTAGACCATAAGGATCAAACACCAAGACACATAAATTCCCAGAGCAAACCCCACCCTGAAGGCCTGGAGATCTTTTCCTTGACCTAGGCTACAAGTGCCCCCAGCCTAGAACCTGCTCACTTGGCAACCGTATTTGTGAAGCATCTACAGTGTGCAGGGCACTGAAGAACACAAATAGAAGATGAAAATAGGGCCCCACACATTAAGACGTGGTCTGAAATATTAACGCATAGATGCCCTTCCCCACTCATCTGCAGAAGCTGCACATAGTCCACTGCACAGACAGGGCCAGCATTCTGCCATATTTTGAACCCCACATTGTGATGGACATCAGCAGGAGGGGACATTGTGGGAAACAGCGTGCCAACCAGACAGTGAAGGAATGGGCTGGTCCCGCACCGCACATGGACTAAGCCTCCTGGAAGCCTTCACAGAGGGAAAGCAAGGTTGCAGACCCTGTCCTGTGGGCAGCAGCATCTTGAATGTTGCAAAAACAATCATGGAGACCAACCTGGTAATGGAGAAATCCACAGCACATGCACTGGCTAAATATAAATAGTATTGATCTGTCTGCCATCTTGAATTAGCCATTCTACTCCTATAATCCATCAATAGTCACGACTCGATTCCTTGACGAAGGGATTGCTGCAGTCAGTCCCAGGGGCAGGCACCTGGAAGGGTCTCTGGATAGCTTCCAGAATATTCTCAGCTTCATCTTGAGCAATCTAGAACCCTCTAGAGCCATCAATAATCTTCCAGAGTAACCCAGAACCCTCCTCAACACTGTTCTCTCCACCCTCTCTCTCCTTCATCTGCTCCTGGCTCTAAACCCAGCAAAGAAAGTTCACAGACAAACAAAACCAAGAGCCCCTCCTCTTCACAAGTGTCCCGCTGATTGGCAGTTCATCCTGACTCCTGGATGATTTATTCAACCACTCCCAAGTTCATGGCCAACAAGATGGAAGCTTCTAGGGCTGGCTGCACCTGCAGGGTACCACCTTGCCACTGCTGACACTATGGGTAGACTCGAGGCCCACTTCCTCTGCAGATCAGAAATCCAAGGAGATGTCCTGTAGATCAGCAGGTGCCATGTCCCTATGGTGGCTCCTTCTCCAGACCCCATGCTTCTAATAGGAAGCCTGTGGTGGGTACACTGTAGCCCCAGGCTGGGATCTGGCACTCCTATATTCTCCTCTACACCAGCCGATCCCGTGAGCCACCAGAGATGTGAAGACCAGAGACTAGACATCCCACAGGGCCACTAGCCAGCAATCCAGGCAGGACAGAGTTCAAAGGCCTCAAATGCCCCCACCCAGCCCTCAGAATCCCTCTAATACTGACTGGAGACTTCCAGGGGCTCTGGGGACGGCAAGTCTCCACTGTGGTTGCTGCCTGCTGCCGGCTAACAAGCTAAAGAGACAGGTGCACGAACACCCACCCAACCTTCCATTTTCCCTCACCAGTGCCGAATTCAGATCCCAGCAAAGAGTGCTGAGGACAGCTGCCCATAAGGAAGGCCCTGTGTGTCTTTCTCGCAGACGCCCTACATGGCTACTGCCCTGAGAGCAGCCGCAGCTCACATATGGCCTCCTGGTACCCAATACCATGCACAATTCAAACCTTGTTGCCTTTGTCACTTATTTAGCCTAATGAGCAGTTCACAGGATGCTCCAGGAGAGACACACAAGTCAGCTTGGGCCTCAGTCTCCCACCTGCCAGCCACGGTGCGTATGCAACCCAACTGTTTCCTCGAGAAAGTACTGCCTGGTGTCGTGGGTGTGTACATTTGCCAAAACGGTAACACAAGAGTGTGTGTTCACGGCTTGCCTTGCTGCCGGCATGTACCTGATGAGGAAAAGCAAGCCCGGCCCAAGTAGAAACAAGAGCCTGCCAGCCCAGTGGTACCCAAAAAGCTCAGGTATGCATCAGGAGTAAATGAGTGCTGGCCATTGAGCACACTTAGGGAAGGCTTTTGGTGCCTGGCCCGGCTCAAGGGACAGAAACAAGAGCCATAACCCCAAACTCCCTGTAGTCCCCATGCTGTTGTGTGGCCTCAGAGCTCAGCACCAGCCTGTGAGGAGGGATGGGATGTCCTAGCGATGGAGTGCGACAGGAAGTGCTGTGCACAGGAGACCCAGGTAAGGCCTTCATTTGTCACCCACATCCCTCCCCATAGAATGTTTCTGCTGGTTCCGGTCAGTGTGCTCACCCTGCTGAGTGTCTCACACAAGCTGGGGAGAAAGTCAGCCTCGCCTTGTGGTCAATAGGAAGCATTCTCCTCCAGCCCCTGAAACTCCTGGGCTATAGGGTCCCCAGTGCAAAAATGGCCAGTCACTCATCCCTACAGGCAGGAGGGGCAGCCAGACCCCACGGCACAGCATACAGGTGAGTACTGCCTGTAGCTGGCCTCATCTCCATGCGGCTGATCACATGGGTATCATGTGTGGTATATGTGATATAGGTATATATTATCATATGTATATGTAGGTGGTACCCGGCAGGTGCAGCCAGCCCTATAAGCTTCCTTCTTGTCGGACATGAACTTGGGAGTGCTTGAATCAATCATCCTGGGGTCAGGGTGAACTGCCATCTGCATAAATAGCATACACACACACACACACACACACACACACACACAAAATCACATAATAATGTCCTGGGAGACCCATTGAGCCTCAGCAGATAGCATAACAAGGTCTCATGCAGGAAGAAGCCAACCCAAAAGAGTCCTGGTTGGCCTCCTACTCTGCCTAAGCCTCTCTCTTTCTCCTTTCCTTCACCACCCTCCTCCCCACCGAAGGGCCTGGCCAGAGAGCATGGGCTCAGCATAGCTGCGTAGCAGGCCGCTGGAAGGAGCCAACAGGTGCAGGATGCCTTAGGCACTGTTGCCCGGGCAGGTACAACCAGGCACAAGTGAGCTCTAGGGAAGAGAGCCAACAGAGACAGCAGCACGCAGGCACGTCTCCGCCTTGTTAAGGACCTTAACTTAGTTCTTCTGGCTATAATTATTTTAGCGTGGGAGACCAGTTCTGTCTCCAGAGTCTCAGAAGCACGATACCAAAATCTCACACTCTGTGGTCCTGGAAAATCCCCATTCTCTAGTCCCTTCCCTCCCTGCAAGAGCTCCACAGGAGCCCATGAAGGAGGCCTGGATGAAGGGCTTAATTCCTACCCGATGGCTTCCCTTAGAACAAGAGCGACCCAGGCACTGCATAGGCCTTGGAAGTAACCATGGCAACTCAGGGGTGTTTAAAACAATGTTTGTGAGTTTAGGGTTACTCTGTGCCTGGGTGGCTTAGGTGCTAGCCTTCTTTAAGACAGCAGAGTCCAGAGCAACACTTCCGGGAGCCCTGTGGGGGCAGTGTCCGAGGAACTGCCTCTAGGCTCCTGCTGCCTTCAGCAGGGTCTCACCTTGGCCCCAGAATCTCAGTCCCTGGCCCCATGAATCACAAGCGCACAGACATGCATACACCACACACACACACACACACACACACACACACACACACACACACTCACCAAAATAAAAACAAACCACCACCACCAACAAACCATATACTATGGGGTGAGAATAAGACACATCGGGAGAGTGAAGAAGCCTTGGGTTCATTACTGAGCAACACACCAACTAGGTCTGGGGGCACATGCCTGTAACACCAGGATGCAGAAGGCAGAATTAGGAGGACCAGAAGTTCAAGGTCATCCTCAGCTATAACTCCAGCTGGCGAGGAGCCTGGTATATCAAACTGTATATATTTCAAGAGGCCACTAGAAGGTGAGCTTAGTGGAGATAAACATGGGTCATTGTCCTAGGACAGCCCTTCTTTGAGTAGGGAGCAACAGTCAAGATTTACAAGGGTAGCCTCCTGCCTGCACACAGCCACACTTCACAAGCACACATGCATGCAAGCACGCACGTGCCACCAGTCACCAGGAGGGACTGCTGCAGTAGGCAGCGCTGAAATGCGACCTCCGTGGTGGCTGCAGTGGCAATGGCACAATGGCAGGGCCCGGCCCAGCCCTGCCTGCATTCTGCACGCTGAGTTTATTGCACACTGACTCTGGGGGAGAGAAGAGCATGTGTCATGGCTGCTTCGGTGGCCAAGGCTGGGGCTGTGAAAAGGGGAAGAATTTTTTTTTTAAAGGAAGAAAAATCCTAAATGGCCTTTCAGCCTTTTGGCGCACATAATTGTAGTATCCAAGTTAATGAAAGGCCTGGCCTGCTGGCTGGCTGAATAACCACTAATGCCACAGCCCAGGCCTCACGGGGAGCAGCTCCATCTCCGTGTGGAAATCAGACCACAGTGGGGTGGCGGGAGGGGCGGAGAAGGAGGAGGGGAAACCTGCGAAATAAAGAGCGCTTCCAGGAACGACAAGTCTCCCACGCGGGATCATATTGGCAATTAGCCGGTGGGAGGCCTGCGGAGTGCTGGCATCTCCTCACCACAAAGACAAAGTTTCCTTGAGGAACCTGCCAGCATCTTCAAGGTACTGAAATAACACGCAGAACAAATGAAGAAGAATGACTGTGGGGCTTGGCTGCCGCTTTAAAGTCCGGCGCCTGGCAGCCTCACGGAGGCGCGTGAGGGTCAGACATGCAGAGAGGTCGAGAGAGTCCAAGAAGTGAGCGTGCACATATACTCATGACGTGATAAATGTGCATGTGAGGGCAGGGACACACAAGCGTTCATAAGCATGCACATGTGCAATGAACCCAACATGCAGGATGCGTGTCCTCACATCTGCACACACATGCATGTGTGTGCCTCAACACACCTAGCCGTCTGTGCACACACACCCCGGAGTGTGGCTTTCATGTTGGCCAGATGCAGAGGATAAACACACTGTGAAGGGGATGCTGGGAGTTTCCCCCCTAAGTCCTCCAGGGTGAACTGCATTAGTAAGAAGGCACAGGGGCTCCAGGCCCCAACGCGGGGGTTGGGGGGGAGGGTTCAGAGCACATCAACCTCCCACACAGTCTCTTCTGGAATCTTCCGTGCCGAAGGATCCTGCTTAAAGGCCCCAGGAAGCAGCCTGGCACTGCTGTCTAAGTGGAGGTGACTGATTTATCCCAGCCATCCTGCCTCCTAACAACCCGCTCTCCTCCAAGCCTGCACAGCTTTAATTGTCCATCAAGCTAGGGCAGGGAGGGACTGTAAATCTTTCGGCCCGGCTGCCTGACCTCCAACAGCTGCCCCCTCATCAGATCCCACCTGGAGAGCTGGCTTGGAAGGACAGGGAAGAAAATGGGAACCAGGCGCCAGAGGAGAAAGTGATGGGGGGGTCACAGACACGGAGGGCACTTAGGGCTGCGTTGGGCCGCTGTGACCGCTGCAGAGCGATGCTGCAGCTGGAGTATGAGTCAGGACCTCTGCTCTGAGGGTGCTGGCTGGTGCAGTACCTACCCTTCAAATTCTCCAGGAATCCCGAGTTCCCTTGGCTAACTGTAAAACCGAACCTCTCAGAAGGGAAATACTGGCCAAAGAGATTTTCCTTAAGTCCTCAGGGTGTCATGAGACCTGACAGTGACCCAAGGACTTCTCGGGTATGCCTGGAGATCTGTGCATCCAGAAGCCCACCGTCCCCCGTTCCCCTGTCCCCACCAACAACCCAGACATCTTCTGTAATTCTGGTATACATTAACGTGTCTCAAAGTGGCGAGCAGTTTGGACGATTAGGAAGGCTCGCCCTTGTTTTCTAACACTCATTTTGTTTATGGAGAGTCATCCTTGGGGCCTGCAGTTTTCCAAGGCAGGCCTGTGTATCTTCTTCCTAGGATTGGAGGGAAACATACCGAGGAGGAGGAGAAATTAGTGCCCTGGAAGACGAACGGGCTGATGACTTCTGAGGAAGGATATGTCTGTGGAGGATCGGCGCCTTCGGCCTATGAAATGTGACCACACAATTTAGACCTGTCTGTTCTGAGTGGACATTCAGCCTAAGGGCTGGCACCCCTGCAACATCAGCCGCTGCTGAAGCATGGATGAGGCAGGAAAGACAAAGCCAGCATCTACAATACAATCAACACACAGACACCACTAGACAGACATTCTAGTTTAAAGCAAGCTAGGCTAGAGAGCCTGCCAGGGGATGGGGCACAGTCAAAGCATAGAGATTCTTTTTGTTTGTTGTTTGTTGTTTTTTCAAGACAGGGTTTATCTGTGTTACCACCCTAGCTGTCCTGGAACTCACTCTGTAGACCAGGCTGGCCTCAAATACCCAGAGACCTGCCTGCCTCTGCCTCCCACATGCTGGGATTAAAGAACCCAGCTAAGAACCAAATGTTGTTCTTTATTTTAAAAAAAAAATTTACTTGTGTATCTGCGCACTTGCATGAGTATACATAATTCAAAGGACAACTTTGGGTGTCCTCCTCTGTAATGCTGCCCACCCCTTTTGAAATAGGGTCTCTCACTGGACTGGAGCTCACCAATTGGTCTAGAATGGCTGGCCTCCTGTCTCCACCACCCCATTGCTGATATTACAACCACCTGCCACCATGCCAGCCGCTTACATGCTTTCTGGGATTTGAACTTGGGTCCTCACGCTTGCAAGGCAAGTACCTTACCAGCTGAGCTGCCTCTCAGTCCCTCTTTGTCTTTCTAAGTGTCCTAGGATGAGATGCATGATGAGAAAGAAAAACGTGCATGCTGGCAGACAGCCCTCTGATGTTTCTCTCAGACTCTATAGACCAGGGAAAGAACAGTACCCCCCATAACAAACATGTCATCACCCTCCAACTCCTGTCCCTGTCTTCTGGGCACCACTGAAGGCACGCAGCTGTCTCAGTATCAAGCGAGCTGCCTTGTGGGCTGTCAAGGAGTGTTGATTACAATATTATGGAACTGACAACCATAATTCTCACCTTAAGTTCCTCCGGCACCTCTCTTTTCTGCTAAGATTCCAAAGCACTTGACTAATGTACCCTCGGATAGCACCGCCTCGAGGCCCCATTACAGGCCTTTAGAGAGAACGCAGGGAGGAAGCCTGAGATCCCATGCCCACCCGCAGTGCGCCAGCAGCCTGTGCAGGCAGCCCCTGTGGGCCTGGTTCCCCCTTGCCTGTCCCTGCATCAGCTCCCCCCCCCCCAGCTGAGCTTAATGGCATCTCCTCCGCTAGGGAGCGTCGATATCTCAGGGAGGCGGGGCTGGCTCTCTGTTTATATCTAATGGGTCTCTCAGAGCTACGCTTTGCTTTCTCATGTGCTGAGTCCTGAGACCCCAGAAACATCCCCATGCTGCGGGTGGGGTGAGGCGGATTCTCTCAGCTTGGGAGGGAAATGCCCTAGCGGCCCGTTACAGGCGCAGAGGCGTCCAAGATGGTGGGGATGGTGATTGTGACAATCCTCCTCCGAGCTGGCTGTGACAGGCACCCCATCCACATAAAAAGCCAAAGCACCCACTATCCTACCAGCGCCAGGTGTGGTTTCCCTGATTCCCAACAAGAGGGGAGGCAGGAGGCACACCCAGCCGGCACTGACCCCCCAGGGCACTGTGACCCCGAATGCAGTCATCTTTGGACTGGACCTCGGTCTCTGACCCAGCCACAGGGTGCTCCTGAGCATGAACTGTCAGGTTCTAACCTGGACACCCCCCCCCCCCCCCCCGTCAGCATAGCAAGGAAGGGTCATCTGGCATCCCTGCCTCACTGTAATGCTGAGCCAGGTCCTTTCACCTGTGAGGGCACCTGTGCGGGCACCTGGAGCTACTAGAAAACAGGATCATCTCGAAGCCAGGAAGAAGTTCTGAAGCTCCCTCATCCCTGACCCTCATGGACCCCGGCCCATGCTTGCTCCTCTTCCACCTCCCCCCCAAGCAGGTGCCACCTATACAGAGGTCTACACCAGGCAGGCCCCCAGCCTCAGTGGGGCACCTGCAGCTGCAGTGATTGCCCTGGGTGATACAGCCGGCAAGCCTGTGTCCCCTACCATAACAGGCTGCAGCCAACCAGTCAGGGCCAGAAGCCAGCTCAGGCCCCCACCTCTGCTTCTCCCAGGACTGCGTTCTTTCTCATTGTCCATCCGACTGTCCCAGGTGACGGACAGGTGTTTTCATTTTTATTTTTCCATTTTCCTGTGTGTGTGGCGCTTCTGTGTATGGGTGCATGCTTGCGTGGGGAGGGGCACACGTGTGGGCGTGGGTATAAGTCATGTGTAGGCTGAGGTTGATGTCAGGAGCCATCCTCCATCTAGATCATCCTTCCACCTCGTTCGCTGAGTCAGGGCCTCTCAATCAAACCCAGAGCTCACCAATATGGCTAGTCTCCACAGTCAGCTTGTTCTGAGGATCAGCTACCTCTGCCTTTCAAGGCTGGAATTACAGCAGGCTACCATAGCCACCCAGAATTCCACATGGGTTCTGAGGATCTGAACCCATGTCCTCACACTGGCACACCGAGCACTTTCACCACTGAACGTGTCCTCAGCCCGCCCGAGCCTTCAGGAAGCTAGCAGTGACGGCGCGTGAGTTGGGACACTAGTGGAGGTCATTAAGAGCCCACATACACACGGAGAAGAAAGCACCAAACTCCGTTTCCTCTCTCTCGCCTTAAATCTCAAGGGGATGGTAATATGGTGATTGCACAGTGTGTGCTGACCTCCTATGAACCATTAGGAGGTCACCATGAGTAGCTGGAGGTGAGGTTCTATGGCAGAGGACTTGCCTGGCATCTGTAAGGCCCTGGCTCCAGCCCCAGCATGATAAAAAAATAAATAATACGTTTTTAAGTCCTCTTGATGTTTCTCTGATGGAGACAAAGTCCTTCTCACAGCTACAAGCACCAACAGTAAAGAGGAATGGGAGGCAGGAGACACCAGCAGGCCCTTCAATTTAGACCCTGGGGTGTTACCTGGCACCCAATTCCTAAGGAGAATGTTCCAGAAAAACACAGGCCTTTTTCTCCTTTAGCACAGTGGACAAACCACTCATCTGAACTCAGAATTTTGAACTGTTAAAATTGAGTGAGAAATGATTTATTTTTATGTTTTATCGTAATTGTACATATATGTGGGTATATGCGTGTGGATGCAGATGCCCACGAAGTCCAGAGGTGCCTGATGTCCCTGGAGCTGGAGGTGCAGGCCGTTGTGGGCTGTCTGATGTGGGTGCTGGGAATTGAACTCAGGTCATCTATAAAAGCAGTAAACACTGCTGAGCCACCTCTCTAGCCCAAGAAATCATGGCTAAGTGTAAATCTTGTTTCAAACCGAATCCATCTTTTTAAAATTATTTTATTTTATGTGTATGTATGTTTGCCAGCACATGCCTGTGCACTCTATGTATACAGTGCCTACAGAAGCCAGAAGAGGGCACTGGGTCCCCTGGAATTATGAGCCACCATGTAGGTGCTGGGAATTGAACTCTGGACCTCTAATTAGCCAATGCTTTTTACCACTGAGCCATTACTCCAGCTCCCTGATCCCATCTTTAAAAAAAACAAAAAACAAAAAAAACCCACACACAGGTAAACTCATGTCTTTGGGCATCAGTAGATTTTATAGAGAGCCTCATTTGAGAACAGCCAGCTTGTCTGCCCTCATCTTCTTTGCCTAAGAGAAAATACTTCTGCCACACAAGGCCAAGCACCCGAACCATTGCTTTCTTGGAATCCTAAGATACCCCCTAAGACAGTGGGTACAACTACCATTTCTGCTGTCTTCACCTTTCTGTCTCAGTTGGTGGCAAAGATAAGGAGGCCTCACTGAGTGAAGCCCAGCGCTTGGTATCTGAATTGCTCACAGACAGAGATCTGAATGGATCTTAGGTCTGTGCACCACTATCCTGGCTGCCTAGTGGCTAAGACCCTAATGTGAGGGTACATGTTAGGCTTTGTGTGTTTAAGTGAAGGTAAGTTTGAAAGCAAGACAAGGTGCCTTGGAGAAGAAAAAGTGCCTAGGGTCCACCTCTGGTACAGGAGGTCACTTCATAATCTCAACTCCCTGTCCCCCGCTGCACCAAAGACAACTACAGTGACTGGAAGTGGCACCTGTCTGGACACAGGCAGTCTCTTTACATGTGAACAGGGCTGGTTTCTAAAAGAGATGTTCAATGAGATTGTTCCAATAGTCTTGGATATCTAATTACTCGATACCCAGTAGGTGACATGTGTGCCCTCCTTTGAGGAAATGTCATTGAGGGTGGATTTTGAGAGTCTAATGACCCCTCTCTGCTTCCTGCTTGCAAGCCAGGATGCGCATCCTCAGCTTCTTGCCCCTGCCTCCGTGCCTTTGCTCCACCATCGTGGACCCTTAACCCTCCGGCACCATTAACTCCAAGTAAATTCATCTTTGCCATGGTGTTTTATCGCAGCAATAGAAGATTAACTATTCAACAGAGGTTGCAGCCGACAGTCCTCATGACCTAGCCCCTCTGTGGGCTTCCAGGCACAGCCCAGCAGCATATGAAGGGGCAGCACCCCTACCCGGGCAGCAGACTAGCAGCCAGTGGAGACCGCATGCAGAGGAACAAGTCTGGAGGACCGCAGCCCTCCACCATGCTTCTGGCCTCTGTCTGCACAGCGAGCAAGGCGATGAGTGAATATGCACTCCTCGAGACACGCAGAGTCTCCTTCTAGTAGGAATGCGTTCTGGCCACAACTAAGGGGGTCTCGAGAAAGAACCATGATGGAGACTCCTCCGCTCTCAGGCCCGACAGAATACTAAAGACCTCCCAGGGGTTGGTGTAGTAAGGGGAACAGAGGGCTCTCTCAGTCAGAGGAGGTGGGAGCCGGCCATGTACCATGCAGCAGTGGAGAGCGGAAGCAAAGGAAGGTGTTTTTCTTCTATTTTTACTCCCAAAGAGGTTTCCGTAGTCCGCAGGTCATTTCCTCAGGAGTGTGTGTTGGGAAGGTGGGGGGGGGAGCAGCCCACCTCATCCTTGTTTTCTACCATCACCCCCTCTCTCCTCTCTCTCTCTCTCTCTCTCCTGCCTCTGTGCCATGGCCTCCTTGCCAAGCAATCAAGAGAGATGGCAGATGGAGGCAGGAGGGTAGGAGAGCTTGCCCCTCAGGCTTGGAACAAGCAGCAGCCAGGGAAGCCAGAGGCACAAGAGCCTTGGCCTGCAGAGGCCAGGCCCCTCCCACAGAGCTCTTCTTTGCTTTTGAAAAACACAGATATGAAGACTTTATGTCTACAGACACTGTGGACCCGAATCCCACAGGAAGGCACACTTGGAGACGATGGCATCGTTAACACCAGCTGTCAACTTGTAAACCTAGAGCCGCCTGGAGAGAGGGAGCCTCAGTTGAAGAGCTGCCCAGATCAGGCATGTCTGTAGGACATTTTCTTAATTGCTACTTGATCCAGGAGTACTCAGCCCACTGCTGGGGATGCCAACCCTGAGCAGGCAGTTCTGAGCTATATAAGAAAAGTAGCGGAGCAAGCCAGAGGAAGCATTCCTCCATGGTCTCTTCTTAAGTTCCTGAATGACATCTCTCAGTGATGGACTATAATCTGTAAGATGCAATAAACCTTTTCTTCAAGTCTCTTTTGGTCAGAGTTTCATCACAGCAATGGAGAAGCAGGCTAGAACAGACCCCAAATGCAAAAAAAAAAAAAAAAGCCTGTCTTTTCCCAAGCCATGCGACCTCCTCTTGCTGGCCATCCCTCCCAAAGGACCCTTCACCATGGGTCCTGAGTTGGAGACAGCCAGTTCAGCTTCTCCCTCTAGAGTCTAACCTCTGTGCAAACACAATGTGTGTGTGTGTGCATGTGTGTGTGTGTGTGTGTGTGTGTGTGCATGCTCACACACGCACTTGAGCTTGCCCCAGGCTGCCAGAGGAAACAATCTCACATGTAGTAGCAGACCTTAATACTCTTCATTATCTCAAGTCACCTTCTGAGGCATGTTTTGGTGTCAAGTGAGTGTTGGGGAAGCTGTGATAACATGGTAATTTACTAAGAGCATGGTACAGAAGAGCGTGATTATCAGGTACGTCAGAATGGGTCCCTGGGCGTTCCTGCCAGAATGCTACCACTCCAGCAGTGGCTCCTGGCATGGAGCAGGCCCTATATACGCCCCGCCACTGGCAGCTACCCTGACTCTCATGGGCAACAGCGGAGAAATCCCAAAAGCATCCACCCAGCCCAGCAAGCACCAGGGGTTGGAGGAAGGAGAGTGAAGCAGAATATAAAAATCAAAAAAGAGACCCTGCCGCCTCAGACAGCAGCGGACTTCAGAGAGGCAGCAGAAAACAAGATGTTTAGGCTGCCTGAATGTTTCATGAACCTGTGAAAATATCGGGCTGCTTCAGAGAATACGGGGTGGTAGGCAGCTAATCAAAAAGATGTTGGTGCAAATGGGAGGTGTCTGCGAAGCTGGGGCCCACGCAGGCAGGAAGACCTGCAGCAGGCGAGGACGCGGCTGGGGGGGGGGAGGCGGGCTCCCCGGCAGAAATGTCTCCATGCAAGGGGGGGGGCGAGCTTTGGAGATGGTCTCCTCCCCTCCTTCACTTGTTTAAAAATAAAAAATTCCTCTCCGTGCGTCAGCTGCGTGCCAGGCTCCATTTGTCTTTATAACAGAGTACCAGGCAGGAGTGAAGGAGATAAATAAACACAGAGAGACAACCGACCAAACCTCACTGGCTCACCGATGGACTGGGGGAGGTGAGCCTCGTACCACAGTCACTGAGAAATAACATTTCAATCTTGATCCATGCCCACCGAAAGATTCGCCTCCCCTCACTGCCCTGGTTATGCCCCTCCCTGTTGCCCATGTTCCCCACATAGTCCCCCCCTACACACACACACACACACACACACACACACACACACACACACACACTTCTGTGTTTGACAGATGATCTACTGGACCAAGCCTTCCTGTTCAATCCCACAGTCTATCCAGGTCCAAATGATGTTCTGCACTGTGGGGGAGGGAAGGGCAAATCAACCAGACCCTTACCCTGAGGAGCAGGGCCTAAGCTTCTACCCAGCAAGAGAACAGGATACCAGCTCATCCCCAGACACCGTCTAGTCCTTCCATCTCTCTTGAGTGGCTGCACACTGGGGACCGGTTCCCAGGAGGCCTCCTTGCTGTAATTACCTCTGCGATGGCCTGGATTGCCCTGACCCTGGTGACACAGGGTCTCCTCCTCTACCCTCCAAGCAGGGTGAGGACCAGCATGCCCCGGTCTCAGTAGTCCTAGGACACAGGCAGAAGTGGCAGGAGAGTGGAATAGGGGCAGCTAGGCCCTGGACCTGTCCTTGGTGCTGCCGCCCTCTGCGCGGCTGCGTGCAGGTCCGCCTTCGCTCCTGAGCCTAGGCCCTGTGGAAAGGCAGTAAATTCACCCAGACCAGCTGCTGCTCTGCCTGAGGTCCTGGAGCTTTTGCAGGGAAGGCAAAGAAATAGCATTGCTAGAGGCCCGATCTATAGGGACTTTCCTAGACTTCGGCATCTTCCTATGTCTTAGGCGACCTGACTGGGGGGTGAGGGGTTGGGAGAGGAACACCTAGGTATCTTTTGGGCCCCAGGCCTCAAGGAGGACAGCCCAGAGTAATTGTCCAGGTTCTCTTTCATTGGCAGGAATGAAAAGGCGAGCAGAGCCGTTGAGAAACGTTGATTCTGTACCAGAAATCCTCAATGGCTCTGTGCAAACATCCTGCACGACCTGGTCAACCCTCCCCTGGCACTCAGTTGCCTCCCTGGGAGCGTCTGATGGGGCCTGACGCGCCCCCTGCAGCTTTGCCTCGGCTCTCTAGTCTCTTGTGGGCTCCCCACCTACCCCCTCGCCGTCATCCGCGTGGGGACAGCCCAGCATTCCCAGAAGCTCCAAGTCCAGCCGGGAAAGAAGGGGTTAAGCGCTGCTTCTCCGAGTGTGCAGTGCGCTCAGCTCCCACGCAGGGAGGCCTCTGGTCCCCCCAGAGGGGGCGGAGGCGGCTGTTCGGTCCTCCCTCCGGGCCCAGGGGAGCTCCCTGCCCGTGGGAGACCGAGGGTCTGGCCCTGAGAAGGCACCCCCTGCCCCATGTGCCCACCCTGCAGCGGCCCTGGCCGCATGGCAGTCACCAGCGCCCCGCTTCCACCAGCAGGCACCTTCTCTACAACTTTCTCCTTCCCAATAGTCGCTCACCTGGAGGGGCTGGTTTTAATTAGTGTAATATCCCCGTTACCAGCTCGGTCTGATTAAGACATCCGCCCTGATCCGCGATGCGCACTTAATGAGCACGTTCTCCCGTAATGTTTGTACTTTTCCCCCCCATTTTATTTTGCAGACCAGTAAAAGCAAAGCTGGTTTCTGCTGAACGATCTCATTACCTGAGTCCCTACTCCTTTAGCCCCTGCCCCGACGCTCCTGGCCCCAGCCTCCCCGGTGCACCCCGAGGTGTCCCCAGCCTAGCCAGCGTTTGTGACAGAAAATTAACGACCCTGCGCGCACCAGAAGGCACTTCACCTCCAGCTGGAGGAGGAAGGGACTTGCCCATTAGGAAGGATCCCTCAGTCCCTCTTAGCTTCCACTGTGGGTGTCTCGCGCATCAAGAGACTACAGGCGCCACGGGCGTCCTTTTTAAAAGTGACCATTAAATAATTAGATGCCTCTGAGAAGCAGAATCCAAAGGGGGCAGCTGGGAGGTGGCTCTAATATCCAGGACTCTCACCTCAATGCGCCCCCCAACACACACACACATACACACACACACACACACACACACACACACACACACACCAGCCGACGACGTCAGTGGGCTTCAGGAACAGCCAAGCCCCAACCTCATGTGAGGGATCCTGGGTCAGCTCCAGCTATCTAATGGGGTCTCAATGCCCCTCTGGTGGCCCTACCTTGCTCCGGGTACAGACTGGGTGCGGGACCAAATCGGCCAGGACACTGAGGGGATGCGTGCCAGTAAATAAGAGCGAAGCTTCCTCACAGAGCCCCCAAATGAGTGCCGGCCTGAAGCCAACCCCTGACGCCACTCTCCCGAGGAGAGCCCCAGGCGAACCCCACCGCCTTCTGTGGCCACTCAGAAAGTTTGGGCCAGGGGTGTGCAGGCCACCTTAGCAAGGCTTCCCTAGCCAGGCTGTCCCAGCCCTGTAGCTGCGCTGAAGCGAGCAGCAGCCTCAGATCCATGCTCACGCTGCCGCTGGAAAGACTCAGCCCCGAGCGCCCCCAGCTCGCGGGCTGGAGGGCCCTGTGCACCATCCGCTCCCGCTGCTCGGTTCCACGCACGCCGGAGCGCTGCGGGCCCTGGTACCCCCAAGGGATTCAAGGGAGACCTTAGCCCTCCCACAACTCCTTAGTGTCTTAGTCCTTCGGTCGGTTCTCCTCCCGCTGGACCCCAGCAGCCCTTCCTGGCCTGGGAGTGGCAAGAGTCTCACGCCGCAGAGCAGCAGGGTCGCCAGACCCGCTTCCAGCCGCGCGGGTTGGGGCCGCCTCCGAGATGCGCCCCGCGGGCCGGGATCTCCGCGCGCCACGGCTTCCCCTAGTCTGGGAGTTCCCAGAGCCGGGCATTGTGCCGCCGCCGCCGCCGCCGCCACGGCCACGCAGCGCGCGGGACTCCCCGGTGTCTCCATGGAGCCTGACCCCGGGCCTTCCCATTCACAAAATCTCCCCTCTGGTTTCCCGGCTGCGCCGGTAGCCACGACCTCAGCCCCCGCAGAACTCGGGAACCCCGACCTCGCACGCGAACCCCTGACCCCCAAGGGCGCCACCCTTTCCCCATGCGACCTCAGGTCTGTCCCCTGTCTCGCTCCACAGCCCCGCGTCCTCGCCGGCCCCGCCTCCCACTGCGGGGTCCCGTGCGCCCCTCCCTGGGCCGTACCCACAGCCCCAGCCGCCTCCTCGAGATGGTCGTGACCGAGGTGGAAGCCCAAGGTCTGGCTACTCACGGGTTCAGCGCTCCCCGCGGCAGGTGACGGGGCCCCGGCGGCCATGCCCCAGCTGCATCCCCGCTGCCCCGGCAAGCCGGCGGCAAGGGACGCGAGAGGCCGGCTTGGAACGGTGGTGGCGGCGGCGGCGTCTCTGGCGTCCACAAGAGCTGCTGGGGCTGGTGTCCGGCTGCTGTCCGAGGAGGTTTCCGCTGGTTCTAGAGGAACGGCTCCGGCTCCGTGTCCCCGCTCCGCTTGCCTCCCCGACTCTCTCTCTCTCTCTCTCTCTCTCTCTCTCTCTCTCTCTCTCTTCCCCCCCCCCCGTTCCTCTGGCTGGCTCGGCTGGAGCGAGAAGGCAGCAGGAGCACGCGGCGGCGGTGGCGGTGGTGGTGGCGGCACAGGGAGAGCGCGCAGCTCTGCGAGGGAGGGAGGGGGCTCCAGCGGTAGCACGGCTAGGGAGGGCAGCGGGGCAGGGAGGGCCAAAAGCTAACGAAATGTGGCCACAGGAGCCCTGGAGTCCCAGCTCCAGTCTCGCAGAACAGGGATGCGTAGGGTGGTACGACTTGCAGGGTACCCTAGAGCCCAGTGGCAGCTGGGTTCTTTCGAGCGCCGCCCCCCTTCCCTCCCCGGGGTCCCACCTCCCCTCCCTCCTTCCTCTGAGCGACCTCAGTGTGAGTCAGCCCTAGCGACACTTAGCAGGACCCCTGCATCCCCATCCCGTTGGGACCGGTTTCTCTTGCTCTACCCAGGGGTCCCTAGAAAGACTTGGTCGCTGAGCGGCAGGAATGAATGTCCCCTCCCCCACACCTCTCCAGCCAGTCTGCTATGCCCGCGCCTCCTAACTGGCCGCTAGGGAAGACCCTTAACAGGCCTGGAGTTCCATGCCTTGCCTTCCCGGGAATCACAGCAAAAGGAGCAAGGAGGCCTACCCCGGAACAGGACAAGGAGAGGGTGGTATACTTGTTCCTGATGACAATCTGTGCTCTTAAATATTCCCATGGCCTGAAATCAGAAGAGTGTAAATTATAGTTCCCAGCCTCCCCCAACCCAGAGAAAGGGAGCCTAGCATAGGGTCTGAAGTCTGGCATCTCTAATCCTGGACAGAGAGCAGCCCCTCTGGGGTCTGCAAGATGAGGCCCAGGTATAACGGTGGGGTCCCTGGCACTCAACTCCAAAGGTCAGCAAAGGCTCTAGACGATTCCCAAAGGGTTGGACTAGACCTGGCTGCTATGCTAATCTAAAAGACCAAAATAAAAGGCAAGCACCATGCATGCAATGCCTGGACTGGGGGACCTGCACTCTCAAGGGACATTGCCAGTCTGAAAACAACCTACTTCCTCATGCCCCTAATTACAGCTTTCAGTCTGAGTCACACATCATGGAAGCTGGGGCTTTGTGGGCAGGGGGATTAGAACACAGGGGTGAGAAGGGCTCGGGGTGCTCCCTGGCTCTGGGCTGCCTTCCCTGAAGAGCAAGGCTGCCTGCTTATTGGGGCCATTGATCCGTCTTGCCCGGTGGGAATCATATACTTCAAGAGAAAGTGAGCAGCCTGGCCCTGCAACCAAACTGGCTTGTCTTTGGGACAGTCATGGGCGTCACTGAATGTGCCCAACCCCAAATTTGAGATGGCACAGCCCTGCCCCCACAGACCAACTGTTTCTCTCTGTGTGATCAGGTGACCCAAGCTTTCATAGCCTGTGACTGCTGGCTAGGCCCATCCCCACCACCTGGTTCACCTGTCTGTCTCTCCTCCCTGAGCCAACAATGTCTGCCCCTCCAGGTTCTTCTACCCTGAGAGCCCACCCATCTCCCTTGGCCCAGTTCCCACTGCCCTTCTGATCCTGCTCTTAGAGGTCCCAGAGATCAAAGTCTGGCCCCCCATACCACACTATGTGCCAGGGGATATTACCTAGAAAATCTGTGAGCTTCAAGTGGAGGGGCCCAGGACAGAAACTCTCTCGTCTCACACCTGCCTCTGGAGGCCATTCCCAGAAAGGTCTGCAGATGGCATCAGGCAGGTTCCAGCCAACATGGAGCAGGCAGCCACTCAGAAAGCAGGGTATTGAACTGACGCTGCTCCCCCAGCCTGGGGCAGCCACATCTGCCCAGTAGGTTGACCCTCAGGAACAGGCCTCAGAGTATGCGCCCTGCAGGCCCAGCTGCCATCAAAGGATGGCAAGGCCTATGTGTACATAGGGACTAACCAGGATGTCTTCCCACTAGGAATCACCCAGGAGAATTTTTTTTTAATTAATTGTGTGGGTGGGCATGGATGCCAGATGAGTGTAGTGCCCTCAGAGACCAGAAGAGGGAACCAGATCTCCTGTGGCTGGACTTACAAGCAGTCAAGAGCCTCCTGACTGGATGCTGGGAAGCAAACGCTGATCCTCTGGAAGAGCAGGACGTGCTCTCAACCACTGAGCTATACCTTGTAGAGAAGACCCAAGAAAAGGAAAATCCCTGCCACAGTCACTAAGAAAGAAGCAAAGATGGCTTCACCCCAGCTGTTACAACGATGCAGCTCGGCCTTGGGAAAACTAACCACGCCACAAAAAGAGACTTTTTCAAAGTACTGTGCTTGTCAACCTGACAGAATGTAGAAGGACCTAGGAAACAAGTGTCAGGGTGTGTGTAAGAGTCTCTAAAGCAGCGGCTCTCACCCTTCCTAATGCTGTGACCCTTTAATACGGTTCCTCACGTTGTGGTGACCCCAACCATAAAATTTTTTGTGTTGCTACTTCATCATTGTAATTTTGTTACTGTTATGAACCATAATGTAAATATCTGGTATGCGACCCCTGTGGGTTTGTGACCCACAGGTTGATAACTGTTACTCTAGAGGAAGTTGATTTGTGAAGACCCACCCCCATATGGTTGATACTATCCTATGGCCTGGGGTCCTCCATTCGATCAAAAAGAGGAATGGAGCTGAGCGCCAGTATTCAACTCTCTCTGCCTCCTGGCTGAGGATGTGGTGTGACCAGCCGCTCACACTCCTGCTGCCGTGCTCTCACCACCATGATGGACTGCACCCCCAAACTGTGAGTCATGGTAGACTCCTCCTTTGAGTTGCCTTTCTCATCTATTTTGGCATCATACATGATGTCATACATGTCATCATACAAGCAATGAGAAAAATGATTACTGCTGCTTTGAACCCCTCCCCACGAGCATGTGGAGTGTAGCAGAGGAGACAGCCACATACTGTGCTTTGCTGGAAGAAACAGGACTGGAGGCAGGCTAGGGATCTGGGCTGAGTCCGCCTGCTATGGTAAAGACCAGCACCGGAGTCCTAAATGCCTCGAAACCGAGGGCCCCACTCAGCCCCACAGGCCAGATAACCTGACCCCTCTGGATCAGGAGCCAGGGTCTGTCTTCGGGACTCTTGTCCAGACACAGAGAAGAAACCTACACCTATCTTTAGGATTCTAGGCCAGAAGCACCAGGGCACAAGCCCCACTAACACTGAAGGTCAGCTCTGCAGGCCCTGCCTTCCCCTAAAGCTGAGAGCCCAGGCTCAACAGAGCTCTAAGGGCAGCCTCTGGTAGAGAAAACCACCAAACAACTCCTCCAGAGGGAGGAGATGATGGAGTGATGGGGGGGGGGCTTGGAGGAGACAGACATTGGGCAGGGAGGAGAAAATATCAGAAATAGACATATTTAATATCCTCAAAGAGATCAGAGGAGATATTGCAACCAGAACCAGGAGCAGGATGCTATTTTAAGAACATTTAGAGAACAAAAAAGGCCGGGGAATTAAAAGCATGCGAGCCGAAACAAAAAACTCAGCAGACTGGTTGGAAGATAAAAGTAACTGAATGCTCCAGAAGGCAAAGCAGAAAGACAAAGGGGGGAAATAAGAAAGGAGGAAAAATTAGATGGTGTGCTCATGAGAGCTGGCATCCACACAAAGGAATGAGAGAAAGAGGGAGCATCACAAATTATTTAATTCAAGAAATTTTCCACACAATGGATAGGAATTGACCCACGTCAAAGTATATTCTCACGAATGCAAAACACTGAAGATGAAAAGAAAAATAAATCTCAAGTTTCAGGTTCCATGAAAAACAGCAAGAATGGGCATGGCTCCAGGATTCTCAACAGGGCAAGCTAACAGATACCAGATTCTGGAGCTATGCTTTCAGATATGGGTGGGTAGCGATTTCTGGTCCAGCATCCCTTGCTTAACCTGCACAATCAAACATGAAGTCAGAAAAAAGACACTCATACAAGCAATGCTGCAAAAAATATTCATTTCTTAAGCACTATTTTCTAACTACTACAGGATGAGTTCTAACAAAACATGGGAAGAAAGACGGAAGAGATCCCACTGGATAGATGAAGCAGAGATCCAGTAAGCAACAGACAGGAAAGGGGCTGACAGGGCACAGGCAGTTCTATACCAGGCAGGAGGTCATTAATCCAGGTGGAAACAGAGAAGCTGCACATCTAGCCCTCCGGTGGATCTGCCATCCACTGCCACCATCCACTGCCACCATCCACAGCCACCATCCACTGCCACCATCCACTGCCACCATCCACAGCCACCATCCACTGCCACCATCCACTGCCACCATCCACTGCCACCATCCACTGCCACCATCCACAGCCACCATCCACAGCCACCATCCACTGCCACCATCCACTGCCACCATCCACAGCCACCATCCAC
>PVIU01001759.1:0-197751 GCA_004026605.1 Ondatra zibethicus
TGTTTGTCCATTGATCTGTCTTGCTTCACTGCTGTCCTCATTTATCGTAGTGTTCTTACTCAGCATGTGACCTATTTGCTTATAAAAAGTATAGACTCATTGTAAACATTTGGCCTTGTCTAACTGTGTCTTCCTGTAGGAACAGATTCAACCAACCACAGATCAGAAGTGTTTGGGGTGAAAATTCAATCTATACTGAGTAGCCACAACCCTTTTTCCTTTTCTTATCATTATTCCCTATATTACCTTTTAACTACTATCTACATGGTGTTTGGCATAGAGATTATTTAACATAGAAATGTACAAATGTCATATGCAAGTACTATGCCATTTATGTGAGGGGACTTGAGCAGCTGCAAAGCCTGGTGTCTATCTCTGGTGCTGAGGGACAGGAGTGTGCTCTTGAGGGCGGTTTTATGAGTGTGGTATTTAAGTCATTTCTAGCTCTCCTCACTTATAGAATTCCTAGGGAGTAAAAGCAGGACTTCTTGGTCCCTGTTTTAGGTAGTTTTTGCTTGGTTACTTTAAAACTAAATTACTCCATGCATCAGGAATTACTTCTTCCTTGACCTTAGAGGATTACCTTCTCTTCCTCTAAGCCAGTGATTCTCAACCTGTGGATCCTGACCCCTTAAAACCATATGGAAGCACAGATATTTACATTATGATTCATAACAGTAGCAAAATCACAGTTATAAAAGCAACAAAGGTAATTTTATAGTTGGGGCTCACTACAACATGAGGAACTGTATTAAAGGGTCACAGCACTAAGAAGGGTGAGAACCCCTGTTCTAAACTTTATCTACTTGCTGACCAGTATTCAGACTGTTGCAGGCTGTGTGGTGCATTTTTCTTTCCACTTCTCTACCTTATACTGTGATCAGTCTTTTGTGTCAGTTCTGGTATATCTTGAGCAAGTATGATAATTTGGGGGTTTTGTTGTTCTTATTTTTTGCAGGGTTTTTTTTTTTTTGCCAGCTCATAAATGCTTTTAAGACAGTTTTTAAGTAAATTTACTTTCACGTATGCATTTCTCTTGTTGCCTGGCTGCTTTTAGTGGAGAGTTCATCTTTATAACTACTACCATTACTAAAACCAAAGTCTGCTGACTTACAGAATTACATATGGTTCTTCTTGTCGTTTTTTTACTTAGCTGGATATTGCTAACCCTTGCCGATGGACTTATGACTTGCATCACAAGTTGTAGATTTATTCATTTAATCAGAAAACTTGATTTGCCCTTCCTTTGAGTGATTTTTTTTTATCTTCCTTAGCTCAATAGTCGGCTCAGTTGATAATTTTTCCATTGAGACTCTGGTGGAGTTACCTCCTTGAACTTAATAACCAACTCAGGGTGGAGTAGCATATGTTAGAGGCATGTGTTTTTATATCTTATTTTGTCCGCTCCTTGTATAGCTTTATTCGATTATAAATTGTAAGGCATTCTGAAATTAACTTATGTTTGGCTTTGTTGCTAGCTGTTCTTTATGAAAAATCGTGCCCGAAAGCAAGGTATTTTCTTGAGGCTTCTACCCAACGGATTCAGCAAGAGGAAAGAGAACTCAACAGTTTTTGATCATAGGTAGGTCTCTCACTTTTACGGTATAGCTATTCTGATTTGATGGGGAACAACCTCTAGGATTTGGTTTGCTTTAGAACATTGCTGACAAAAATGTGATCTGTAAACTGTTACTGGATGACAAGAGAGAGTGATATTTACTGTCCTCTTACTAGTCAAGATTTGGGAATGTGATTGTTATCTTGCTGTCCTTTGAGAAGCTTCTGGAATGTTAGTGTGCATAACAAACCAGTAAATATACTTGTAACTTAATCTCAGTAAGTTGTAATTTGATGGCATATGTTTCTGATAGTGCCTCAGTAATGCTTATGACTGGTTTGGAATTTGAAAGCATGCATTTCTAATGGCGACCACCAATACTCCCGGCTAAGAACCTGCTTTGAGTAGTAGTGTTGTGAAGTTTTTCTCTGAGACCTAGAGCATCAGGAGTGTTGATGGAGAGAAGGTGGCCCTTTGTTTGTCCCGGCCGCCCAGCTAGCTTACACCTGAAATAACCACACCGAAATTGTATTAATTAAATCACTACCTGGCCCATTATTTCTAGCCTCTTATTGGCTAACTCTCACATCTTGATTTAACCCATTTCTAATAATCTGTATATCACCACAAGGTCATGGCTTACCGGGAAAGATTCAGCATGTCTGACCTGGCGGCTCCATGGCGTCTCTCTGACTCTGCTTTCTTCCTCCCAGAATTCAGTTGTCTTCTCCGCCTACCTAAGTGCTGTCCTATCAGACCAAGCAGTTTCTTTATTGATTAACCAGTGAAAGTAATACATAAACAGAAGGACCTCCTACACCACAGGAGAGTATTTGGGGGCTTAAATTCAAATCTAGAAAGGGTGATAAAAGCTAAGTAAGTTCCTTTGGTTAAATCAGTTCCTCCTCTCACTCATCTCTTTGTCCCCTGATGTAAAGTCAAAAATCCCAAGGGACTGTTCCCCCCTTTAGCTTTGTAGATGGATCTCTTTGTATTACTTAAATTCAGTCAGAGCTCTCAGCTCTGACCCAGGTGATTTCCCATCTCAGCCACCCAAGTAGTTGGGACTGTGGGCTTGTAACCATGTCTACCTCAGCCTCTTGTTTATGATCAGAATCATCATCAATTTTATTTAATAAAACTTCTACCGTTCCAAATGATGTTATGTAATTAGAAAATGGCATTATTCATTTAGTTTGTGTTTTAAGACATAATATTAGTGAGATTGATTCTCCTTGTTCGTGGTTGGTTTCCAAACTTTTATCGAATGTGGGATTGTGTACTTTGAAACCAACACACAGAGAATTTGGCATACTTTGGAGTAACCAGTTTGTGCCTTGTCCATAGCTATGTGCTGTATTGTGAAGGGGCATTTGGGACTGTCATCCCAGGTTAGTTCTTGTGGCTCTAAGTGTAGCATTGTGCCTCTGGATAAGGAATGTGGGGAAGATTGTTTGGTCAGTCACTGGGTTTAGTAACTTCATTTTAATTGTGGACCATTCCAAGATAACAACTGAACACTTCTGCCCTAATGTTTTGCTCGTGAGATTACAGAGATGTGAGGCTGGTCTTATATTTGTAGTGTTTTGTCTCCAGTAGTTAAATACAGTTTGATTAAAGCTATTGACCTGTACTGAGGACATTTAAATATGTTGTTTGCATTACAGACATTCTGTATTACTTTACACCTTGTAGTCTGTGTCTATAACCATGGGAGAGATACTTTCCTGATTTCTGTTTTAAATACTCTGGCTTCAAATCTCATTTACAACTAGCTCTGCAACCCACGTCCTTCTGTCTGTGCACTGTCTGTGCAGCATTTTCCTCAGGAGTGAAAGGGGAGTAGAGGTTTTTTTGTTTGTTTTTGTTGTTGTTTTGTTTTTTTGGTTTCTGGTTTTTGGAGACAGGGTTTCTCTGTAGCTTTGGAGCCTGTCCTGGAACTAGCTCTTGTAGACCAGGCTGGCCTCAAACTCATAGAGATCCCCCTGCCTCTGCCTCCCGAGTGCTGGGATTAAAGGTGTATGCCACCACTGCTTGGCAAGGGGAGTAGTTTTAATGTGCCTACATGACTAATATTTATGTCCTTTTAGGGTCCTTTTTTTTTTTCTTTTTCCTTTTAGATTTCCTTAGTGGAGGCCTGTAAAGAATGTGAGTTAGACATGGTGGTACATCATTACTCCAGCACTCAGGAGACTGAAATAAGGTGACCACAAGTCCCAGGCCATATAGAGAGCATAGTGAGACCCTGTCTGAGGAAGGAAACCTTTAAATTTTATACTGTACTTCCCAGGTTTGTCTGTTTATAGTTTAGTTTCTTTTCTTTTTATGTATTTGTTTATTTTTCCTTTGAGGCGGAGTTTTGTCTCAGACTTAATGTCTTGTTCACTTCTGATCTCCTGCTTCTTCCTCTAGAGACTGGGATGGAGATGTGTGCTCATGCACTGCTGTCTAGGAGGAGGGTACCACTGTCACCCAAGTTTCTACTACCTCCCTTGGGTGCAGCTGCTGCCTCCTGCCAAGTTAACCGCCTCAACTACTATGTTTATATATTAGTTTTGCCCACTGAATTTTCCCCAGTATAATTTAATTGTTCAGTCACTGTCTTAGTTGGGTTTCCATTTCTATGTTAAACACCATGACCAAAAGCAACCTGGAGCAAAAAGGGGTTATTTTGCTTACATTTCAACATGACAGTCCATCATCAAAGGAAGTCAGGGTAAAAACTGGAGGCAGGAGCTGAAGCAGAGGCCCTGGAGGAGCACCACTTTCTGACTTGTGTAGCCTGTTTCCTTATAACCCCTAGGACTACCTGCCCAAAGATGATACCACCCACAAAGGGCTGGATGCTCCCACATCAGTCATTCATCAGAGACAAGCCTAGGCCAATCTTGTGGAGGCATTTTCTCAATAAGATTCCCTCCTCCCAGATGTGACGAGGTTTATGTCAAGTTGACAAAACCAACCAGCACAATCACATCTACCCATCTTTCAGTCCATCATTTTTGGACATTTCAAAGTTATTGCAGGCATCATTGTACTGGCCTCTATGTTTCAGCATTATTAGCTAGAGCTCAGTAGCTGCTTGCATTCTTCCTTTTGTGCAGTAGAGTTTGCATACTGTGAAATGCGTAGATCTTAATTTATGTGTGTAGTAAAGTTGGTGCAGGAGGATCAGTCCATGACCTCACCCATACCATGCAGGTATGGTGCATTCTCAGCACCATAACCTAATCCCTGTGACTGCATGAAACATGATTATCACAACACAAATTTCTTTCTACATGCCTCTCTCTTACTCCCCATCCCCCAAACTGAGATAAGTTTTCCTTGTTCTCCCTTTTTGCTGGTGAGTAGAGTTTTATAGTTATTTGTCCACTGATCTTGTGATCTTTCTTAGAGGTGTTCAGCTTATTGGGTCAACTTGCCTGTTGTCATAAAGAGGGCCTCTTGGTTATTCTGACTTGTTACTGGGACCTCCTGGGAGACTTTTCTGATTGTCTTGTCTGCCTTATTGCCCTATGTAATATTTAACATAAGCAATAGAAAGGTAAGGGCAAGTTGTGGGAAAGAGGTGATGGGGAGGCATGTAAGTACTTATTAACTAAGGAGTTCTTCTAGGAATTTATCAGTAGACTTGGATAGCTAGGAAAAGGAAGTAGTCATCAGCCTTCCAAATGAAATGTACTGATTTAGAATGATTGCCAAAAGTATGAAGTGACTAAAGATAGATGTAAAGCCATCTCATTGCAGACTATTACTGTGTAAAATTTAAAATATATATACATATATACCATACAGTGGCTGCCCACTCTCCCTCCTCCTTTTTTCCATCTATAGGGTTTGCATTCCAAGCCTTGCAGAGATTCCTAACAGTGTAAGAAATCCCAGACCTTGTATGTATAGTTTGTTTCCATACATATATACTTGTGCTATCATTCAGTTTATAAATTAGGTATATTAATAGATTAACGACAGTTACAGTAAACAGAACAAGTATGGCAGTATACATTAGTGAAAGCTGTATGACTGTGGTCTCAGCATCTTTCTGTTCTGTTCTCATCGCGGTGGTGGCATGAGATGATGGAGTGACACTCAGCATTGAGACTCAGTAACTTCCTGTTGTTCTACATCACCATCAGTCAGAGCACATTCCACTCTTCATGGAAGCTAACTTCCTTCCAGCTTAACTACAGACTTGGATACTGAAGTCATCACTTGCGGTTTGAGGCATACTAGCAAAGTCAGCAGAATTTGCTTTTATCCTGGACCTCAGGAATCTCAGCATATGAGTTTTTACTTTGCGCCCCTCCTCCCCTTAAAATGAGGGCTTCCAATGTTTTACTTAAAGACAGCATTTTACTTTTTTGGTATATTCACATTGCTAGTATCACTACTCTTACACTTTGGAGACATTGTTAAATAAAAGAAGCATTAAGTCAGCAGCTTCACTGCAACGGTCTAGTAACTAAGGAGCAGCTCCTGTGCACAGGCAGGTAGCACACACAGTGTAGATGTGGCAGACAAAGGGATCAGGTACGTCTTGTTTCATGGGACAGAGCAGATTTCATCTCACCACTCAGAGCTGTGCAGTTTGAAACTTAGGAATTGTTTATTTGGGGAATTTTCCACTTGACTGTTGAGCTCACAGCTAACTGTGGGTAATGAAACCACAGAAGTGAAGCCGCTGGTAAGAAGGGACCTACTGTATTTTACAAGGGCAGCGACTTTGGGAAAGGTGTCTTAGTCTTTGTACTGTAACAGAATAATCACTGGGTGGGTAATTTTTAAAAGAAAATTTTGGGTTGTTCTTTTAGGGATTTAGAAGTGTAAGATCATGGTACCAGGGTGTGCTTCGTGTCTGGTAAGGGCCTTCTTGCCTCTACAGCATGGCAGGAGACAACACATAGAGTGGATGCATGCTGGCCTTGCTCTCCCTTTCCCTTCCCTATGAAAGCGGCATTGCTGTCTTGGGGCTCATCCTCTATCCAGAAATAGGAGCGTACATATGCGTGTGATGTAAAGTTTTCCAGCACAGGACTCTGGCGGACTCTCGCAGGGGTAGTTGAGTGGAGCAGCTGTGGGTAGGAAGTGTGTACCATTTTGTTCCTTTCTGAAATTTAAGCCATATGTGTTTGTGATTTTAAGAATCATGTTGATAGGTATATACAGATTTTTTATGGATTTTGGCTGGAAGTTTAATATTTGAAAAGTATCCTGACACCATCATGTGAAAATGTGTGCTTTTATCCACACTCCAGCCTTGCGTTGTCTTTTGGATTTTGCTTGTGGAAACTGTTCTTGTTGGTTGCTTGAAGGAGAGCGCACATGAGTGGGTGCGGCTCTGCTTTGGAAGTGCAGAGGGAAGGTACTTGTCAACTGAGGAGCGAGTGATTCTCACTGGGCAGATGCCTGAAACTGCAGTGCTTTCCCCGTCACGGGCTGAGTGCTTCCAATTGAAACTTGAAACTGAAATGTTTCAGATTTGGGAATTGTTTAGGTTTTATAATATTTGCATAAACTTTACCAGTAGAGCATCCCTAATCTGAAAATTCAAAATATGAAATGCATCAAATAGCTCAAAAGGTTTTGAATTACAACATTTTAGAAAATTTTTTTTTAAACATATCATTTTACTTGTGAGCAAGTCTTTGAATGACTTCACCTAGGGCAGCCTCAAGCCAGAGTGGCCACTATGAGAGAAATAGCTAAGACTGTCACCATAAGAGTTCATGGAAACAATTTACCCTACCCAGAATTTACTTGTGTATAAATTTAGTATCTAGTTATCAGATCAGGTAAGCTTTCTAGTATTGAAATTTTGGTGGTCAATAGAAAATTGGGCAAAGAATACTGCTCAAAGTAAGCATGTCAAGAGCAATGAAAAGTTTCCTAAGTACCATACAAGCCAACGTTACAGCAGTCTAGGAGTCATTTAATGTAAAGGCAAACAGGCCAGAATATTCAAGGGCAGTTATTTTAATGCAGTTTAATAATTTGCCTTCATTTTGTTATACTTAATCAACAAGGGAATTTCTGTGTTGAATAATACTAGCTAATAAGGCATTCTATACTATGCACACCGTAGGAAATTGCCTTAAAAAGTTGTACTATGGGCTGGAAAGATGGCTCAGCAATTAAGAATTAATCTTGCAGAAGACTCAAGTTTGATTATCAGTGTCCAGATCAGGTGGCTCACAGCCTTCTTTCTTTACCTTCAACTGCGAGAGGTCGATTCCCTCTCTTGTCTTCTGTGGGCATTTTCATGTACATGCACACACTCTAACATAGACATGAAAACATGCACATAATTAAAAATAAATCTTGTGGACTAGAGAGATGGTTCAGCAGTTAAGAGCACTGGCTTCTAGAAGACCTAGGCTTAATTCCCAGCACCCATATGGCAGCTCAGAACCATCTGTATACCAACACCCTCTTCTGGCCTCCCCAGGCACCAGGCATGCATGCAGACTGTGGGTCTCTATCTGTTCCATCTGCTGCAGGAGGAAGCCTCTCTGATGATGTCTGAACAAGGCACCAGTCATTTATTTGGAGTACTCAGCCTGTGGGTTTCACTCTACTCTCAGCCTGTATTATTGTGTGGCTAACCACCTGTTCTCCAAAAGGACCCACACTTCATCTTCCTCTGCCTGAAGTCCCTCTTCCTGTGGCTTTATTACCCCTGACCCAGTTCTAAGCAACCCAAAGACCTGCTTATTTTTCTCCCACCTCCTGCTTAGAACTGAGGTTTAGACTTCTCAAGCTAGCCTTTGCATTTAGGGCTGGGATTTTGTGTCTTTTGTTTGGTTGGGAGTTTTGTTTTGTTTGCTTTCTACAAAAGTATCTGTCATCTTTACAGAATTAAGAGATATGACCATTGTTAAAAATGTGAATTAGTATTTAAGAGCTCCTGTCTTATTTTAGAAGCTAGCCACTAGGTGTCCCTCTTGTAAAGACATAACAAATATTTTATAAGTTTAAAAATATTCTTTAGATATGTTTATAGCTTTCTAATTATATCATGTAACATGCTCATCTGCTTGTTTGTTAATGTGATAGCACTTGTTTCTTTAAACAGTGTATCAAATTTAAACACAGGAGTTGTTTTTCATGTTTTTTTTTTAAACACAGTCTCTGTATAGGTGTAGATTTTTACTTTTCTGCAGCATGGCTTTAGAAAGGAAAATTAAAATGATGATTCTAACAGTTGTTACAGAGAACAAGTAGATTCTGTAGTGAGATTTAGAGGGTTATGTAATAGGTACTTGGTATAAACTTGTAGCTGGGCTAAAATGTTGAACTCTGCCATTTCTTTTCCATGTAGCTTTTAGATGTTGATGGAGGAGTTTCAGAGTAACTGCAGAGTCTTCCATAAGTACTGTAAAAAAAAAAAAAAATAGGAGCCTCGTTGTTCCCCATTCCTGCCTTCTGGACCATGGCCGTGCCAGCAGCAGCAAGGAGCTCTGTGACTTGTTGAGTGTGCCTTCCTGTGGTTCTTCCACTGGCTGGAAATGGGAACCCTAGCAGTGTGATCATCTTCATTGTCCACAGTTGCTCCAGTTAGGGAAGTCTTTCCAGACACTAGGCCTTCGTGGTATGCCTCTAGAATGTGTCCCTCCCCAGAGCCTTGATGACAGCATTTAGAAGTCATATCTCCATGTGTGTTCCTGTCTTTCTTAGGGGACGTCTGTAGTAGGAGGTCGCTGGACCAATCTGTTGAGGGAGGCTGCTTGTTTGTTCCTGGCGGCCTAGACCACGAAATAATCACTCAGAAACTATATTATTTGTAATACTGTTTGGCCAATAGCTTAAGAATATTTTTAGCTAGCCCTTATATCCTGAACTAACCCATCTCCCTTAATCTGTGTATCGCCACGTGGCTGTGGTTTATCAGCAAGGTTCCATCCAGCGTCTGTCTCTAGTGGGGACTACATGGCTTCTCTCTGACTCTGCCTTCTTTCTCCCAGCATTTGGTTTAGTTTTCCCCACCTACCTCTGTTCTGCCCTGCTATAGACCCAAAGCAGTTTCTTTATTAATCAGTGGTAATCACAGCATACAGAGGGGAATCCCACATCAGACGTCTAAGCGTTTTTCTACCTTCAGCGTCTATACTGATGCCAGATATGTCTCTCTACAGCCTGCTTTTAGCGTGATGGTCACCTGCTCAGAATAGTAAAGTTTCTTGCCCCCATCTCAGTGCTAGATATCTCAATTAGCAGAATTGCCAATAGTTTAAATGCTTTATCTCATCTCCTAGCGTTGTGTATGAAACTCTGAAATGTTTTGCCCTGTCCGTTACTAGAAGTTAACAGCTGCTTCTCAATCACTCTGCAACCTGGATTGCTGTCTTTTAAGCAGAAGAAAGATCATTTTAGGTACTTCTCATGAAGCAAGATAATGCGAGCTGCCTTGTGTTCTGTTCATCAAGCCCAAGTGTCTGAGCCTCTGAAAGGCACTCAGAACTGAACCACTCAGAAACAGTACACACCCCCGTCCCTGTTACAGATGCTCTGCACCAAGGCAGCAGGCACAGAGAAGGGCTCTACACACACATGAACCAGACAGAGTGTGACCTCTGCTGTCACCCTCTTTACCAAGCAAACACACGGGGCAAGGCGCTCACCATCCTGACTCCCAGGATGTCATCTTCTGTGTTGGCTCTCCATCTGTGGGAGTGCACATTGCTCTCATCTTCTCCAGCAGGTCTCTTTTGCCTAAGTCCCTCTAGTACATATTTTCTCCACAGTTAATATGAAACTGATGCCAACATTTAATACTGGGGTTCATTTTTTTGGCATGCATATATCTGTTCTTCTTCCATTATAGTGTTTTTATGAGGGGCTCCCTGGTTATTTCGAAAGGTATATTTTGTGTGTGTAGAGCCCTTTGATACTTTCTAGAAAAACTTGTATTCCTGAACCTTAGTGGCTCTGAACTGGAGCCATTCCCAAATGCCACTCTTGCTTCTACCACAGCCAGTTAAGACCTGCCGTAAGTGGTTAAAAATATTCTTTTTCTTTTCAGCCTTCACGAGTCACATGCATTTTCTTAACATACCCACTCCCAGCTCCCACAGCACCTAGCTAACCTGCTTTCTCTTGTTGTGTAGTAGAGTACTTCTTGGGCAAAATACAGAACTGGTCCCTTTGAAAATGTTTTCATAATGATGTGAGACATGAAACTGGTTTTCACTCAAATTCTAGTTATTTTAATCCAGACTAAGTGACTGAGCAGGCCCTTTGTATTTCTGCTTCCAGAAATACTTAATCATAGTACTAATCCTAATAAAATAAATGATTTTTATGAGGAAAGGTTGCATTTATTTTTGAGAGACCTTAAGTTTTCATCATGAAAAATACTTTAAAGGTCAGGCAGTTGTGAGTGAAGGATTGTGTAGCTATTTCGTTTCTTAGTCCTTCAAGGGCTTCCAAATTTGGTAGATTTTCTTTCAGTTTTCAATTAAAATAAGGTTTATTGCTGACAGTGGAACAAAATGCTTTTATTCCTAAAATTCCATCAGGTATTACTTGATGGCTCTAAATGTCCTAATAGTTGACATTTAGCTCTCTCCTTTCTGTTGTTTATAAATGTGCTGTCTTTGGTTTTGTTTTTTGTTTGTTTGTTTTTAATCTGACGCAAACCTAGGCGTACCTGGAAAGAGAAGCCTCAGTTGAGGAATTGCCTCCATCAGAGGAGTGGGCATGTTTGATTATTAATTGATGTAACAGCCCACTTTGGGATGTATCATCCCTGCTTATGTTGATATAGGCCGTATGAGAAGGGTATCTGGAAAGCCAGTTAGCAGTGTTCTCTTCTGTGCCTTGCTCCCGCCTTCAGGCTCTGGCCTTGAGTTCCTGTGTTGGCTTCCTCTATGATGGGCTGTGACCTGTAAGACAGATACAGGCTCTTCTCCCTTAAATTGTGTTCAGTCTTTAATCCCAGCACTCTGGAGGCTGAAGCAGGCAGATCTCTGCAAGTTCAAGGTCAGCCTGGTCTACAAATTGAGTTCTAGGACATCCAGGGCTACACAGTGAGACCCTATCTCAAAGTCAAAAAAAAAAAATGTATAAAGAAGGGGCCAGAGAAGGGCCCAGTGAGGAAAGGGGCTTACTGCCAGGCCTTCGCCCTGTAGTTAAGCCTCAGTTGATGAGTCTTCCTCTCAGTCCGTCTCTCTCTCTCTAAAAGCCTTGTGAAGAGAACATCAGAGAGCAGTCAGGAGATGTACAGTCTCATCACTGGACACTGTACTTTGCATCCAGTGTTTCGTTTATGGGACTCATGGGATGGTTGCAGTTAAATACATTGTCAGCATTTCTGTGCTAAGCTTTGTAGTTAAGATCATTGAATTGAATATATAATCATAAAGATTCTAGTGTGTTTAAGTTCTCAACATATTGCTTGTCCTTTTAATAACATTGTAGTAAAGCAAGGCGGTGGTGGCACACGCCTTCAATCCCAGCACTTGGGAGACAGAATCTCTGTGAGTTCGAGTGCCAGGACAGGCTCCAAAGCTACAGAGAAACCCTGTCTCAAAAAAACCAAAATAATAATAATAAATTAATAATAATATTGTATTAAAAATGTCATCATCTCCTGTTTACTGTGAGAAATCTGAGACTAGAAGTATGTAGTGTCCTGCTCAAGATACATTAGGTATAAATTGTTAAGAGTAGAATTCAGACAGAAGGTCCATTTAACTTCTCCCCTATCCTGTGAGCATTATGAGTGTGTGTGCACATATGTTTATTCCATACTCTTGCTGTGTAAAATGTAAATAAAGAATAGAATGTTTCCATAAGAAAATTATGGATGAAAGGAAAGACGCAGAACCCTCAGCTAGTGGCTTTAATCACTCGCTGCTCACATAGCAAGTCTGTGTGGGCTGTCCCCTTCTCAGTGTCTGGCCTTGAGGACTACCAAGCCCTCAGAAGTGTTCTTAAGGGGACAGTGGTTTTGTCTGTTTGCTCTCTTATTGGCACTGGGGATTAAACCCAGGGTTTCTCAGGTGCTGGCAAGCACTCTCACTATGCTGCAACTCAGCCCTCTGTTTGGTTTTGAGACAGGGTCTTGGTAAGTTGACCAAGTGGACTTTGAGCATATGTAGACCCTGCCAGCACTGAATCCTCCTGCCCAAGCCTCCCTAGTAGATGGGATGGCAGACATTTGCAACCAGCTCAAACTCCTTTAAGTTTCTCTGACTCTATTGTGTTATCCTGGAGTCTGGGTCTGGGTCTTAAGCTTGTAACCGAGACTAGCCTCAGACTTCCTGGGAGTCGGGGCTGACCTCATCCTGCTTTTGCCTCCAAATTCAGGGATTATAAGCATGTGCCATCATTCCTGGGTATTTGTGACATACTTCTCAGCAAAATTACTGTGAGGCTACCAGAGGAATTATATAGATAATCCAGTCCTCGTGGGGCCTGTGCATTATGTGGTAAAGGCCACAGGTCAGTGTTCTCAGGCTCCACCTTGTTTTTTGAGGCAGGATCTTACTTGATATTTGATTGAGCTAGACTGACTGGCCAGTGAGCCCCAGGAATCTGACTTGTAAGCCATTTACCAACTGGGCCATCTTCCCCATCCCTAGAGTAATAATTTTGAGGCAACATGTTGCATGTTGGAATGAATATTTTTCTAATAAGGAAGTATTTTAGTTTAGAGAAAGATTGAGGGTTACTCATGTTTGTCTCACTATTATCTGGTACTTCTCATAAAAATTGTCTTTGGTTTTATTGGTAGTAGAAAATAACATCATGTGGAAGATTTATTTAATGCAGGCTATTCTTAAATAAGAATTAAAGCATTCTATGTCATAACTCTCAGACTTGGAAGTACATCATTCAGCATGCATACCCCTCCTCATGGCATAGTGCTGCCTGTCCTTAGGGCTAGTTAACAGTCATTGTGTAAATCTGCTTCTTAGGATAGAGGTTGTTTCTGACGACCCCCGCTATAACACGAGGTACAGTGGACAGTTATGCATATCTTATTAATTGCCCAATTGTTTCTTCAGTATAAATTCCTAGGAATGGAACTGACGGGCAGAAGTGTGTACTGTTCTGAATGATAACTTGCACTGCAGAGGCTTTATGTTTTGGTCAGCAATGGCAGTGTCTAATTTTTCCCTCCCCTAGTGTCCTAATCTTCACAGTGTGTCTGAGATTGGATAGGCAGCACATTTCTTTTATGTGCACTTCTTTACTGAGTATGAACAAGCCCTGTAGCCGTAGTAATGTACCATTTAACAGGAGCTGATAACTTGGGATTTGCATATTCTGTAGTATTCTGATAGAGCTTCAGATATCAAAGGGGCAGGTTTTACTAATAAAGTCAAGAATAACTGAGTACATGAGCGTAGCACCCCTGCCAGTGTCTTCCGTCTACATATTATTTTATTGAAACTATGAAAGGATGGCTCTTCAAAGTTCCAGGTAAACAAAAGTTGATAAATATGTATAACATGTGCCTTCTATTTCTCAATCTTTACCCCCCCACACACTCCTTTAGACATTTTCCTTCTAACTGCATTCTGTGATGTCTTGATACATTGTGTATCTGTTTACATACTGCCTGTTAATCATGCATTAAAATTATATTGGCCATCTAAAAGACATTGGGGCAATACTGCATCAATTGAGAATTCATGGTAGCTGTTTGTGGTTGTGTGTGCACTTACATAAATATTTAGGATAAGATCAGAAAACCTCAGCCACACCCTTGCTGAACCTTTGATACATTTGGTTTCATGGGACTCAGAGGCTTTGTCAGTTGTCCAGAAAGGAGTAAGTAGTACTGTTAGTAATTATGTCCACCATTTCTTAATCTGTTCAACTGTAAACAAGTGCCTTGGATTATTTAAGTTCTGTAGAATGTTCTAGGTGGAGATGCCAGGTGTGCAGCATTCCTATTGTTGTTGAAGGTATCTGGTTATATTTGGGGAAGAGTTTCCGTAGTGAATTAGAAGTGCCTGATAGTAAGTGCTAACCCCTGTCCAACATTCTCTCACAGTGGCTCTGTCTCCTGCAGACACTGGGAATGCTGGGGAACATTTTAGTTCCAGGTGCCAGAACTGTGAGCCTGAATCCTTGTGACATCTGGTGGGTCAGTTAGGCTGGCGCTCCGTTAAATACACTGCAGTGGTTTATGGGACAGAGAAGTAGCTGGTCAAACATGTTGGCACTGCCACGATTGAGAAGCCATGAACTAGCCAAGTGTATGAACACTTCTTAAAGTCTGCCTTTAGAAGATACCAGGTAGTGTTCTGGTTTTAGTATGTGTACATATTCTGAGTCGTTTGTGTATAATTATGAGTCTCCAGAAGGGGTTTGCCCATGTGCACTATTACTTCCAGTTATGCCTACATGAATTTCAGTCCCACTACAAGTCTTCAGAGAAGGAACCAGCGAGATGGCTCTGCAGGTAAAGGAGCGTGCTGTTCCTGTAATGTTCATTTAAATCAGTAACTGCTGCATCTACACAGGTCTTTGTGACGCTCTTTGCCCCTCAGAGACTTGATGGCAGGCTTCAACTTCAGTAACCTATGCTTTCTGATGTTCTAGCCAAGAACAAACTAAACTCAGCTTAACCCAGTGTTTTTCTTGTATAGTAATGGTGCCGTAAACACAATCATAATCTGCACATTTTTCCTCTAGTTTTTCCAAAACCTGCATTAGTAATGTATATATCCAGCTGGTGGTGGCTTACGGCTTTAATCCCAACACTAAGGAAGGCAGAGGCAGGCAGGTCTACAAACAGAGTTTCAGGACACCCAGAGCTGTTACACAGAGAAACCTGTTTGGAAACAAACAAACAAACAACAAAAAAAAAAAATTGGGGGTCCTCCTACAGCGTAAATTTCAAAAAGATGCTGATCATTGCCTAGAAGAAATGTAACAATTGGATGGTAAATGTTTTCTTCTAAGACAAGAAAATACATGTAGGCCAAGTGTCACCCAGTAGGCAGACTGACCTCTGAGTTCAAGAACAAACTGTCCTACATAGTAAGTGCACTAGGCTAGCCAGGGCTGCTCAGTGAGATCCTGAGATCCTGTTTCCACAATAAAAGGAAAACATGCAAAGCCATCACTGCAGTGAAAAGGTTTAAATTTCCCATGATGGATACTTTGAACAGTAGTTGGCTTTTTGTTTTAATTTAATTTAATTTTGTTTTCTGATTTTAGGTATGGTAAATAGGGTGTGTGGTCCTTTTTCTAAAACCAAGCATTTAGTGAGTTACTAATTCAGGTCCTGTGTCAGACCAGAGTTTAGGTGGGAAGCGAAGGCACTCAGTGCATTTTGCTTAGCAACCAGCTTGTTGTGTTCTGTTTGCTACTGAATGCAGCAGTCATGCCTCATAGGTGCGTGTGCAGCTGGACTCAGCCGGACAGTACTTGATTCACCTGCTCTCTAGACTCGTCAGGCGAAGACACCCTCTCTGTTTAGTCGTGAGGAGATGCATTTGTAAACTGCAAGTTTCAGCTCACCCCTCTCAAGCCCCAGCTTCGAAAAATCACCTTCTATTCAGGCAGACTGATGTCCCTGGGATTCAGAACTTTCCTATGACCAACCCTTACAAGTGCTTTACTCCAGAAAGTTGCCAAGATTCTGAGACCAACTAGAGAACATCTTAGTGACAGTTCAGGCCTGACTGATTCTCTGCCTTCATCTGCTCGCGATTGTTCTCTCGTAGGAAGCAGCAGTTTTGTTGGCATGTAAAGCTCCAGTTTCCGCAGAGTCGAGCTGAGTATGTAGAGAAAAGGTATGTCCATCCTGAGCGCTCTACTCCAGGGCTCTGATTAAACAGGTAAGTAGTTAGTGAATAAGGGGTCCGTGCTTGTCACACCGTGAAGTATTCATTGGCAGTGACCTGCCCTGAGCCTGGAGGCACCAGATCAAATCAGCTGTGATGCTGAGTAAGAAAGCCGGTCAAGGAAGAACAGTAGAATGTGGTTCTGTCTCAGAGTCTGGACAATCCCAGGGAGCTAAGTGGCATCCATTTCAGGAATGTCTACAAACAGGGTAGAACCCTACAGGAGCGAGTTAACACAGACTGTGGCGGTAATTATTTGATCAGAGGGCACAGGTTTAAGCAGAGGTGTGTGATCTGAATCAGGAAGTCTGAAAGACTGAGCGGTTACATAGGACACAGAAGACAGCCCAGAATTCTACTATTGGAAAGTTCCACTATTAGTGGTAGATCCCTCAGAAGATATGGTAGGTACATGTATGAAACATACATCATGTATACACATAATACATCTAAATACACATGCATGTCCTAACTTAATATATATATGCTTTTAAGGTTCTTTGATTGAGAATATTTTCAAGTATCACGGGCTTTATTAACTGTGTGCTGTGTGGTTTCTTGAGTAGGGAGATGCTAAGTTGATGTCAGCTAGTGTCCTCAGCATCTGTCCCACTGGGCACTGCCGTTCTTTGGAACTGTCACGGGTTGTGGGTGGAGAATCTTGTTAGCAGCGTAGTCAGGAGTGTGAGAGCAGTAGTTGGGTGAGCCAGATCACTAAGGACGTTACTGCTTCAGAGGGGTCTTCATTGCGTTGTCCAGCTTTTTAGAGAGGTGTATCGCTCACAGAAAGTCTGCAGACTTCAGATGCTTCATTTCAGCCTGGTTTGTGGCGCTGAGTGAGTGCCCTGAGCACCGGCTGAGCTGCAGCCCCTCCAGAGGCTTCTTCAGTTCTTCCCTGTGAGCGTCTGTCCGTCTCGATTTTAACTTCCTAACGTTTGAGCATAGGTGTATGTGGAAAGTGCTTTCATATTCTTATGAGTGATAGATAAGGAACTTTTAAAATTTTAAAGACTTCTAAAGTGTTTCTTAAAGCCTTTCTGTGCTTCTACATAATTTTAGCATGAAAGAATGTTATATGCTGTATTTTGCCAAGAGTAAAATAAGGAGTCCTTGTTCAGTTTTTTAACGAAATTTAACAATTTTAAGTTAACATTTAGCAAATTATAAATAATAATTTTGCTATTTTCTTTCTCTGTTCGAAAGAGTACCAGATAATAAAACTATTAATGAAATTCTAAAACCTTACATTGATCCTGAAAAATCTGATCCTGTGATTCGTCAAAGGTATGTTTCAAAAATCGTGTAGCTCTCTGGCATGATTTAAAGTATTAACTTAAGAAATGTGTGTTTGTGCACTTGTATGCATACACATGCTGCAAAACACATGTGGGGTGAAAGCTTTGAGGAATAGGCTCTCACCTGCCACCACAGGGACCTCAGGATAGAACTCAGGCCATCGGGCTTGACCACAGCATCTTTACCTGCTGGGCCATGTCACTAGATGCAAACATTAAAAGTATTTTTATGTGTTTATTTATTATGGGAAGCTGTGACTGTATTTAAATGTGTTGTAAAGTGCAGTCGTTGTAGCTAGCCACATTTACTGCAGGCGTTCTTCAAGCAGGCAGTGATGGAGGTTAGTTGATTCATTTAACTCTCACACCAACTCTGTATAGGAGACACTGGTTCATACCCATTGTACAGGTGGAGAAACTGAGTCTTAGATAAGTAAAGTAACCTATGACTAATAAACAAGGAAGCTGAGATTCAAACCCTCGCAGTACCATCAGACTGAAGTCTGCAGTCTTACCCTTAGACTAGACTGCCTTTCAAATTGAACCATAAAGTCTATAACTTGAAACTTTTCTAGTAACTGTTAAAGACAGGAAATTATATTTCAGCCAAGTCCTCCCAAAACTAAATAAGGTAACACTTTCCCTTCAGAAATACAGCACGGTCCAAAGCGGCTAGCATAGCTCAGTGCAGAGCTCTGCCCTGGGTGTGCGTTGAAGTCACATTAATTAGATGAGCGCAAGCTGCTTCTCTGCCATGCTCCAGTTCTTCCATCCATGGGATGAGACTAGCACTAGACAGGAAGAGAGAAGTGTGAAGTCCACAGGGGCTGGCACATGCACAGCAGTGCTAGACAGGACGCTTGGTGGTGAGTTAGTTTCCAGTGTTCCTGGGCAGAAATTGGGCAGCTTTATTCTCAGCAGGTGGTCTGCTCCTGGGGTGGGCATGTTGGTTTGGCTCCTGGGGTTTGAAGTTCACACCTGGTGGATCCTAAGTGTCTGATCTGCTCAAGTTGTTTCTCACTGTTGAAGAAGGCAGTGCCAGCCAGACTCATGCAATGCAAGCCATGCATGAACCAAGCCCTGTCTTTGGGACAGCTCTGACAGTTAAAGCTTGACTGATTGACAATCTGGCTATTATCATTTGCTCATGTACTTAGCAGTAATAAAAAGCATCGTTACTAAATTGAAGACAGTAAATTGGTAAGCAGCTATTTGCTGACACAACTAAATTTTTTAGCACATGTACTGACAAAATGAGACTTTTAATTTTAAGATATCTAATTAACCAGAGAGCGAGAAGGTATTTTTTTTTCACATCTTGCTTAGACAACATCTTTAGTTTTTTTTTTTTCTCTGTTCTTGGGAAGATGAATTCAGAACATTAGCTATTCATAAATATTTAGTCTTCATAAAGACTTCTTGAAATATATTTAATTTTGTTTCTTCCACTATGATGCAGGTTGAAAGCCTACGTACACTCGCAGACTGGGGTCCAAATTTTAATGAGGGTTGAAAATATGCAGCAAAATATCGTAAGGTAAGATTGCTTTCCTCTGTTTCTTTATCTATAACTAAGTAACTTGATTGGGTTAAGTAGCTAACTACTGTACTAGTTGTTTGGTTAAGTAGCTAACTACTGTACTAGTTGTTTGGTTAAGTAGCTAACTACTGTACTAGTTGTTTGGCTGGCAACAAAATACTACTTATAAAAATCACTTTCAAGTTAAAATACTAAAATAACTACAATAAAATTTGGTAGCAATCACCTGTTAGATATTTTAAAATATCCTTAGATGCTACTAACAAGTTTCTAAATCCCACTTATTTCAAGAATATATGAGTGAGTTCCAGTGTTTACAGTTGTAACTTTGGAACTCCAGAAGCTCACGTAGCCACTCTGTGCTACATGTACTGTCGTGGCAAGGGCAGCACACAGGAAGGCACAGTGTGTTCTCACAGACCTGAGCTCAGAGGCCTCACATTTGGAGGGGGTCTGCACCACTGAGCATTCGACAGCTCCTTGTCCTAGACTGCTGCTCTGGGTGAGACCCACCCGGCTCCAGGACTAGGGGAGACAGTGGGAGTGCTGTCCACCCTGGCTCTCGAAATCCCTGTTCTCTTTGGTTTCCTTTTGTGTGTGTTTTTTGTTTGTGTTTGTTTTTTGGTTTTTCTAGACGGAATTTCTCTATATAGTCCTGACTGTCCTAGAACTCTTTATGTAGACTAGGCTGGCCTCAAACTCACCAAGATCCACCTGTTGTAGGAGGCTGCTTGTTTTCCTGGCCACTCAGCCCCAAAATAACCACACAGAAACTGTATTAATTAAATCACTGCTTGGCCCATTAGCTCTAGCTTCTTATTGGCTAACTCTTACATCTTAATTTAACTCATTTCTATTAATCTGTGTATTGCCACATGGCTGTGCCCTACCAGCAAGGTTCCAGCCTGTCTGTCCCCCGGCAGCAGCTACATGGCGTCTGCCTGACTCCGCCTTCTTTCTCCCATCATTCAGTTTAGTTCCCCCCCAGCTCTGCTATAGGTTCAAAGCAATTTCTTTATTCATTAACCAATAAAAGCAACACCTCCCACATCATCCGCCTGTCTTTGCCTCCAGAATACTAGGATTAAAGACATGTGTCACCATACCCAGCAGAAATCCCTGCTCTGAAGTGTAGTAAGAAGCTGGGGCATGAATCATTTTGTGCAGCACTTGCTTGATGTGTCTAGCTGGCTTTAATCTGTGCAGAGAGAAAAGAAACTTGGGATAAAATGTTATCTGGTCTCAGAGAATTGCAAGGAGCAGACATCAGTCACCATTTCAGGGGCTGTATGGATGGGTTCTTTATTATTTGCATCAGTAGACAAATTTGACACCCAGATATCTTTTACAAAATGAAGTAATATTTATTTTAGTTAGTTTTGGTGTCCCCTCTACTTACCTATTCAGTTAGCCTGATAATTCAGTTTTACCAGAGCTGAGGAAGGCAGCTTGTATCATTTTAATATAGTCATAAAGGAAAAGGAAATGATTTCTCTTCTGGTTCGTTTGTTGGTTGGTTATTTGGTTTGTTTTGGTTGGTGTATTGTTTCTCCTTTCCTTCTTTCATTAACTGTGAGGTGAAGGTTATTCTGCCTGGATTTAAGTCAAGGTAAATGGGGCTGTGGACAGTGAAGAATGGTGGTAAGTAGCTCATTAAACTGGTCAGATTTGACTGGCACAATGCCCACTTCTAAAGCTCAAGGAAGTCTATGATAAAAAGGTAATTGTAAGATACAGGGCAGCCTGCTGGGCTCTGATAGCAAAGATCTTTACCTGAGCAGTTTGTGTTTCCAATGAGAAGGCAGAGAGGACGGGAGCGGCAGAAGTGCCTCTGAGAGGACATGACATAAAAGAGTCGGGAGCAGTTGTGCAGAGAACAGTCAGGCACCTGAAACCAGCTAAGCTGGGAAGATTTTAGATGGTCACAGCAGGCTGTGCTTGCAGGCTTTCAGGTAGACCTCATTTCTGCAACTGTATTTTCACAGAGAATGACCAGTCTTTATTAGTCACATGACTAAGATCCTTTAGGGTGAAATTGCATTCCAGTAAGAGATAATAACATTGCCTTTCAACACTATGTAATTTACAAAGAATTTACAGACCTGTTTATTTTACATTAAAATATTCTATATTAGCTCTTATAGGCCAAATTTTTGCCATTACAAATATTATATTTATATTCTCAATACATATTCAGATATTTTTGTTGTGGTGGTTGTTTTATAGTTTTCTGTTTTTCGAGATGGTTTGTGTAGGTTGGAGCTTGCCCTGGCACTTTCTCTGTAGACCAGGCTGGCCTCACACTCACAGAGATCCAGCTGCCTCTGCCTCCCTAGTGCTGGTATTAAAGGTGTGCACCACCACCGCCCGGCCATATTCAGATATTTTGACTTCACAAAAGTACATCCAGTTTGGCATCATACTAAAGCGGAGTGAATGTAAAAGATTGTCATTGCACTTTGTTTGGATTTTTAGCATCCTGGAGATTATCTCCTTGATAAAAGGAGGAAATGTGTTGTGTATGAAAGTTCCACATGGCTGACATTTGCCTGTCTTAGTCATATTTTTTAAGTTACAGCTTCTTGTAGCTGACAGTTTCTTGTAGGAAATATGCTAAGGTCAGTGTTAGCTGTCCTCTAGCAGGCTGCTCACCTTAGGGTGCAGATACTCAGTCACGTTGGAAATGACATGGGTCTTGGAACAGTATGAGGTTTTCAGAAGCTGTGTCAGATGTAAGCAACTGTTATGTCGTACATGTGGCTGCTGGGTCTAGGTGGTCTTGCAGCCTTCCTCCCAAATGCTCAGACCTGGTCTCCAGCAGCCGTTACTAGCATACCTAAGCAAGTCTAAAGCTCAGTGTGTCTGCCCATCACTGCACCACAGTCATGTCTTCCTGGTGTGTGTGTGTCCATGTGCAATGGGTTGATAGTATTCCTGGTGTTTAGTAAACAAACAGCAGATTGTGGTACTCATCCCCTGTTACTGACACAGTCATGAAAGCATAAAACCTTGAACACAAGCATCTTTGGCAATGTCTCCCTTGCCATTTTTCTTTATACATTGTCCTCCACAGTGAGTCTTGCCAATGTCTTCTCTCTGTCCTCCAAGCTCGATTAATGCTTACCGGTGTCTTTTTGGTGCCTTTTTTCCCCTTATTCTTTGAGCTTCAAAAACTGTTTATAGTCTCCATACATCTTTAGTATCCTAATAGCCCTGTCATATATTTCCTTGCAAAAAAAAACATTCTGTGTGATGCTAACCTCATTTTTTAAAAAATGCTTTAGGCACCATTGTCTTTAGTTTTCCTGCTACTGTGTCAATGATGTTCCCAAAGTAGGCTGTAAATAGTAATCTTGGTGCTGGTGAGATGGCTCAGTCAATAAAATAACTTGCCATGCAAGCAAGCCTGAGAACATTCATCCATTCCCCAGAACCCACATTAAAGTGCTTGATGTTGTAATATGCACTTGTAATCCCAGTGTTGGGGAGGTGGGGCTGGGTGGGTCACAGGGGCTCACTGACTGGCCAGCATAGCCTTTTTGGTGAGCTTCAGGCCAATGAGAGATCCTGTCTCAAAAACAATGTGGACAGCACCTGTGGAACAGTCTTGTCATCTTAGATGACCTCTGTCATCTGTACACTTGAACATATGAACAAACACCAAAAGATTAAATAATTTTTAATACTTTTATTTCTGCCTTTATAGCCTATAAACAGCTATAGACTATGCAGATGAACAAACATGGCTGTGCCCCAGTAAAATACATAAAAACAGTAGGCTGTGTTTGGCCTGTTGTCATAGATTGCTACTCCCGCTCTAAAGGAATTTTTAAAAATCCTTTGAGGTTTATCTTAGTTAGAGTCTCTATTGCTGTGAAGCGATACCATGGCCACAGCAACTCTTATAAAGGAAAACACATAATTGAGGTGGCTGGCTTACAGTCAGAGGTTGAGTCCATTTTCATCATGGTGGGAAGCAAGGCAGCCTGCAGGCAGACATGATGCTGGAGAAGGAGCTGAGAGTTTTTACACTTGACCCCCAGGCAACAGGAAGTGGTCAGAGATACTGGGCGTGGCTTGAGTTTTTAAGTCCCCAAAGCCTACCTCCACAGTGACACACTTCCTCCAGCAAGGCCATACTTACTCCAACAAAACCACATTTCCCAGTAATACCTCTCCCTATGAGCTTATGGGGGCCAATTACATTCAAACCACCACAAGTTTTACATCATTTAGCTAGTTAGGTGCTTCTGTTCTCAATGTGTAAAATGAAGAAAGCCATCTGAAGTAGCACCTTCTCAGGCAGCTTTCAGACTTAATGTCCTAGTGCATTAAGATTAATCAAGGCAGCACTGTACATCCATGCGTTAAGTCACTGAGCCCGTTCCTGCGTCACTGCAATACTAAGCCTAAGGTAAAGACTCAACCTTTATTCCAGCATCAACAGCCACAGGCTGGGGAGAGCTGTGTTACTGGTTCATACTGTAGTAGGTCTGTGAAGTAGAAATATGAGACATAGAACATGCGCATCATTCTGTGGACATTCCAGACTCGTTTTCTGATGGAAGCACTAATCGGTGGCTTTCATTCTTCTCCCAGAAACTGGCATATAAACCAAACATGTTGGCTCAAAACTAAAACATCATCCAGGCTTTGGCATCAAGGTTGTCACAGAATACTGCTACGCTTCCTGAAAAGACTGCCCTCTGTACCCAACTCTCATATGTTCTGTTAGTCATCTCCCACTTTGCTGGCTTTAGTGTGGAGCACTTGCGTTTGCAATCAGAAAAAAAAAGTACAAGCCGTTTCTTTTGATGTTTTTATTCCTGTGCTGAGGGGATTTTTATTTAAATCTTTAGATGTTTATTATGAAATATTTTAAATCATTTTCAGTTACGTTAAGAGTTAAAATACCCCCCCTTTAGATAAATTGATTTTTTCCTGTGTGAAAGCCTCAAGTGAGGTTCTCCTGACTTTTTTCTTGTTTTGTTTGGGGATTGGGAGCTTTCACTTCACTACTTTTAGATAGCTAAAGACCATCTTTCTGGGAGGTTAATTCATGTCACTTAATCGGGTTCTAGCTGGCAGCTGTGCCTGCCTCCTCAGATAGTCTTAGCACCCCCTCCTTGCTTTTTGTCAACCCATGCCCCTCCTGGTCAGTTTTCTCCCATGCTATAGACAGATCCCCAACTGAATCTTCTCTGAGAAGATTGCTCCTCGGCCTCCAGTGCCCATCCTACTCCTGGGATGCTTACTGAGGGATGATGTCCAGCTCTGGTACCTCTCACAGCCTCAGGCATGTGCCCCTGGGACAGCCCTCCGAGAAACATGCTGGTGGGGCCACCCTCGAGGGCATCTGCATCTTGTGCAGTGTCTAGGGTTTTCCACAGTCTGAGTAGTTTGTATTTTGTGGATGTTTGTTCAGTTGGGTTAAGAGCTGTGAAAAAAATAGATCAGCTGATATTAGCATGAATTTTTTTCAATCACAGTTTTATATCCTTAAAGATATTAGCCTGAGCCGGGTGGTGGTGGCGCACACCTTTAATCCCAGCACTCAGGAGGCAGAGGCAGGTGGATCTCTTTGAGTTCAAGGCATCTACAGAGCTACTTCCAGGACAGCTAGGACTGTTATACAGAGAAACCCTGTCTCGAAAAACCAACAACCAAAAGACTTTGCTTGACTGAACTAGAAATGGAAAGTTAGATGATCTTGTTAGACTCACAGAGAAACTGAAGACTGCCGTGCAGACATTTGAAAAGGAAATGTATATATGTTAAAGTTCAGGTTTGAAAGAGACTGTTAGAACATTTGGAGATGGTCAGAGTTAGTACTGGGCTTATCCTTGGAATTCACTGGTAAAGGGAGGTTTCTTGAAGATCATGGCTTTGCTGTCTAGATAGATTAAACTTTCTCTTGGTTTTTGGTTTTTTATGTGGTTCTGCTAATTTGTTGGTAATTGGGGAGAATCACTTAGCCTAAGATCAATAATAACAAAAATAAACAACTTTGGTGCTAGTAAAAGCTGTTTGCACATTGTATTGAGATTCATTTCCAATAAAATTAAATGTTGGTAATATAGTTGTGAATTTTATTAGTTTTGTAATACTATAATAATAATTCAAATTACTCTAGTCTTAAAATGAAAGTTAACAGGGGCTGGAAAGGTGGCTCAGGGCTTAAGAGCAGCTGTTCAAAAACTTGGGCCTTATGCATTTTAGGCACACATTCCGTCACCAACCTGTATTCCCAGCCCTCCTTTCCCTTTCCTTCCCCCGCCCTTTTTTCCCATGGATGTGTGTGGAGTACACGCTTTTGCATGCAGAAGACAGTAGTGGACACTGTTCACAGTGCATTCCAACTTGTACTAAGGGGGTGGGGGTGGCCTCTCACTGAGCCGGGAGCTAGCAGCCTGGCTAGTCTTAGCTGCTCCGGCCGTCCTGCCTCCGAGTGCCGAGATTGCTGCTGCCCACCCAGCTTACCTGTGTTTACATGGGTTCTAGGGTTCTGAACCCCAGTCTTTATGTTTTTATCCAATGAGTCATTTCATAAAGTTATACAGACTGGCCTCGAGCTCACTCTGTAAACCAGGACTGGCTTTGAACTTATGTTCCTCCTGCCTTAGCCATCTGTTTAAGGGTTTCTACTGCTGTGAAGAGACACCATGACCATGGCGACTCTTATAAAGGAAAATGTTTATTTGGGTTGGTTTATAGATCAGAGGTTCAGTGTGTTATCATGGTAGAACATGGCGACATGCAGGCAGACATGGTGCAGAGGAAGTAGCTGAGAGTACTACATCTTGCAGGCAGCCAGAAGTGGTTGGTCTCACTGAGTGTGGCTTGAACAAATGAGACCTCAAAGCTAAACCCTACAGTGAGACACTTTCTTCAACAAGGTTGATAGTACCACTCTCCTTAGGGGGCCATTTTCTTTCAAACCACCACATTGCATTCCTTGGCCCCCACTAAAGCTTGTAGCCATATCATAATGCAAAAATATGTTCAGTTCAACTTAAAAGTCCCCATAGTCTATCAAAGTCTCATACTCATTTCAGAGTCTAATCTTCTGAGATCCATGCAATGTTTTAACTGTAATCCCCAATAAAATCAAAATCAAAAAATAGATCACATACTTCCAATATATATGCACAGGACATGCATTACCATTCCAGAATGTAGGAAAGGGAGCATAGTGAGGAGACGCTGGGAGCAAAGCACAAACCCCGCATCTCCATGGCAGGGAGCTTGGTAAGGCTCTAAAACACCTCACAAAAAATTCCTTCCTGTTGTGCCTGGAGAATGTGGTTAAGTCTTTCCATCTCCTCTTCCTCAGTGAGCCCTGAGCCGTGGGAGAAGGGAGTGTGATCCAGCTGTCCTATGTAGGGCTGATCCTTCAGCGTTTCTTTCTTCTCTGTGCCTTGATCTCTAGTTCTAGAGGATGCCCAAGAACACTAGCGATAGCCTGTGCTGTCTGGGATGTGTAGGACGGTACTGGCCAACAACGCCAAGAGAGGTAACCCGTCCCTGCACTGAGCTTCCCATTTGTTAGCCTGTGTTAGAGGCATTGCCACTCCCTATAGAAGGCAACTCCATTAGAGTTTTCAGTTGTCCATATGGACACAGCAGTTGGGACAACATGCCCAAGCCAGGCAGAATCCCAGCACGGGGAGGGAGTCCCGTGACAAGCGATCTCTACTTGGAGAGAGTCAGTCTGTGGGGTGTGACCCCCTAGTAGGTAAGCACACTCCAGTTAGCAGCCACACATCCAAGAGTGTATTTCATGAGCAACACAAATTGGACTTAATGAGTTTTTTAAAAAAAGAAGAAAACAAAGCTGGATGGTAGGGAGGAGGGTGGATCTGGGGTGGGGTGTGCGGAGGGATGAATATGATCAAATACATTGTATAAAATTCTTACATAGCTAATAAAAAAGGGAAAAATAAATGTAAACCTTAAAACAATAAGTTTTTAAAATATACAAACTAAAAAATCTATTGCAGTATCTTACGGAATTCATTATTCTAGAATGAGCCCTACTTTAAAAAGCCACCAGATAACACTGAATAGATTTATGCTGTATTAAGCCTTAGATTTGTTTGTTTGTTTGTTTTTTCAAAAAGCCAGAGGTTCAGTTTTGTACTTTTGAGATGAATTGATTGTACTTTTAACCCAGAAACCTAGATTAAGAAATATATACAGCTCTACTAGAGCATAGGCTATGTCCTACCTTTGGCAGATACATATCAAAGCTTTCAGAATTTTACAGCTGTGATCTCCTCAGTCAGTGACCTTATTTTGTTGTGGAAAAATCCTGTGGACTTGAGTCAACTATTAAATTGTTCCATCTGGGGAAAGTTGAGCTTGATCATTAATGTATTTTAGGGAATGGAAGGGTGGCAAGCTAGAGTCCCTGCCTAAATGGGACTAGCATCGCTGTGACCCTCTTTTTAAACCTGCGTGTGAAGAATAGATGCCTGCTGTCCTAATTTGCTGGGACAGGTAGAGAAAGTGAAGAAGTTGGCCGCTTTCTTTGAAAGATGGGAACAGAGCCAAGGTCATGCTTTAGGATCCCGACCTTATTTAACAGCAGCCCCTGTGACACCTGTTGAACCTAACAGGTGAGCCTTGCTGCCCTGCTGATGCCCCTGTGCAGTTGCTGGGAGCAGGGCAGCTGAGCAAGTAAAACAAGTAATGTCTGCGGTGTGCTCGAGAGGGAGGCGACTGTCGGGATTATGGTTCTTCCTCTGGCAGCAGTGCCTGTTGATGGAAATAACAGAGTTGAAGAAATTTTAGAAAGATAAAGGTGTCCTTTGGGCTTTGGTGACCCTAACGACTTACAAAGGAGCTGAGTCTTGAGTGTTTTAAGAGAGCCAAAACTGAACTTTTAAAACTTGCCTCAGGATGTTGGAAATGGTGTTTTTTAAGTACTTTTAGATTCTTGAAAGTAAACATGACAATACAACCGTGGCTTGGAGGTTGTGCTAAAAGTCATATTCTTACCCTTAGACAAAACACACACAGGGCAGAACTATGCCTGATGCTTACGTGAGCACTGCACTTTCTTACTAAGGCAGTCTAGGGACTTGTCCTGTATTGTATTCAGGCGAGAAGCTGTGTGCATGACTTGTGTCTGAGCCAGTTGTCTCTTTTGTCACTAAATACTTGTAACTTGCTGTCATCCCTTTTTCAAGCAGGAAACGGTTAAAGAAGGGATGTGGGCTGGGGAGATACTCAGTGGACAGAGGACTTGTTGCACATGCATCAGGATGTACGTGTGAATCCCTGGCACTCTGGGAAAGCTGCGTGGTAGCTCATGTCTGAGATCCTTATGCTCTCATCACTGAGATGGCAACAGAGAGGGAGGGTCCCTAGATGCTCTGGGGCCAGTCAGTATGTTATATACCACAATAGACAGCAGAGAGCCAAGGTGGAAGGTGACGGCTGACTCCCAAGGCTGTGTGCACACATATACATGCACAACACCCATGTCATACACACACGCCAGATAAATATAAATAAAATAATTTAAAAAATCAAAAGTGATTTATCCAAAATCATAGACCAATGAGTGGAAGAGCAGGACTTTAATAAAATCTGTAGATGGAGTTTTCCTGTCTCAGGAGCCACTTCAGTTACCACACAGAATCTTAATATTTTATTTGTCAATGCTTGGCCAGTAGCTTAGGCTTGTTACTAGCTAACTCTTACACTAAATTAACCCATATTTCTTACCTGTGCATCATCACGTGGCTCATGGCTTGTTAACCTCATTTTCTATACGTTCTGCTTGCCCGGTAGCTGGCTGCCTGGTGTCTCTCTTAACTCTGCCTTTCTTCCTCCGAGAGTCCTCTATGTCTGGCTGTCCCGCCTATACTTTCTGTCTGGCTACCCGCCCTGTCAGCTTTTTATTAACCAGTGAGAGTAACACATATTCACAGTGTACAGAGGAATTATTCCATAGCAAACCCCTTTTAGACTTACTGCTTCATTTAACTAAATTCCAAGTCCATAAAATGTTAATTCCACTTGTATTTAGCCGCCTCTCTGTGAGTGGGGGAGGAGGCGTTTCAATACAGGGTTCTCTGTGTAACAGTCCTGGCTGTTCTGGAACTTGTAGCCCAGACTGGCCTCTTAACTCACAGAAATCCACTTGCCTTGAGAGCCTTTCTTTATCCATTGTCATTTTTTAGTCACTGGTACACACGAATGTCCTACTCAGAGTAACAACTAGTAAAAAAAAACCTAAGAAATGCAAATTTTCAGTTAAGATGGCCCAGCTGTTAGGAGTGCTTGCTGCTCCTGTGGAGGACCAGACTTTGGTCCTCAGTACCTGTAATGGGCGGCTAATAGCTGACTGACAGTTCCAAGGGCATCCACATCCATGAGATGTGCGCTTACACAGACAGACATACACATAGATAAAAACCATTCAACAAGCCTGAGTTTCGCTGTGTTTGGGGCACTTAAAAATTTATTAGTTGACAAGTCTCTAAAATCTTTGTATCTGAAGAGTTTTGCATAGTGCCTGCTTGGCTGGTGAGATAAGACTGGTTTCTCAAGGTGAGCAAGTGTAACCCGAACAGTTTCGGGATGTGATTTGTTGCATGCGTGTAGTTTTTATGTATCTACATTCCTGCTAGAGAGGGAGATGTCTGTCTTCGGGTTGTAGCGATTGTGTTGACCAGCCAGGTGATGTTGAGAAAGGCAAGATTTTTGTTCAGAAGTGTACCCAGTGCTGCACTGCGAAGGGGAAGCAAGCAAAAGACTGGGCCAAATCTCCAGGTCTGTCTGGGCGGAAGACAAGTGAGGCTGCTGGATTCTCTTACACAGATGCCAACAAACAGGAGCGATGGCGTCACCAGGGAGAGGAGACTCCCGGGAAGAATGTCCTGGAACAGAAATGACCTTCGCTGCAATTCAGAAGGCAGAGAGGGCGGACCTAATAGCTTATCTTAAAAGGCTACTAATGAGTAGTTCCACTGCCTTACTCGCTACAAAACAAATGTCGTGGCTTTTGATGTGGACTATAATCTAATGCACACACCAAAAGTCAGATCATGAATAGGTAGCAATGTTTTTGTGGGACAGCCCTGATTTAAGTAAAACTGACTTGTGGTAAAGTGGATATAATCCCTTTTAAAATAACAATTCCAGTTGCATAAATCACTGCTCTCCCTTTCTCGTGATAAGATAGAACTTAATTAGTAATGTTCTACTTTCCACAGAGATGGTGGTGTCACCTCAAGCCTATTGGATGGTTTTATACTTAAATTTATGTAGCTGGGCATATGAATATGTTTAAACACTGAGAGAATTCTCTCACCGTATCAGAAATGAGGAGACTCACCTGTGTTTCGGTTTGTGTTCACTGGCCTGTTACTGGCAGTAGCTAAACATCAGGAAGCAATTGTCTGTTCTTGATGATGTCATTTTAATTAGAATTCCCTATGTCAAAGGATGCTGCCTTTTACCATTGAAAGATACTTATTGTGGTTTATGTATAATATCAAATAAAGAGTGCTTAGCGCTTCTTTGTCGTTGACCTATAGATTGAAATACTCTTAGGAGCCAGCAACTTAGACCTTTTCAATTCTTCATTGTTTAGGACTAAGTTCTAATTCAGAATTGTCCTTAAACACCATTGAGAAACAGACAGAACTGGAACATCTCTATGTGTGAGTGGTAGTGGCACTCTGCCAGCTTATTAGAGGGAAAGATTAAAATAAAGGAGGTAGTTTGTATGTTTTCAACAGTAAGAAGATAATTAAAATTAGCCATAGATCATGCAAAAAAAGAACATTCCTTTGCTGAGAGCTTATTTTCTTTATACTGTATTAGCAATAACATTGGGATTTGAGTTCCATGTGTCTTTGGCAATCTGGAACAACCAAGTGCAGATTAAATGCTATAAAATGAGATAAAATACTGAAAGTATTGGCTATATATGAAAAATTATTTGCCAGAAAAACTGAAATGAATAGAAACATCTCTTTATTGGTGAGGTCCCTTAAGGGAAGCTTTGTGGTTTGGATTAAACACAGAAGATAAGCAATTTCAGGCTGCCTGAAAAATAACATTTCTCCTAAGAAAAGCTTAAGTTGCGTTGCTGTGTACTATACACTGACTTTTATGTTCAGTTGTTGTGTGTGTGTGTAATTTCATGGTTTTCTTTTTTTTTTTTGGTTTTTCGAGACAGGGTTTCTCTGTGACTTTGGAGCCTGTCCTGGAACTAGCTCTTGTAGTCCAGGCTGGGCTCGAACTCACAGAGATCCGCCTGCCTCTGCCTCCCGAGTGCTGGGATTAAAGGCGTGCACCACCATTGCCCAGCTCATCTTTTTCTTTAGCTACTACTGGTTTTGTTTTTTGAGACAGGGTTTCTCTGTGAAGCCCTGACTGTCCTGGAACTCACTCTGTAGACCAGATTGGCCTCAAACTCACCAAGATCCGTCCACCCTTGCCTCCCAGGTGCTGGGATTAAAGGCGTGCACCACACTTGTCAGGGTTTATTTTTTTAATTGTTGCTTTTTAAATTTATTTTTAATTTTATGTATATGAATGAGTATTTTGCCTGCATACATGTGATAAGAGATTAATTTAAATGTTAAGGGTGTTTTCTTTTCCTTAAGATATTATGAACTGGATCCTGACAAAAGTCTCTTAGACAATCTGAGGAACAAAGTGATCATTGAATATCCGACTTTGCATGTGGTATTGAAAGGATCCAGTAATGATGTGCAGCTTCTTCACCAAGGTGAGCATGTGTGTCTTCTCCCTTCTTAGAGGGAAAGGCGGTTCCATGGCTGCTCCTACATTTTATGCGTGTGTTACAGCTGTAAAAGAATGCACTGTGCACCGCAGCTGGTGATGTAAATTTGGCACCAAGTGAGCGGGTGCCACGTCCTCCCTGCTAGAAAGTGTGACTCTCGTGATCCTGATTGGAATGTCTTCTAAAAAGGATATTTTGCTTTATTAAAATTTTCAGATATAATTTACTGTTTCTACTGAAAACTGTAGGTGGAGTTTTTCATTGGAATGGCAGGGTAGCTCTGTCCCACCAGCCAGCTCCCAAGTAACCACACAGAGACTTAATATTAATTATAAATGCTCAGCTCTGATAGCTTACGCTTGTTACTAACTAGCTCTTACAATTTAAATTAACCCATATATCTTATATACACTCTGCCCCGTGATGGTGCCTTTTTTTCAACAGTGGCAAGTTCATCTTGCTTCTCTCCACAGCTCCTGAGACTCTGACCTTCTTCTTCCCAGTGTTCTCTGCCCCAAAAATCCTGCCTAGCCATTGGCCAGTCAGCTCTTTATTAACCAATCAGAGTAATACATATTTATAGTCAACAACAGGATTATTCCACAACAGAAAGCCCTAGCGATTCATGAAATGAGAAATTGCTGGTTTTGTATCCTCCCTTCTAGCAAAGAATGCTGCTGAGGGAATGTGTTTAAAGTCTGGGCTGCATTTAGCTGAGCTTATACCATGACTTGCCGGCTTATTCCTTGCCATGTGAGAAGGTACTAGAACTGCAGTATAACTGGAAGTGTTGTGTGTGAATGTTTGGTGTTTTAAAACTCTCTTACCGGCTTTCTGACTTTTGATCAAAGTAACCTAAGCTCAGTAATGATTCTAGAAGGTGACTACTTGGAACCCTGAGATAGCATCTCAGCTGAGAACTGGCGGGTCCAGGCCATGCTGCACTGCAGCAGACCCTGAAGATGGCGTGTGGATCTGTGTTTGGCTTGTGTGCGCTGTGTGTGGATCTGTGTTTGGATAGTTCTCTTCAGCATGTGTGCTTTGCGTGTGGATCTGTGTTTGGATAGTTCTCTTCGGCATGTGTGCTTTGCGTGTGGATCTGTGTTTGGATAGTTCTCTTCGGCATGTGTGCTTTGCATGTGGATCTGTATTTGGATAGTTCTTTTTGACATGTGTGCTTTGCGTGTGGATCTGTGTTTGGATAGTTCTCTTCGGCATGTGTGCTTTGCGTGTGGATCTGTTTGTGAGGTGTTTTCCCCACATGTATGTGTGTCATTTTTTCTTTCTTGGGTAAAATTAATAAAATTTCCAAGATTTTTTTTCATTGCCACATCTTGAAATTAGCAGTGTATGGAAGCTTTTTGTTTATTCTTGTCTTCGGCTTTCACAATTTTCTCAAATGAGGAATTGCAGTTCTAAGAAACCACTTTTATTTTTTTAAATGTTGTAAAACCTTACTTTTTCTTCAACATGATTAACAAAGTGTTAAGACTTCTAAATGTTGGTTTCAGGGAGAGCTGTTGGGTGAGTTACTAGCCAGGGCAAACATGAACTGTGTAAACAAACAGAGCACACAGCTCCTCTTTCACCTTGTTTAGGAATGACACGTTCAAGCAAGGCTTCCTGGGATGAAGCAGTAAGAAAGGCTAATTCAGCCTGTACTGGAACCTCAAGCAGAATGTGTTGCTTTATTTTGGACTCATTTACAGGCACACACAGTTGACTCTTCTCTGCAAATGGCTTTGTAGGGCTGCTGCAAGAGAATCTGATAGAATCCAAGGACATGCCGGAGCCGTCACATCCTAAGTGCTCTCCCCTTGACAGTAGGGGCGGGTCTGCAGGCATGCATTGATTTGTCTTAGCACATCAAGGTGCCTGTCTCTTTGAACAGTCCTGTGGCATTGATATTCTGCACAGTGGCCCTGGGGGGGGGTCCTATAAAAATAGAACATTTTTTTTGGAAAGCCTTGAAATTTTTGCTCTCTCCAAAGGTGGGGGGAAAGTTGAATTTTTACCCTGAGAATAGAGTTTTGGTTTGTACAGGTGGGAGGAAATAACTCCTTCCACTTACCTCTTCCCCCTTCTTCCTCAGCCTTCTTTGCTTTCTTTCCCTTCTACTGTGTATGTGAGGACAGGGTGCAGCCACAGGAGCGCACAGCTGAGCTCTGTGCAGTGCGTGCCGTGACAGGCCCCCTCTCTACCTCATGGAGTCAAACGCATAAACATTACGCAAAATAATCTATCATTTCTAATGGCTTAGTTTTATTAAGTATGTACATGTGTGAATGTGCATACCTCATATACAGTGCTTGAAAGGCCAGAAGAGGGTGTCAGGTTCCCTAGGGCTGAAGCCAGAGCAGTGTGAGCTTCTCCGTCCCACTCCAGTGGTTGTTGAGAACCAAGCTTTCATGCTCTGGAGGAGCAGCAAGGGCCCTCAACCGCAGCCGTCTCTGCGGGTCCTGATCATAGTTGAGCCCTAACAGAGCTCCAAGTGTTTCATTGTGCTGCTTACTTTTAGTCTCATGTTTAAGGATGGAGTAATATGCAGGCACCGGGGGTTCATGGAGAACTTCAATATTTCTCACCCTCAGTATGGCAGGAGCTTCAGAGGCCTCCCCTCTGCTCAGTCTTCTGTCAGCCCACATGCATTCACATATACTCACCCTTAACTTTAAGTTTAAAAAAATACACATATGTAAAAAAAAAAGAAATTCCCAGCTGCGTGTGAGTAGGCTGTGTGATAATGGTGTCGTGAATATGGATCATAACTGAACCGTGAGGCCCATTCCTAAGTCTTCCACAGTCAAGAAGGTTGTACCCTCACAAAATAGAATTGCCACTTCATTTATTATGTCCAGAATAATGGATCCCGGCTGCCTGGGATTTGACATGGTTTGTCTGTCCCTGTGAGCGGTGCTGTTGCTATGCATAAGAAGGGAGGAGAGATGAAGGAAAACAAACAGGCTGAGCAGTATAAACATCTGACTGTGTGTTTATATGGTTTTTCCAGTGAAAAGTGAATCTACCCAGAAGCTTGGCGATGGAAATCGAGCACTTGTGGAAGAAGGTGAAAGTCCCCAGATGGTCGAGGAGACTGTGTGCAGATGGACAGTCGGGTGACTGGGGAACTGCTGAAGGGCAGCTTGAGTGTGTTATCTAAAAGGAAATTAAATAGCATAGCTTTCTTTTGAAAACAGTGGATTTTGTCGCCTTTTGATTGAAGTACAAAGCCTTTCCCTGGATGAACCCTTCCTGCACCCGATTAGTGAAGGCCTCACTAAACTTTGATATGCTCACTTCTGTACGCTGAAACATTTTTATTTCTTAGGGTGACACAAGACCAAACCCAAGGATCACCTGTGTCAGCCATAAAGATGGCCTTCTCCGTGGTTGCACTGCACTGAACAGAATGCCACGCAGGGCAGCCAAGTGTCTAGCCAAGGAGAAGCACTCTCCGAGAACTGGCCATCCTTGTGTTTGGTTCACGCGTCACCCTCTCCACACAGCTCATACTCGAGACGCTCCCAGTGAAGGCAGTGAGCGGGAAGGTGAATTAAACACGAATCACTCTGTGTTGTGTTTGCTTAGAAAGAACAGCAGCTCCACATTGAGGTACCATTGATGACATCTTTGCACAGGTTCTGTGTCTCATCCATTCCCAGTTGGCTGGTTGCTGCAGAGCGATATGATGGTGGCCCATTTGGTGGTATGTTTTGGTAAAAGAAACACCCACTTGGAACTCTTGAGTGTGTTGACCAAATGTATAGAGGTGTAGTTATGTGTACACGTGGCTTGATTTATACGCAGTTCACGTGCTGAAATTAAACCTTGATGGTTTTCATGTTCATTTACACATCTCAGAAACTTTACTTTGACTATAGAAAAGTAAAGAATTACATCTGCATTGCATCTGTATACTAAACGTTTTTTAAAAAATTAATGGAAAAGGGAGCCATGAATTTGAAAATGAGCAAGAACGGGTATATGGGAGGACATAAAGGGAGGAAGAGAGATGTAATTATAGTATAATCTCAAAAATAGAAAGGTGATCAAATTGGACATTAGTGAAGATTATTTAGCTTACAGGTAGAATAAGACTGAGGTCAAAAGAAACCAGAGACTTAGAGAATAAAAATATATGTGTAACTCAGGATAGAAATCACAGTAGAAAGCCAAGAGGCAGTGGTGCCCAAAGACCACTGGTCTCATCAAAGTACCACTTGTAGTTAATGAAGCCTTTGAGAAATGTGCTCACACCCTAGGGCACCCTTGGGATCTAACATGGCAGAGGACTCATGGAGCTCTGTCATTGCCAGTGACCCCTGGAAAGACAGCTAAGCTCAATTTCACGGGGTTCAGATTTGATCCAAGAGTGAAATGTGTGTCACTGAAGCAGGCAGGCGCGATGGAGGAACCGAATCGAATTGTCCTGGTGTTGTTGGAAGTGGGAGTGGAGTGCACAGGAAGAACATGTGGTCCGGGTGGGATGGAGAGGAATCTTGTACTCTTGTCTCAATTCTAAGGAAAGTGTTAAGCTTCTTATAGAACTGAAGAACAAAGAAAGAATTTACTCTGTGCTTTCCTCTGCCTCTCAAGAGGAGAGGGGAGCAGAGTTCACCTAAATATAACTGTCAGCTGACTTGATTAATACACATATTTATTCCCAAGCAGTTTATAATAAACATGTCTTACCGAGTAACCGTGTTTGAGGGGTGAAGTTGGAGTGGTTTGCTGAAAGCCCGAGAAGACAGTGGTGCTGAAGCCACTCTCTCTTAGCAACTTTACAAATGCTGGAGTCAGCAGACTGAGGCCAGTGGCAACTTCATCCTTCTGCAGTGACCATGGATTACTTTTTAAGAAGGGGGAAACTCCACCTGACTTTTATTTTTTATTTTTTAAAAATGATTTAAGACAAGCAACAGCTGCCAGGATATAATCCCAGCATTAGAGAGGTACAGACAGACGGACCACTGGGGCTTCCTAGCCAGCCAATGTGGCCTGGCTTACTCTGAGTTCAAAGTCGGTGAGAAACGCTATGTCAAAATCAAGGTGGACGGCACCTAGAGAACAACACCCAACATTATCCTCTGGCCTGCATATGTGCACATGCTTGCACACACACACACATCCTTTAGCCCTTTGACAAGCAAGCTGTGTGAGCCTACTTATCCTTCTATAGTCTTGGTGAGTAAAGTCAAGGCCCAGAGCCCCTTTCTTCTTTCCATTCTTTGCCATGATGTTTTACTGAGGATACTACCATCATTAGATGCACAAGGGCTTCCGTACACTGGTACTGTCGCTGACTATTGTGCTGATATATTGAACAGCAGAAGAATCATGTTCAGCCTGCTGGTGAATCCAGCTATAACTTTTGGGCCATTGCCTTGTAGACAGGACAGGCTTGAGGGGTGGAGTTTGGTGGGGACTCTTACAGTTACCTGGGAGATAGTGTAATTTCATGACCTTTTAGAATTCTTGGTTCAGAAATAGAAACTGAATTGTTGAAGGAAATCTATGAAGACAGCAGGGCAGACAAAAAATAAAAAAGATCTTCCAAAAAGTGTGAGTGTTCATTTCATAGACTGGAGACATGCTCTTGCTCCACAGACACACCCAAGAAGAAAGCCAAACAGTATGGGTTTTATTTTGAAAAGCCAGCTTCCTATCTCCCTGTGGGGATTCAAAGACTATTGCACGGTGGTTTCACATTTTTATTTCAGAAAACTCAAATTCCTCTTGGGTTTCTGTTTAACATTCTAGCTTATTTTTTCTGTTAAAAGTTGTCACAATCTACCTCTTGGTATCTTGATTCCTTTTGGCTCCTTGAGCATTGGTTCTGGTGCAAGTCCATATGGTGTAAATCTGCGGTGTCAAGACGGTCCCTGAAGCCCAGTAGCTTGTTTTCCTAGAGCCCTGTGGTCTTCCTGTTGACTGGTGCTCTGTGTTCTTAAAGAACAGGAGGATCCAGTCTCTGTGCTTTGAAGTATGATTACTGGCTAACCAGATGCTGGGATTCTGGGCTTTTAAAGCCTTCACCAGTGTAAGAGAGACAGCAGCAGCCTTTTCCATGTTCCTGACAGATTGGAAGGTATTTTTTCAAGTTCTTTGCTCAGAGCTCTCTCTGGAAAGGTTAGTCAATTGTTCAGCCAACATCCTTGGCCTCTGCAGCTGTTGCTGCTAGAAGCCTCTAATGGTTTTTGCCACATTTGGACCCTCACAAACAAATCTTCTGAGCGCCGGGAAAGGAAAACTGGAGGTGGAGAAGAAAGCCAGGAGAGTGGGTGTTCCAGGTAGTTGCTCTCTAAGGAAGCTACTGTGTGGCTGGCCCGTGTGGACAGTCTAAGGGTGGGGGGGGGGATAATCCAGGGGTTCCTTTCTTGCTTTCCTAGGTGGCAAGAAGGGCAGTTGTGAGGTTTGAGTTGATTCTTTCAAAGGCAGTTCTTTCTCCTGACCAGTGTGTCCTTAGAAGTGAGGGGAAGCTAGCTGATAGCCAAGGCTTTTAGCCTTTGAGAAGTCTGAAGTTCAGTAAATTAGACCTAAAATACTTTCTACTATTCCATAATCTACATTGCCTGTTGACTTTAAAGAGGAGTAGTGAGTCTACATAACTTGAACTTCCAAAATACATTCAAGGGCATAGTAAAATCTGCTATTTGCCCTTAGCATGCCCCCCCTACTTTTTGTAAAAACTCATTGGGAATGGCTGACCTCTCTGCTCTTAGCCTCAAGTTTCAGTGGGCTAGACCCATCCATCCCTCCTCCTAATGGGACTCATCGCTCTTAACTGTTCCATCTCCCACTTCTCTGTTCAGGTCAGAGCCTTGCAAGTGACCTGAGCATGGGTGACCTAAGCAAATTGCAAAGAGGTGGTGAGCATGGCCGGGCGCAAACTCCACGAGAAGGCTAAAGGGAGAGTAACCTAGTTTGCTATTGTGAGAAGAGCTAGTCTTGTTGATGACTGGGAGGGAGGAAGCCAGTTGGATTTGTGCTGTCATTCCTTCCGTCCCTGTGAAGTGTTCAGTAACATTCGCCAAAATACTTCCCTTTGGTTTTTTTTTTTTTTTTGACTGCAACTCTGTCAGAATTTAATAACCAGGAAATGTTGTGTAGTAAATGATAACCACTGGATTATAGGATTGCTGAATAAAATAGAAGAACCTCGATATGCTGGACTACAACATTAGTAAGGATTAGGTTGGCCTAAAAAAGAAACAATCATAACCATCACCTCAAAAACAGTTTCTGGATGTTGTGCACATCCTTTCTGCTTATGTCCCATCTGCAGGTCTTTGCGTAAATGGAAGGAAGACTGGTTTGGGGTTTTTGTTAGAGTTTTCTATTTGGGGGGGATGGGGTACTTGAGACAGGTTCTCTGTGTAGCCCTGGCTGTCCTGGAACTTGCTCTGTAGACAGCCTGACCTCCAACTCAAAGATCTGCCTGCCTCTGCCTCCAGAGTGCTGGGATTAATTAAAGGTGTGCACCACCACCACCTGACTGGTTTTACTAAGGCAGAGGGTTTGATAAGTCATTGAGGCACAAGTAACAATTTTTACATGAAAGGGCATAGTAAAATCTGCTGTTTGCCACTCAGCATGTTCCCCTCTCAGTTGCCTATTTGCTGTAGGAAGTCTTAAGCTTGTGGTTACCCGCCTACTGGGGCGTGGCCTCTTTTACTATATACTTCCTCAGCTGCTCTTTCAGATTGCTGGATTGCTGTATCTGATCTCTGTTCTCCATTCAAGCAGAGAATTCTGATTTGTGAGTTTACCCCTAAATAAATAACCATCTATTTCTCAATTCTGAGCTAGTGTGGGATTTCTTTTAACCGTCTGTTCCACACTATTGGCAAACCTTACTTAGTAATACGGTGGAATAGTTGGTTATTTTATTGCTTAATGTATATTGAGACCCTCAATCCATATGCCTTCTAGGCTGTGACATTAGAGATTTGAACAGGAGGCTGGAAAGATGGTTCACTGGTTAAGAGTACTTGTTGCTCTTACAGAGGTCCCAGGTTCTGTTCTCCGCACCCACATGGTGGCTCACAGTCATCTCCAACTCCTCTTCCAGGATGTCCAGTACTCTTTTCTGAGCTCTGTGGGCACCAGGCACATGTGTGATGTGCATACATAGATGCAGGCAAAACATGTATTCATACACATCTTTAAGAAGGAGTCAGCAGAGACCCAAACAAAAAGACACACTGAGCCAAATCCCTGCACAAATGGTACAGATGATCTCCAGGTCTCACTCTATACTGAGGAGCTACTGGAGGTAGATGGTTGATGAAGAAGGGAGAATCATTTGTAGAAGGTGTTTCTCTGTGATCTAGCAGCCACTCCCAAATAACCACATGTGAAAACTTGGCTGATAGCACAGGCTCATTACTAACTAGCTCTTACAACTTAACCCATTTCTATTAATTTACATTCTGCTACATGGCATTATCTCTTATCTTACATCTTCTGTTTCCTCTCCATGTCTCACTGGTGACTCCTCTGACTCTGCCCTTCTTCTTCCCAGTGTCCTTAGTCTGGTTCTCATGCCTAACCTTATCCTGTCCAGTTCTTGACCAGTTGACTTCTTTATTAAACCAATCAGTGTAATTTACACAGTGTACAGAAGGATCATTCCATAGCAGTCATCGTGTGTGTGTGTGTTTCGAGACAGGATTTCTGTGTGTAACCCTCCAGCTGTCCTGGAACTCACTGGCCTTGAACTCACAGATCACCTGCCTCTGCCTCCCAAATGCTAAGATTAAAGGTGTGAGCCACCACTGCCCTCGGAAGAATCATTCTTTACAGACACATTAACTGGACTGAGTGGCTTCTCAGAGACAGAGAGAGATGAAAATGGAAGAACTGGTGTAGAAATAATCCACACCACAGTGAGACGGACTATTACAGCTTTAGCTACCTTGTCCCTGCTGTACCTGTTTCTGTGAGGATGTAGGCCTTAGCACCACTTAGGATACTGCAAAGAGAACTGAGTGATTAACCTGGTGCCATTTGGCTTTCAGTCTTGCCGTTCTGAAATGTGTTCCTTCATTTCCAGCAACAGCAGTAAGGTTTCCTGAGTATTACAGAAGCCGTGAGGAGACTGAAACAATCAATTCCTTACCAGGGGACTTGCCATCCTCCCCAAAGTGCTTCCTCCTTGATCCATAATCTCTACTGCAGATGGTCAAATCTTAGGACGGGAAGGGTTGTAGAAATCTGCTACTCCAGGGCTTTCCCATGAGCCTCAGGGTGAGCAAGGGGATTTTAGGTATTTTGTGAACTTTTTTTTTATTTTAATAAATAGAATCGTTGTCATGACTGCCAGAAAAAGAGGACTTTTACATCAAACTGGTAATTTTATGGGTTATGTTGTGCCACTGTTATTGTAAGACAAATTAAAGGTTAGAAAAACAAGTGTTTTGCTTTTTTAAGGGATGGTCCAGTTGGCAAATGAGGGCGAGGGATATTACATGTGAAATCTTAAAGGTGGAAGGGGCCTGGAGATTGTGCACTCACCTCCCACCCTCATCCATCTTCAACATCAAAGTTCTCCCCATGCATGCCTCAGAGGGGCTTCTGCTTGACACTTACCATCACCTGAAGCACACATTCTGTTTGGCAATTCTAGTAGAAAAGCTTCCCTTGCTGAGCCAGAATACACACACACACACATACACACACACACACACACACACACACACACACTGCCTTGAAATGTCTTTGCATTTAGTTCTTCTGTCCCCTGGTGCCACCTTCCATCTTTCAAGGCAATGACTCTGCGACTCCCAATACACCCCTAATTTCATCCTAGCTGATGACTTGCTCACTTTGATTTAACACTCAGTTGTCTATACATTTGCTTTGTGTCTAGAACAACACTTAATATACTTGCAGTACAGAATAACCAGAGCCATTGCAGCCTTTGTCCTGGACTTTGTTTCTGTGAAGGCAGCCCAAGCTGACATACCACATGGTCAGACACTGAACCCCATGCCAGGTTCCCTGTGCCAGGGTTAGAGATCAAACTGTCTCTTGTGTGCTAGGCATGCACGCTGCCTTTGAGTCACACCTCTTAGCCTGCCCGGGTTTTGTTTGTTTTTTCACCGTACCATTTATGCCATAGTCAAGTGACTGAATGATTGAATTTCTTTCAGTTTATAATTCCTAATTTATCCATCTTGATTCAATCAGCCAGTTCGTTGAGCCCCAAATGATTGACTTGAGAGTGTCCCTAAAACCTTAAGAAAAATAAGATACGTTCAGATGTAGTAAGCAAAGGAAATTAAAAACCTGGGACCTAATCTGTATCCAAGAGATTGATACAGACTGAAAGTATAAAGAATTCAACACAGGTCAATTAGAGATTAAGAGTTAGGACATGATGGTTCTGGAGAGATGGCTAATCAGTTAAGAGCAGTGGCTGCTCTTCCAAGGATCCTGAGTTCAATTCCCAGCAACCACATGGTGGCTCACAACCATCTATAGTGGGATCTGGATGCCCTCTTCTGGCATAACGTTGCACCTGCAGAGAAAACACTCAGACATAAAATAAAAAATAAATCCAGAATACGTTGTCCTAACCTTGCCCAGCCAAACCCCTGGTGGTGAGTCCACAGAATGCATGCCTGTTAAATCTAATTCAGCAGGAAATTCTTACTGCCCTCCACTGCTACAAAGGTCAGCTGGCTTTTGCTCCATACTAGTTAAGGAAACTGATCTGGAAGTTAAGTAGGACTGAGTTCAATTCTTAGCATTGTAATCGATGATTGGTAGTCTCTCCAAAGCTCCCACCAATTGAATAGTGCGGTTCTAATCTCATGTTCGTCACATAATAAAGTGCTTGGCAAACTAACATTTAATATACCATGAGTGATAATGTGGTTCCTAGTCTATTAATACATAAAGTAATTATGAAAACTGAAGATAAGCCGGGAGGGAGTGGCCCATGCCTTTAATCCCAGCACTTGGGAAGCAGAGGCAGGTGGATCTCAATGAGTTCCAGGACAGCCAGAGCTGTTACATAGAGAAACCCTGCCTCAGAAGAAGAAGAAAGATGAAATTAGCTCATATGGGATAGTTCTGTCAATTATAGCCTTGACATTTGGGTTTGGGCAGTTTCTACCCTGAAGCCCTTGAGTAAGGATGCTCTAAATGAAGTTCCACAATCCTCGGGATCCCAGGTTAAAGGTAGCAGGACCATATGAAAGAATGAAGGAGGGAATCGAAACCAGCAGCAGATGTCTCCACCCCGTTAGCTAAGCGGAGCTACCGGGAGGGCATGTAGATGCCTCTTCTGTTAGAAGGTCCCTTACTCTTTAGTGCCACCTGGTAGGAGCCATGCTGCTAGCCTGCCGTGTGCAGTTCTGGGGAACCGCAGGACAGGAGGAAAAGATCGCTCAGACATGAAGTGTTAAGTGAACTGTGTTTTCCCCAGAGCACTTTTTTCCTGCCCACTGGCTCACCATCCCAACAGGATGCGTTTTTACCGTGAAGAAGCTGCTGGGTGCATGCGCCCGGGCAAGCACAGGTCTCCAAGTGTTGTGCTACAAAGGCTTACTGGGCTTGCCAGTTTGGGGTAAGGAAGGCCTCGCCTGATCTGAGGATTGTTGTTAAGCAAGAGGGCTTTAAAAATTAAATCCAATTAAAGGCAGGAAAACATCATGCTTCCCACCCTGTGAAATACCTTCAGCTAACATCCCCACATTGCCTTTGTTCTTAAGAATTTCAAGGTGTTGCACTTTTTCCCCCATCAATGGAAGAACAGTCAACACCTAGATATTTATCCGTGGCCCAAACCATAAAGAGGACTACCCGAAGTGCCCGGATTAATACTTCTGGTGACCCCAAGGTTGGCGCGACACCGACTCCTGCCGCCTGAGGAAGGAGTCCTGCCAGTTTATTCATTTGGGGGATTTTTGACTAATTAGTCATTCATCACTAGATATTCAAAGGGCTGCATGTCTGTCTGTCCCATTCGTCATTCCTTCTCCCTCCCACCTCCTCGGTCAGATCACAGAGCCCCGAAGTATTACCAGTTTTCCATTTCTAATAACTGTGGGAGACAGGGAGGCACCTTGTAAAGTTAATTTCCTCCGAAGCTTTCAAAGCAAAGGCATCGCTCAGGCCAGACACCACCACCCCTCTCCACCCCTCGGCGAGGTCGCACACCCCTCCTTGCAGCCTTAGTCACCGGGCTGTGCCTGCCACCTAGGATTTGCCAGGCCCCAGCGCCGTCTCGGGCACAGTGGGTCGCCCTGTCCTGCAGTTCTTTGCCATAGGGTGGGGTCCCTAGATGGGAAGAATCTCATTTATCTGCCTGGTCCTTTGTACATTTCCCTTCCTAACGATGCCCCCCTCCCCTCCACTGTCCTGTTACTTTCAGGACTGGGGGCTGGCTGGCTGCCTGTACCAGGGATGGCATTTCCTCTTCAAAGGCCTGTGGCCTCAGCCACCCAGCTCCACTGAGCACACAAGCCAATGGAATTGCTGCGGCTTTGCTGCCTGCCTCCTTGGAAAGCAAGGGGAGTTTTTTAAACACCCCTTTGGTTTCTTGGGGGACAGCTTTTCTCCGTTGCCTTCTATTTAGGCGAGCACGACCTGTGGCTTTAGAGTGTTTGCTTTTGAATGTTTGTGTTAATGGACTATGCTGGACGCATTTCCTCTTACCAGAGAGGGCCAGCGCAGCTGGGGGCCAGGCAGCTGGGGGCCAGGCTGCTCCGTGCTGGCAAAAGCTGTCCCAGGAGGAAGGAGTCGCCAGCCAAGGAAGTCTAGAGGCTCAGAGAGGAATTCATGAGGCTCCTTGTTAAGAGCTAGGGTCATAGACTGAACCTCGAACCTCAGCAACTCCTTTGATTAATAGGAAGGTCTGGGCCAGAAACTCCTAGATTTTTGCAAAGATGCTTTTTAAATTGTCCATATGTTTACCCAAACTATGGTTTTTAGCAGGTATGGTGTCTGGCCTTTTCCTCCTCGCCCCAGCCTTCTGTAGCACTCCTGGCAGTGTTAACTCCCACCTTCCCCCCAAACAAGGTTGGTCCTTAAGTTCTGTGTCTGCCAGTAACACCGATCAGCCTATGATCTTGTCTTCTCCCTCCCCAGTACGTAAGGAATGAAAACAAACAAAAAGTCAAAAGTCACAGTTTTGGGCAAGGCACTGGAATTCATGGCAAAGTGCTTGCCTAGTATATGCAAGACCCTGGGTTCAATTCCCAGTACAGGGGAAAACTAAGTTTTGGTTTCCCCTATCCAGAAACTGGAAAACCAAAGCCAGAGGTAAAAAATGGAGGCGGAAGACAGTGAAGAGGACAGAACTGTGTGATGGAAGCATCCGGGTCCAGGACAAAACTGCAGGTCCCCTGAGGTTGGCAGTTTTAAGAGCAGATGCTGCCCATCCTTCCCACCCTCTATCCTGTGGAGCCCGCGTCTAACAGCCCTGGAAACCTTTCAGCCAATGGTGCAGACTGACCGGGACAACTTGAGGATGTGAGCAAGCTGGGGATAGCTCCCCCTGCAGACAAGGTGAGACCACTGGAGCTAACCAGTTGGGAGTCTTGGTGAGCTGGCCTAGATGATGGGCCTACCAGGAATGGGGCCTCTGTTATCAGCCTGAAATGATGAATTCGTTGTTGCTGAAAATGATAATGAACACTGTAAGGAGAGGCGTGGCCTGTAAGACTCCAGGCCACAGAGAAAGAAGATACAGGGGCTTTGTTTGTTTGTTATTTTGTAGAGAGACAGGGTTTCTCTGTGTAGTCCTGGCTGCCCTGGAACTCGCTCCGTAGTTCCTCAGACTCCACCTGCCTCTGCCTCCCGAGTGCTGGAATTAAAGGTGAGTGTTACCACTGCCCGACACTGCAGGGATTTTGATTTGGGGTTTGGGGTGGTGATCAAACCTGGGGCTTAGTAGCTGCTAAACATGCCCTGTCCCACTGAGTGCTACAGCCCGGCCCAAAAGTTAGAGCTTTCAGGAAAACGAGTCCATGATCCTTCATCTAAACTGTGAGCTCAATGGCATTGACTCTGTTCATTTTCTATGCTTTGCCTTCACAGTCGCTGTATCTCGCCTCAGCTCCAGCGTCAGACTTCTTGCAACACACTCGGCCTGTGTCCTCTCGAAGTGACACCCACTGACGCCCACTCATCCTTAGCTCTTCTGGCCAGGTCCTCCTGGACGCCCATTACAGCCACCGTCCCCACAGCTGAGCGAGCCAGCCTCGCTCTTGTCTCCTCTACAACGCATCCTGCCCAGTCTACAGTGTTTCTCTACGCCCCTCACTGGGATTTATCTCTGGGCTAGCTGGGCTAGCTGATCACTCCAGGCTACCGTCCTCTATCAGCAAGTGTTGGGACTCAAAAGCAACAACCCAGAGCCAAGGGCCCTAGAATCTACCACAGAGCCAAGGGCCCTAGAATCTACCACAGAGCCAAGGTGCCTCTGCCCCTTCCTCTCTGTTGTCCCCTCCCAGCACAAGGGAAAGCTGTGAAGTTCCTTTGTCAACCAGCTCTGCCAAGAGAGAAACACAATCACCTTCTGTCTTTTCTCTGAAGTTTCATGAACCAAAGAAGGCTAAGCTCATACATGGGGATAAAGGCTGAAGCCTGCTAACTCCTACTTAGACTTTTTTTTTCTTAAAATAATAGTTTACTTACTGCACTATATTTATTTATTTGCTTGTTTGTTTGTTTATTCATTTATTTACATTCCAGCCACAGTTTTTCCTCCCAGCCCCTTCCCAAGCCCCCTCTTTTTCCACCCCTAACTGCACTTTCTTTTTTACAATTTTTTTCCAGATAATATATTTTGATCATTTTTCCCCTTCCCAGACTTTTTCCTTACATTAGTCTCTTCTGTCTATGTTGGCCTCACCTAATATTCCAAAGAGAACCATTTCTAAACCACTGTCCATTCTGCACCCAGAGGGACTTTGTTCTCCACTACCTGTTCTCTGAGCTCACTGGGCTCCCCTAAAGGTCGTTTAGCAGCCCCTAGAGCAAGTCTTCGATCCATTTTCCCTCTCAACTGATCTGTCCACTGAAGAATTGTAACAGAGGTGACATTCCTGATGGCTCCAGGGTCACGTTAGCTTCTGGATATGCTCCTGACTGGTTAATCAGGTCCCTACAGTATGTCTGCCTGTCCTCTTGCTAATGTTTATTATCTTTTCTGCAGAGGGACTTTCCTTCATCCTGACTCTCGCTGCTATGCTGGTCCTCTGACTGGTCTCTTGACCACTGCTTTTACCCTCTTGAAGTAGTTTCTGCACATTGGTTTGAATAAAGAATATAAAATATTATCTGGTAATGCTTTTTGTCTGTCCGAAGCCTTTGAGTAGCTTTCTGCTGCTTTTCGGATGCTCTCTGCTGCTCAGTCCTCCAGCCTCATCTGTGACCAGGAGGAGACACTGTCTCCTTCACTGCCGCCCACTCTGCCCATAGACCAATGTCAAGTGCAGGGTTTCGCTGTAGTGGTTTCATGGATGAATGAATGAATGTATTAATAGGAATTCTATGAATCTGGGATAATTGGAGAATGGGTGCGACTCCTGAGGGTAGTTATTCTTATCCTAAGGCAAATATTCATCTTGGGATAGCTATAAAGTAGGTGGGAAGTTGCAAGAACTAAACAAAATATATGGAGCGGGTGGTTTGCTCGTCCTACCTCACAGGCTCCATTCTGGGTGTGAGAGCACCAGGTCGTGACTGGAAGCTAGCAGGACCAGACAGTCTAGATAACTTTGCTTTTTGTTGTCGTTTCGCTTTAGTCTGATGGTTGACTGACCAACAGCCATTCCACTTCCTAAGAATTCTCCAGTTTCTGTTGAGAGGAGATACTCCTTCCATTGGATTCGGTTTGTGGAGCTGGCAACGGAGAGCCTCACTTCCACCAGGCATTGTGGCTCACGCCTTTAATCCCAGCACTCAGGAGGCAGAAGCAGGTAGATTTCTGCGAGTTCACGGCCAACCTGAGCTACAGAGCGAGTTCCAGGATAAGTAGAGCTACCCAGAGAAGCCCTATCTCAAAAACAAACAATAAAACAAAACAAAACAAAAAACCCAAGCAAACAAAAGAGCCTCGCTTAGCTGGAGGCTCATTTTAAACCAATTAGGTGATTTCTTCCCCAAACTAGATCTTTGAGCACAAAGACCAAGAAACATAAAAACATGCCATATGGAGGTGACCTGTCAGCCACGCCACGCCTTCTGTGTGCCTACCAGAGTGGCTCATGGTGCCCCATCACCCACTAACTAATCCAAGAGTGGCTCCCAATAAATAGTCTTCTAACTTCCTCTTTCCATAATTTGGTCAAAGTTGTTCCCATTACTTGTAATTTTTAGCATGATAAAGTTGGTAAGAGGAACATATCCGAGTATTCCATATTTCTAATGTTCTAATACATCTCACGGCTTTGGGTCAAATCTACGATATGAACCCCAGATAAAGGTCAGCTACAGTGTGGCTTTAGGAGTCTGGCAAGGAAATGTATACATTCAAACATGAAGCATCTTAGGAATCAGTACTCAAAATATCACTGTGTGGCTTGGTCATAAACCAAAGCTACACTTTTGACACTGAATTCACTTGTAGCTGCAGTGTAAAGAGACTGAAAACAAGGACCAACATGGCTACTGACCGTGGAAATTCCCGAGCTCACACACTTGCCAGTTGGTCCTGCTCAAGTTCAAAGATTGCCAGCATTCATCGTGACCTCTGTCATAGTAGGTGCTGCGTCGCTTTAGAAAGGCTTGTCCAAAGTCAACGTATTTATACCCATTGACCCTGCAGTTTGGGGGGCGATTTGGTTTGTTCTTTGCAGTCCTAAAGATTGAACCCATAGTGTTGTATGTCATAGTCAAGATCTCTACCACATCACTAGTACACCCATCCCCAGCCTGGCCTAGCATTCTCTTCTTGAAGTAAATAAGAGAAAAAAGGGGCCCTGTACACAGGTATGAGAATGTCCAGAACAGTCTTAATATATATGGCCAAAATATTAGAAAAAGTGTAAAGCAATGGTCCTGGGTAGGCTTAGCATATTTAGTGTATTCTTTACTATAACTTCATGATGTGCTCTGTAGCCACGACAGTGTGTGCTTCGTATGTGGTAGCTAGAGTAGGAGTCTAATCCATGACGTGTTAATTACATTAGTTGCAAAAAGCAAGTTAAGCAGAAAAGGTCTTTTTTATGAAACAAGTGTACTCACAAACATATGTATATGTAAATATGTCTACACATGCATAGGAAGATCTAGAAGGATTCGCGCTGCGTAATTATCACCTTGAGGAATAAAGAGACACATGGATTCTGGGGAAAGGAAGGAATGGGGTGTTTCTGTCTGTTGCCCGCATTCATCAGTGCTCTTTCAGTGTTTACTGCCTTTGTATTGCTTTTTTACTTTAGATTTTTGAAATGATAAAAGTAATAAAAATTGCTGATATTTTTTCCCTTGAGGCAGAGTCTCCCGATGTAGGCCAGATGTGTTTCAAATGCATGATCCTCCTGCTTTTGCCTACCTGGTACTAAGGTCTCAGCCCTGTGGTCCCACACCCAGCTCATAGCTGCTGACCCTTCCAGAAAGCAGAGGTGGGTTCACTCACCCAAAGAGACCAGCCATGCCCACGACGTTCTCACCAAGCAATCCAAAGGAGCTGGCCTGAACCCTTCTCTGGCTACTGTGGCATCAAGCCCCAATACGGTGGGAGTTACGTTTTTGATCATTCTCTCTGCCTCCTTTAGTCTGTGAACATTTAATTTGCTCTCCTGTCGAGGCTACAGCCAGATTCCACTGTGCCTGATGAACGTAATGACTCTGACGTGGGTGTCTACAGACAGTAATTAGAACCTCTTCAGTTCACTGAAATGTCACGACGCCCTTCAGGTGCCTGCTGTTCACATTGCCTTGTTTGGGCAGAATTTGTGTTTACGTTTTACTTCATTCCAAAGCATGGCGTGTCAAACATGCTCTTTTAAAATGAGAAAATGGGGATGAAAAAATAAGGGAATAAAAAAGTGAAACTGATTCTGGGTGTGCTGGCTTGAGACTTTTATCCTGACACTTGAGAGACTAAAGAAGGAGGCTGTGAGTTCAAGGCCAGCCTGGGCTTCATAGCATATTGCAGGCCAGGCTGGGCTACAGAGTGACTCTGTTCCAAAAACACCAGAAATTTTTAAAATTAACGTTAAAATCACAATGAGATTACCATACATCCACATGACATCTAAGGTTTTATATATTTAATAAATTAAGGGTGGCCACAAATTTGACACTGAGTTTCCTTGAAGCCAGGGCAGAGCAGACATGACCAGGGACAGACTTGAAGGATAGTGTCGTTTCTTTTCCTTTTGGCTTTTTGAGACAGGATCTCATCAGACTGTCCAGATTGGTTTCAAATTCTTACAGAGCCAAGGATGACCTTGAACTCTTGGTCCTCCTGCCTTCGCCTCTCAAGTACTGGGATTACAGGCATCTACCACCCGGCCTTGCTCAGCCTTGAATATCTTCTACCCAGGAAAGGGGTGCGGTTTCACAGTGGAAATGAATATATCTATGCCCCAGCCCTCATCAAGCCATTCCGAATTCTTTCGAGAGGAGCTACAGCCACTGTCATGGAGTTCCAGGTCAAACCGTAGTCATTTTGGACTCAGTTGTGTTTCCACAGAGATGGTCGGCAACCACACGGTAAGCTTCTAGTGACCTCATGTCAATCTGATCCCTGGGTTTATTTGCTCCTCGGGTTTCACTTTCGCTTATGTAATGGGCTATGGCATTTTTCAGCCATTGCCTCATGCTGGGACCTCCTTTTCCTTTGTCTCTCCTGATGTGTCATGTTCTTCCCCCTACTCCCTTGGACCTCTTGGCTACAGTTTCTCAGCCGGTAGGCGGGAGTGGGTGGGAGCCGGATTGTGTGACCATCTCTCCACCCTTCCCGAGACAAGAGCCTGGGTTTGTCACACCGCAATCTCTTGGCATCCCTCAGAAAACACAATGCTAATAAGCATACCGACAACCGAAAGTATCCATTAAACAGGCTGAAGGAACCCAGGCTGTACTTCAGAGATTCAGGCAGCCTTCTGAACTCATAACTAACTGATCCTTTTTCACAGAGTTTCCAAGTCTCGATGGCCAGTCCCCCGGCTGTGGACACCTGACTGCATCTACTTAAAGGAACTATAAGCCTCAAAATGTGAGCAGTCTTTCTTGGACTTGAGGATCATCCGTTCTTCTGTGTAGCTGTCTGCTTAAAAATCAGAAGGCCTCTGAGGCTCGAGCGAAACACACTTGCTTCATGATCCCACATGACTTCCAACCATGGTGACCGCACCACTTCCAACCAGGCGTAACTCTTCTGGGAGTTCCATGTTGGAAAGGCTGATCTTCACCCAATCATTCCATCAGAGAGGAGGAAGAAGAAGGTGATTCATTGATGTCTCCTGTCCTTTCTTTCATCTCTCATATCTACTCCAGCTATGTTCTCTTCTCACAGGCATCCAGTTGCTTTGCTGTTTTCATCTTGTCCTCCAGGCCGCTGCTAGCCCTTTACCACTGAAGTCACCAACCTGCCTCCCTACTTCCATCCTTGCCCCTGCTCCAATCCATTGCCACTAAGTAGCCAGGGTGACCAATCACCCCACTCCTGAGTCTAAAACCCCACGGCCACTTCCTTCTGCTCTTAGAAAAGAGCAAAAGGCTGCTCCTCGTGCCCACCTGGTATACCGCATCTCCTTACCTTCCGAGGCCCCTGACTGCCTTTCTCTTCCTCACAAGTGCAAATGAGCTTGTACTCAGGCCTCTATATGTGGTTGTCTTTACTTGGGAAGCCTGCCCTTGAATTCTTAGCATCGAAGCCCTACTTCTGAGTGAAATCCTATCACCATTGTCTTGGCAGCCCCCTCTTTCCATCAGGGCACCTCTTAGCACATGGAACTGTCTCCAGTATCACTGTGCTCACTTGTAAAGGGATTTATGTGTATGAGGGGTTCGACCCCATGTGTGAATGTATGCCACCTGTGTGTGGTGCCTGCAGAGGCCACAAGATAGAGCTAGAAACAGGAATCAAAGACAGCTGTGCTTCACCATACCGGTTCTGGGAACTAAACCAGGTTCCTCTGCAAGAGCAGCAAGTGCCCCTAACTGTAAAGTCATCATCATATCATCATTCTCTCTCTCTCTCCTCTTCTTCATCCAGAACACACTTGTTATTCATTGCTGGATCTCTGATGACTATTTCAAAAACTATACAGCACATGAAATAAAGGGCCTCCTAGTCTGGAACACTTGGGTCAGCCCAATGCGGTCAATTACTATCAGCCATCTTCTGTGTTAAACAAGCCCTACCTCCTGCCCTTACCCCTTTTAGCCATTCTGTAAATGTCTTTCTCTCATGTTCTATTTATTCTTCCTGACCCTTGTGCTGTCAAATTTCTCATTTCTTTGATCCTTTCCCCCACTTCTGTTTATAACCTGAGTAATATCTTCAGATTAATCTTATGATTCCCTGGTTTCCCTTCACTATATCTACTCTCTTTTTACTCAACCAATGCTCTGAGTTTTAATATTTATATTATTATATGTACTCTAGTATACAATATAGCATTTTCATGTAATTACTATTTGATTTTTCTCAGTTCTTCCTAGTCTTTTTATTATTTTTTAGGTTTTTAATCTTTCTATGCCTTTGACCACGTTATTATTATTGATGATCTCATTTCATTTGTTGCGGTTTCTGTCTCATCTCCTGGTGTAGTTACAAGCCGCATCCCTATGCTCAGTGGCACTCTACTTGTTAGGTTTATATCGAGCCTTTCTGACCATCTCTCTGGAAAAGATCTGTTTCTGCCTATATCCTGGGATGCTACCAACCTGGGACTATAAGTTATTTTTTTAATTAATGTTTCCCAGATCCTATAGGGAGTATAATTTCAAACCTTAAACCTTTGCAAAGTGAAGTCTGTGATTTTAACCCCTGGAGTCCAGGCCAAGACACACAAGCCTATTTGCCTTCAAGGACAAGCAGACAGGTTTTGGTTTACATCCATTTTCTTTTTGCTGTAGTTTGTGCCGTTTCACTGACTGTGTATTCCTTTGTGACCTCACTCTTCTGCAGGAGCCTCAGTTCTAACTCTCCATCCTTTGAAGGTTCTGAGCCTGGTCTCCCATCCTCTACACGGTCCTCGAAACCACACTTCAGTATAACCATGATAGACTGACGTTCTTAAACAGCATGAACTTCAGTGGCGGTTTACCAGCCAGGTCTCCAGAAGCCAGTGTGTGTGTGTGTGTGTGTGTGTGTGTGTGTGTGTATGAACAACTTCTCTGTGAGAGTTCGGAAATGCATTTGAAAATACGTTGTTAAATTTTAGTATTAATTAGTGATCAGTCTCTTGAGTGATTCATCGATTGGAGCAACATGTTATTGACATCATCGCTTTGGCACTTAGGTTTGTATTTCTGTATGGCTTTCAAGCACTTTTATGGCTATTGATTCAACTTGCCAGCACTTCCACCTCCAGAAGGAGACAGGGCAGGTGTCTCTGGCCTTCATGGTAAATGTAAATCTCACCATGGTGTTTGTTCCTAACTGATCTCCTCAGTTCCAGCCGCATCGTCAGGCATCTGAGAATCAAGGGGAGGTGTCCATGCCTCTTGTGTGCTCATCATCTCACATTCAGCCTCACTCAGCACTCAGACCAGGGGTCCCTGTCCTGTGATGCCATCAACACTCAGACCAGGTGGTCCTATACTGTGATGCCATCAACATTCAGACCAGGGGTCCCTGTCCTGTGATGTCATCAACACTGAGACTGGGGTGATCATCCTGTGATACCATCAACACTGAGACTGGGGTGTCCTATCCTGTGATGCCATCAGCACTCAGACCCGGGGCAGGGTCCCTGTCCTGTGATGCCATCATACTGAGATCAGGGGTTCCTGTCCTGTGATGCCATCATACTGAGATCAGGGGTTCCTGTCCTGTGATGCCATCATCACTCAGACTGGGCGGGGGGTCCTATCCTGTGCTGGCATCAGCCATCACACTGAGATGAGAGTTCCTGTCCTGTGATGCCATCAACCCTCAGACCGGGTGGTCCTATACTGTGATGCCATCAACATTCAGACCAGGGGTCCCTGTCCTGTGATACCGTCACACTGTGCCAGTCTTCCTCATTGGACTGTGGCCTCCCCAAGAGCAGTTCTTCTCACTTGCTGAATGACATGTCATATCACATATTCTGCGCACGTGGAAAGAGCCCAACGTTTATCTAACGGATGATGATGAATCTGTGGTGATACTTGGTGCTCCAACAAATAAAGATTGTCCAAAGATCAGAGGGCAGAGCTAGCCACTAGTTAACCATAGAGGCCAGGAAGTGGTGTCACACACCTTTAATCCCAGCACCAGGCAGGAGGAAACAGGAAGTGATGTGACTGGGTGGAGACAGGAGCTGGTGCCCTTTTCAGGCTGAGGAGTTGGTGAGGTAAGAAGTGGTCATGGCTTGCTCCTTTGTCTCTCTAATCCTTCAGCATTTACCTCAATACCTGACTCTGGGTTTTTATTATTAAGACCAATTAGAATTAGCGTTGCATAAATAACTTGGGCAAAAAGAGATAGTGAGCAGGAGAAGCAAGGTGCTGGGGATTCAGCTGTAGCAGGAGTGGTGCTAGGGATTCAGTTATAGCAAGGGCGGAGCTAGGGATTCAGCTGTAGCAAAAGACCCAAGAAGAAACAGGAGGCAGAAGTAACCGTAAGCCAGAGAGATGATTCTGCCTGCCAAGGGGAATTCATTGACCAGGGTAAGTCAGGTGTGATCATGAAGGATTTTAAGAGCCAAAGAGGGGGCCAGCAAGATGGCTCAGTGGGTGAAGGCACTTGTCAACAAGGCTGGTGACCTGGGTTTGATCCCTGACCCCCACAGGTTGACCTCTGACCTCCACACATGTACCTCAGCATGTGCTCCCACCCATCAATAAATAAGAGTGTAATAAAATTTTAAAAAGAGTCAGAGAACTTCCCCGGTGACTCTAATCGCTATGACTTTCCATTTATTTAGTCCAATTTTATTTTCAGAGATAACACAGAGTGAACGTCAGCCTTGGTTTTACCAAAAGTTCATAAACCCCAAGAGCTGAGATAGCTATTCCGTGGAGGTATCTTATTGGTAAGGTTTTACACCAGTGAAGTTGGCTAGGCCATCTGTGATGGTGGCTCTGAGCAACGATGTACATTTCTAGACTTGTTTCACCTCTGGAACAAGCTTGTCTTTTCCCATGTCTGTAACTTCTCCCCCCGCTCCTTGCTCGGGCTCCGCTTCAGCACGTCCACCATGCACCACAAGCCTCGGGCCAATGCAGTGTGGTCCTCTCTTTTGTCTGGAGCCTAACAATAGGGGAGTTATAGTTGGCCCAAAGAACCACATAACCAGATGGGCAACCCAAAGTGTATAAAAACGAGCTGTGCCTACCCTGCCTCTACAGAGATACTGTAGTTCTTAAATTCAAGCTTGGGTCCTCAGCTGGGGATGTAACTCAGTGAGAGGACACTTGGCTTGGGGGCACAAGATACTGGATTCATTTTCTAGTGCTGAAAAATACATTTCAAAGGTAGAAGCTTAGCTCTTTGGTGCAGGTAGTATCTCTGAGGCCAACAGGAAGTAGTGTTGAATGCCCCTCCCAGTGGGGGCAGCTGCTGGAGATCATCTCACTTGTGAAGTGTCTCCTCGCCCAGCTATGAAGGTGACCTCATCATGTACAGCAACAGCCCTTGTCCAGGGAAAATAATACAGTAATACAAATATTCAAACCAAATTGGAAAAGCAAAGAAAGAAGGAGCCAGAAGACATTAGATCATTGCCACTGCAACCTGGCCAAGACAGGATCTGGGCGCACATCCTCTGTCCAGCTTCTCTTCACACACTGTCCCTCATGCTTCATTACGAGTCTAGAATAATAGCTCGAATCTACACAAAACCCTTTGTGTGGCTGAGCTTTGAGGAACAAGGTCTCTCGCAGTGTCCCTTGAGAAGAAGCAGGGGCTTCCCTTGTAAGAATGCTTTAATAGGCTTCTGGGTCAAAATGGGGCCTTCTCCCCCTGAAGGGATGGGTGGAGGAGTGATGTCCCTTTGGCCAATGCATATATCCTAATCATATGGGCAGGGCAAGCGGTGCTCATGTTCCTCCCTCACTGGGTCATTTCCACTTTAATTCTGAACACAAGAACCATTGATTGAACAGAAAGCCTTCCCGACTGAACCTTGGATCCCCCTTTAGGTTTGGATGAGGAAGTGGGGGATCTTTCCATTCCTCCCACTCTGTGTCCCTCGGTTGGCTGCCTGAGTCTACAGAATCTCTCCTGGCTCATCCTTAGAAGTATTTTCCTGCTGGACAACCCCAAGCCCAGCCTATGAGAAATCAGTCCTGCATAGGCCTGAGTGGAATCTCAGTCCCGTCACTGCAGACTCTTGGGCAGGATGGGTGCCCATTTAAAGCTTAAGGCGTTGGATCCTTAAGGTGGGTGTGTTAAGTAATAACACGAATGCTGTCTGTCTCCTAGGCTGTGAGCAGTCCATGTTATAAAGGGTTTCTCCCACACCCAGCACTCGAGAAAGCATCAGTCTTCTCACTGTCCATGGACAGCTGTCCTTCAGCATTCCACTCTGCACCTCCAAGTCCACGGGAGAACCCCAGCCCAAGTTCAGTGAGTAAGTGGCCAGGGACCAACAGGAGATCCCAGTTTGTGACTGAGATGGGCAGAATGGCATTTACTTGGTGAGACGCCTTTGCTTCTGCGAGAGTGTGCTCAGCTTTCTGATAACCGCTGTGCAGCTCCAGTGGCTGGAGCATTTTTCATTTCAGCGTGTCTTCATTTATTACTACATGCAAAACCATAAAGCCGTAATGGTAATAGAGGAACTATTAATAATGGGTCTGGGGAGATGGCTCACAGGTAAGGGCACCATTGCTCTTCCAGGGGACCTGCGTTCTATTCCCAGCCCTCACGTGGCAGCTCATGACTATCGGTAACTCCAATTCCAGGGAGCCTGGTCCCTTCTTCTGGCTCCTGTGGGTATCAGGTACACATGTAGGGACATACCCATACATGTAAATTAAAAAATAAATCTTTAAAATAATAGTAGTAGATGCAATAATATCAATAACATAAAACCCGAGGCTCGGGGGAGAGCAGGGGATACCTAAGGGAGAACCAAAGGACAGAGGACGCCTCCAAACCCAGCCCATCTCTTGCAGCTGCACCCAGGAACTAGCCAAGAAGGAATCAAAACACAGGCTCAAGTCAGTGAACCTGTGGACAGATGAGTTCCAGAACATCCTGGGAGTGAGAAGCCACGCTGGACAGAGTACAGCAAAATCAAGAACAGTCCTGGATTCAAATTGCTCCTCTCGCCTCTCCTAATTTGTTTGGGTAAGCTGCCAACCTTTCTGAGGCTGGAGGTTATCATGTGTGGAGTGTGGCTGATAGTGATGTCACTTTGATAAGGTAACGTGGATGAAATATAGTGTAGAGGATGCTGTAGTAATAGCTGCGACGTCTCTGAGTGGCTTGGCCCCAACAGAACACAGACAGACAGACACACACACACACACACACGCTCATGCACACGTACACGCACCCAGAGGACTTGAAGTACCTGGCAGGAGTGCCTGGGGCCTGACCCTCTCTAGGGTTCCACAAGGCCAAGGACATGATCCCAGAGCCTCTGCCTGCTGCAAGCAGCAACAGATGCCAGCTGGCAGTCAGAGCCAGTGCTGGCAATCTGGGCATTGGCCATTATCTCACTGGAGGCCTAGGTCAGTGTGGTGGCTTCACCGGGCTCCAAACTGGGGCCCCGTTTACTTGTTGCAGCCAAGTTTCTGAAGATCTAAAACTATTGATTTGGGAAGAAGAATAAACTGGGGATGTGTGAGGGGGTACCCAAGCATTTGTCTGTCTGCACCGTTGCCATGGGATTCTGTTCAGATGCACACAGATGGAGTGTCTTCTTGTTTAAAACAAACAACAACAAGAAAATTCCCACAGGTCTTTGCAATGCTCTACCATGTGTGTGTGTGTTGCAGTGTTGCCATGGCAATGCATGTGGTTTTGTTTGGAGGAAATATGCATAGAAAGGGCAGGAAGTCGTATGTATGCACAGCAAAGCAAATGCGACCTGGCTTCTGAATAAAGAGTATCCCAATTTCCTGACAATGACTTACACTGGAGAACATGGTGTTAGGATGCCACTCAGCCTAGCCTTCTGGAGGAGTCAGCTAGAAGTGGCTTCAGCTCAATTCTGTCCCTTACCTGCTGTGTCACCTCTGCAAGTACCTTTGCTGTGGTGATCTGTGTTTGTGTTATAATAAATAAAGCTTGCCTGAGATCAGAATGTGGAGCTAGACACACTAGTTGGCCATAGAGGCCAGGAAGTGGAGGTACACACTTTTTTTGTTTGTTTGATTTTTGTTTCTTGAGATAGGGTTTCTCTGTATCTCTGGCTGTCCTGGAACTCACTCTGTAGACCAGATCAGGCTGGCTGTTTTTTTTTTTAAAGTGGTAGCTCACACCTTTAATCCAAGCACTTGGTAGGCAGAGGCAGAGAAATCTCTGTGAGTTCAAGGCCCCACCCTGGGCTGCATAAGATTGATCCAGTCTAGAAGAGAAACAGAGTCAAGTGGTAGTGGCTCACACCTTCAGTCCTAGTATTTGAGAGTCACACACCTCAATCCCAGCCCTGGGAGGGAGACAGGAAGGGATATGGCTGGACAGAGAGAGGAATATAAGGCAGGAGGAGACAGGAGCTCAGGGCATTCCGTCTGAGGACTGGTAGAGACAGGATACCCCATTCTGTCTGAGGATTTCGTAGAGGTAAGAACTAGTGGCCAACTGCTCTGCTTCTCTGATCTTTCAGCTTTTACCCCCTAATATCTGGCTCTGGGTTTTTATTATTTAAGACCAACTAGAATTCGCGCTATACTTTGCTTTCCTCCTCTCTGGAACAGGAATCAAGGACCCACTCTGTGTGTCCCGCTGCTGGAACAGAAGCAGAATGACACAGGGAGGACTCAGTCGGCGGTGGTCAGCACTGTTCTGGCGTGGTGCTTAACACCTCCAGCTCTGCTGTAAAGATTAGGAGGACTTTGTTCAGCCTTACCAGACTGTGTGAGACACTCTGGGGGAGGTCAAGCACCTTAGGGATGGCCATACTGTGGACTGTATAATCAGATGATCCTAGAAGAGCCCTGACGACTGACCACAGAGGGAACTAGAGTTGGCTTCTTGGAACATTGGGTACCAAGATGAGGGTGCATGGCAAACTGGTGTACTGTGGGCTTTCCATATCTGGGTCTGCCATTCTTTCACCTTTCACTCTAGCACTGTGCCAGAAGCAGTGTCCTCCTGGGCCCACTACATGGGGAGGACAGAGATCCATCCCCAAGGTCTTCATGTCCGTCACCCACCCTGAAGGAGCACTTTTGGGCAACCACATAATTAGTGTAATTATAATACTGTTAAATCTTGATCTCCCTCCCTCCATACTTCCCTTCCCTCCCATCCCTCCCCTTCTCTTTCTTTCTTTCCTCTCATCCCAAGGCTTCACATAACCCCCAGCAGGTCACAAGCTCACTGCGTAGCCCCATGTGTTAGTCCTGAACTCTGGTTCTTCACCTTCTATCTCCCAAGTGCTGGGGTGTGTATCATCCTGCGCAGCTAAATCTGCATTTTCTAGTTCATTCACTGGATTAAGGTCTGGCAGGGAAGCACTCTGCATGTACTTTGTGTAGCTTGCATCGTTTAAAGGATTTGCAAACCTGCTGGGATGCCATCTGCCCATCTAGTGCATCATTATCAAAACCTTCTGGGAGTTTGTGTTGATTGAGTGAGTGGCTCTGTCCAGGACTGCATTCTTCTGATCTGGACCAGATGTCTTCTGAGGTTGTTCTAGACCTGACATTGACAGTCTGGCATTTACTAATCAGTCTTGAATAAAAGATAAGAAGTCTTTCATGATGGTTTTAACTTACATAAGAAACATGAGGAACCGTACATACTTGTTTGCACCAGCATTCTGGTTTCTTTTGGTCCCATGAAGGGACCTCAGGAGGAAGTGTCTGACAAATCATCAGTCTCTGTTTCTCCTGGGTGCCTGACTTCCTTGTCCCATCTCCAAGACTTCAAAGTCAGGCAGGTTGATCCTAACCATCCACAGATGTGTATAGCACCGACTGATGCATTTCAATACTGTCCTCTGCTTTTTTTTTTTTTTGCCTTTAATATGATCTGAGTTACCCTTTAAAAACCGATAGGGCTTGCCAGGTGGTGGCAGCACATGCCTTTAATCCCAGCACTCGGGAGGCAGAGGCAGGTGGATCTCTGTGAGTTTGAGGCCAGCCTGGTCTACAAGAGCTAGTTCCAGGACAGGTACCAAAGCTACGGAGAAACCCTGTCTCAAAAAAACCAAAATAAATAATTAAAAAAAATTGATAGGCCTGAGAATTGGCCCAGCAGATAAAGGTGTCTGCCACCAAGCCTGATCAGAGTTTGTTCCTAGAATCCACATGATTGAAGGAGAGAGAGCCAACTCTAGCAAGTTGTCCTCCGATTGCTACAAGTGCACCATGGCATGAACACACACACGTGTGTGTGCAAATAAGTAAGTAAAATCTAATAAAAAAAAAGTTTAAAAATTGACAAACAGTGAAAAGGCTGAGTGGCAGAAACCTAGGCAGTTTTATTTCTGAGCTGCCAGCTACATAAATTGTCATTATTCTGTGAATATTACAAAGGGTTTTCTTCTTGGCAAAGCTGTCAAGGTGTGTGTTCAGATGAGGACACACTGTGTGAATCTGTAAACGTAAATGCTAAATGCACTGTTTTATATATTTATAACATAGATGGTGCTGTTGATTAGGTCGGTACGATAAATAACCAGGTCAGCTCAAGAATAACAATTATATTTAATGATTATAAGGGGAAACTCACACTACAAGAGTGGGAGGTCTGACTTCCTATCTGTCTGGCGGGAGCCGTGCAGAGAGAGAGAGAGCACCTGAGTTCTCCCAGTTTTTCCTCCTCGGCTCCAGGTAGCCATGCCTTAATTAGATGTGATTGGGTGACAGAGTTTCCCCATCAAGATGGTATGCTTTTTATGCAAATAGTATATGCTTATATTCTTGCTAATCCTAATCTTCAAATGACTACCATAAATGCCACCAGTTCCCTCTTCCATGTGGCTATGGCCTCTCACATTTAGAAAATCAGTAAGTTTTCCTAGCAAGAGATGTTTAGTAATGGCCTTCCTTTTGTTCTGTTCTGAGATGATCTTAAGTAGCCCAGGATGACGTTGAACTTGCTCTGTAGGTAAGGATGACCTCTTCAGATCCCCCACACCTCCACCTCCCAAGTGCTAGGATTGCAGACATGAGATGCCATGTGGTTTGCTCTGTACGAGCGGGTAAAGCAGCCCATGGCTGAGCTGCCACCCTTCTACAGACCTTCCGCATCTTTTTGCCTCCCAGCTACCTCGCTCTTTTACATGCTGGTAGAAGAATCAATGGAAGTCGGCTTGCCATGGCTTCCCTCCCAGCTCTGCCACTGGTCAGCTGCTTTTCATTCTCAGACCTGGTCTCCTCATCTGACGAGAGGAGAACTTGGATTTGGATCAATGCCAAGAAGGCTTGAGCTCCGTGTGCCCAGGGCTCTGTGCAGCACCAACCCAGAAAGGTCACCTGCTGTCAGTGCTGGTGTCTCTTGGAGCGTCCATTCACAGGAGGCAAATCTCAGACCCTACAGTCATGAGGATGTTCAATCTGCACATTGTTCTTCTAGAAATCAAGCTTGAAGCTTTGGGTTAGATTTGGGTTGAAAATCCCAGACTCGGGGGGGGGGGGAGAAACAATCTCCTTATCATTAAGCACGAATTCAAGAACGGCAGCCCTTCCCAGGGTAGGCAGGTCATATTTCCTGTTTGTTCGGCCTGTCACCTGGTGGTTACTGTCTCTTCAGTCATTCCAGGCTAACATCCCTTTCTTTGTTCTTCTCACATCCCATACAGCTGGCTTCTGTGACCCCAGGAGAGCCTCTCTGTGGCTTTCTTATCTCTGTTCTCCTTTTGGAGGAAAAGATGAGCCGTCGTGGGCCATTATGCCCAATTTGTCCAGTAAATTCACTAGCCCGTCTGTATTCTTTCTTTGTGTTTATGCCTATATCTTACACAAAAGCCAGAGGATGGTTTCGAGATGGTCTTAACTTTACAGCTAGAATCACTAAATGTGGTTGGAAGATTTGCAGACATGTCTGTCAGCCACTGCGATGATTTGTTGCAGGTAGGCAGTAAAGAGAAGTCTTTCAAATGTATTTATTGTTTTAATTTTTGTGTTTGTGTGTATGGGTGCCCTGCCTAAATACATGTGTTTGCACCACAGTCTGTAGTACCCGAAGGAACCAGAGATAACATTGGATCCCTGGAACTGGACCTGTGTGAGCTGTCTTTTTGAGCTGGGACCTGAACCTATATCCTTTTCAAAAGCAGCAACTGCTCTGTGCACCTCTCCAGTCCCAAGAGGTCTTTCAGGCCCACCTAAGGAACTGAAATATAAAGGCCAAAGCTGGAGCAGTATTATTCAAGCAAAGCAGAGCTTGCAGTGCCTTGGATATATCCTCTGCCTCCTCCTGTTCTGCTGGGTCAAGGACAGGCAATGGTGGAGCCAATCACAGCCTCGATGACCAGCCCCCCGCCCCCCTCCCCCCCGTGTGAGTGGATGGACTGGCTCTTCAACAGGGAGAGTCCTGATAGAAATAAGGGCTCCCTTTGTGCCAGAGCGGGGACGAAAGTGAGGCTGGGAACCAGTCTGAAAGTCTGGGATTTCAAATTCACGAAAAGGCAAACACAAGATGGACTCTGTATCCAACTTGGCTCCACTGGTACCTGTTCCCTCCCTGTAGCGTTCAGCTCCTTTCCCAAACTCCAGCACACTGGAGTGCTTGGCCTCGGCTCTTCTAAGGCCCTCTGCGGGCACTGCTTGCTTAATGCTGCTTTGCGTTTTCCCTTGGAAATCGGTTGGACTGTATTTGAACAGTAGTGTTTGTAAGGACAGGGAATGCCTGCTAGCGCTTCCTCTCAAGCTCTAGGTGGATCAGGTGAGGTCTTATAGAGTTTACCTTCCGAGTGCGAGCGCGAGTGGACAGAGGCGGGTCAGAAAGGCTGCCACTAAGCCCCGCCTCACTGTGACATAACTTCCTACACAAATCTCAGCCCAGGGCTCCTGGATTTATTTCATTATTGCAGACATCTAGAGATGAGCTCTGACTACACATACGCTCTTTAAGGTGTTAAGAAATCCGTGTAAAGAAACTCAAGGTTGAGAGTGAGAATAAGGGCCTGTGTGTAGGATGTCTAAGACCTTAAGCCAGCAGGGAGGGGCCACTCCCAGTAGGCCCTTGCTGACCCAATGAGATATTCACAAGAGAGGCTGGAGAGGCAGGATCTGGGTCTCACTGGCAGCCAGCCTAGATGAATCAGTGAGTTACAAGCTAGGGAGAGACCCTGCCTCAAAAAACAAACAAACATGGCTCAGTGGTTAAGAGCACTGCCTGCTCTTCCAAAGGTCCTGAGTTCAATTCCCAGCAACCACATGATGGCTCACAGCCATCAGTAATGAGATCTGGTGCCCTCTTCTGACCTGCAAGCATATATGCAGGCAGAACACTGTATACACACATAAATAAATAAATCTTTAAAACAAACAAATAGTGGATGACCCCTGAGGAATGACAATGGAGGTAGACCTCTGATCTCCATGCAAACACACACACACACAGACAAGCATCCATGTCCACATAAGAACACATATTCTCACACACAGAGGCAGGTGAATCAAGAGTTTGAGGCTGGTGGATTACATAGTGAGCCCCTATCTAATGCCCTTTCCTCATAGTTAATGAACTTAGAATGAGAGGCCTGAAGAGATGGTGCAGGAGCTAAGAGCATGTGTTCTCACAGAGGACCAGGGTTTGGTTCCCAGCACCCATATCAGGATGCTCATGACCACCCTGTAACCCAAGCTCCAGAGGGTCCAGTGCTCTCTCTGGCCACTGAAAACACGAGGGACACACATATATACATCCACACAAAACACTCAAGACACATACAAATAAAAATAAATGAATCAATTTTAAAGGGATAGATTAGACTAAGTGCAATAAGCCACTCACCAAGGATAAATGCTGAGAGGCCTGGGCTGAGGGAACTGTTAGAACTGGGGGGGGGGGTGGAACGGTGGTTGCCAGGGGCTGGGTGACGGAAGCCAGAGTATGCTCATTAGTGGGAATCGTACTTACTTTGAGATGGTCAAGAAGTTCTGAAGAGGGTGGCAAGTACGTGAGATGCCACCAGACTGTATGACCATGTGTGGCGGCAGGGGTCAATTTTGTTTCACATATTTCTACACAGTTTTTAAAATTGCAGATGCCAGCCAGATTGTTTTAGTGGGTGTTCTATTGCTGTGAAGAGACGCCATGACCACAACCACTCTTATGAAGGAGAGCGTTGAATTGGGCTGGCTGACAGCTCAGAGGTTTAGACATGGTGCAGGCAGCAGGAAGCCCACCCTCAGTGACGTACCTCCTCCAACAAGGCCACACACACTCTAACAGGGCCACGCCTACTCTAACAAGGCGCTACCCCCTGATGATCATTCTAATATGTGAGGCTATGGGGGCCATTCTTGTCCAAATCACCACAGTAAGTGATATAAATTTGCAAATATATACGTACATATGCATATATGTACGCCCCCACCGTTTGTAGGTGGGATGACCCAAGGAAGTGGTTTAGTATCTTTATACTTCCATTTTCTGATTTGATCATCTTGGATGTATACTAGCATTATGGAGTTGTTTTAAAACTAAATGAAAGTATAAATGTGATATGCTTAGGATAATCCTTGGGTCAGAAAGTGCTTAAAGAATACTATCATTATTTTTTATGAAGCAGAAAAGCAAATTGCCGAAAATTCCCATCTATATTTTGTGGAGAGAATCTGTCTGTGAGTGTGTACTTGCCCTCAGAATTCTGATTCACACACACATCCATCATGTATGTAGCAGATGGCTTCTACATTCCAGACCTTGTGCTGAGGACTGGGTATCCAGCAGTCTGGAGCTTAGGATAGACCATGTTCTTGATGGGATGTTCAAATAGCGGAACCTCTGCAAGGAGGCGCTAATTCTGAGCAAGACGTAACGGAACACAAAGAGAGTCTGCTATGCAAAGACACAAGAATTCCCTGTCAAGGAAGTAGCAAGGAAGGGTGACAGAAGGCTGGAATACACATAGACAATTCTAGAAAAACAGGAAAGAAACTGCCTTGTTTTTATTAGGGATAGTGCCCAGGTAAGGAGCTAGGAATACGAAGGGGAGAATTTCTTTTTAACTTTTATTACATTGTATCTGTTTATGTATTTAGTGTATGCATCTCTGTCTCTCTCTGTCTCTCTGTCTCTCTGTCTCTCTCTCTCTGTATGTGTGTAGGCACTTGCATGCTACGAGATAACTTACAAGAATCAGTTCTCTCTTTTCATTGTGTGGATCCCAGGGGCCAAACTCAGGTCACCAGTCTTGGTGGCAAGCACCTTTACTCACTAATCCACCTAGCTGGCCCAGGAATTTTACTTTTCACCCTGTTTCCTTCTCTCCTGTTTGAATTACTTACCATGAGTCTGTATTTATTGTTAAGGGGAAAGGCTAGTTAATAGAAAAGAGGGATTTTAATGATTAATAGTAAGGAATCTAATAATGTTGCATTTCAAGAATCACCACACCTCACCTCTGGCTACTTTTCATGAAGTGGAAAGATCAGAGAATAAGGACACAATCCCATTGGTCTGAAGGGAGAGCCGCCTCTTTCTTCGGTCTATGGGCCCACTGTTTCCTCTAAGCCGGTTTCTTCTGCTTCTCTTCAATGAAGCCCTGACCACTCTCTTTTATTGGAAGTATTTCAGTTTAAAAGACCTTCCCTTGGACATGGTGGCGCAAGCTTTTAGTCCCAGCACTTGGGAGACAGAGGCAGGTGAATCTCTGAGTTCGAGGTCAGCCTGGTCTATGGAGCGAGTTCCAGGACAGCCAGGGTTACACAGAAAAACCCTGTCTCAAAAAAGCAAAAAAGAAAGACACCTTTCAAATTCATGTGAGATTCATACTTTTTGGCCACACGTAACAAACACAGTCAGACCTTCGACCTCTCCAGGTGAAGGAGGATGGCTTGTGGTAGGGACTTACAGACATTGGAGGAAGAAATAAAGCATGGTACTCATGGAACACACCCCAGGGCTTTGAGCATATGTGCTTTACACCGCAGTAGCTCTGCCGGGCTTTCCATTCAAAGAGGAATAAAACATAGCTTGTAGGATGTTCCAAAAGACAGAGAGCTAGTCTTGTATCTCAGTGGACCGCAGCAGTCTTTGAGACTACGTTAGACCAGAGTCGATAACTGATATTTCCTTTTTCTTTCTTTCTTTTTTAGAGAAAGTTCCATTAGCCCAGGGTGGCTTCGGAATCCCTATGCAGCTGAGGATGACCTTGAACTTTTGATCATCTGTCTCTACCACCTGAGAGCTAGGATTATAGGCTGTGCCACCACGCCGAGTTTGCTTGGCACTGGGGATTACACCAGTCAGAGTTTCATGTATTCTGGTCAAGCACTCTATCAGCTGAGCTGTATCTGCAACCCCTGACAAGGGACAGATCTCAGCGCTAGCTCCGAGGAAGGGTAGCACACATGCTCTGTGCTCACCTTGTAGGGGCATGTCTGGAAATCGCCATAACCAGTCCTCTAGGGACTGCGGTCAGAATGGAGGAAAACAGCATCTCTAATCTGTTCTAAACCTTCGTATCAGCAAGATAAATGAGGGGCCCACACAGTTCATAGCTACTTGTGTGTCCCACCTGAATGACGTGTCTCTCTTGCATACTCTGCATTTCTGGCCACTATGACCATTGCCATTGGGAACCTCATCTTTGGTCTCAGACCCATATGTGCACTCACGTTTGTCCTCTTCCCAGCCTTGGCACCACCCTCCTGAGAGTGGGGTGTCTTGAATCCTCTCACCCAGAGAGCTGTACACCAGGCAAGAGATGATTTCTAATCCACTTCATCCCACAGAATCCCATTCCAGGAAGGCTTCCTCTCTCCTGCCTCATGTTTAGAAGACTCATTTGTCAGCAGTGAGAGGCGTGTTAATTGATAATTGAACATTTTCTGAGCATCAGTCACATTCAGATGACACCCTCACTCCTTTCTACAGATTTACTCATTGAGTGCCATGCACAAGCGTCTGGGATAGATGTTGCTGTCCTTGTGTGTAGGTGAGGAAGCGGAGGGAGAGGGGGCCTGGCTTCTCCAGCCCTGCTTCTCTGTGGGAGGACGGCTCTGAGTGCAGCTGCTGTCGTCACCGCCTGCCTGGGCGCTAGGGGCTGGTGCTTGACGCCAGGCTCTCTCTGCTTCCTCCTGTGCTTTCCTGTCCCCGGAGTCTTCCTGCAGACTCCGTCTGTGAAGCTTGTGGGCGATGTTTGAAGAATGAGTAAAGGGGAAAGCAGGCTTTTATGAACTTCAGACTGTGAACTCTCAAGGAAGAGTGAGTCAGACATCCACATTCCTCACATACCTTCAGGAGGTTCCCTGACCTCAGACAATAAGAACCTGAGGCAGAATGTCCTTGGGAGGCCTCCCACGAGGAAGGCTGACCAGGAGGAGCTACCTGGCTGGTACTTCCTCCTGATCCTGATTGCAGAACTCTGCACTCCTCGGGACTCTACCTGGTTAGGTCTCCTAGGTTACCCAGAGGACCTCCTAGATTCTGTTAAGCTGCCTCCCCTCCCAACACACACACACACACACACACACACACACACACACACACACACACACACACACACACACACTCCTGAAATGCCTTTCCTTGGGCCAGCCATGCTCAGCTCTCCCTTTAAGTCTCTGGGGATATATAGCCCCCTCTGGCTTCTCCAGAAGGAAGCAGGGGTCCTGAATTCTAGGTTCCAAAGAGTTCTGGTCATGCCTCTCCATTGCCAAATGGTAGCCCTGGGAAACCCTTGAGTTCAATGAACCTGATATTACACACTCTAACTCTTTGAGACTGGCAGCAGCTCCACCAAGGAGGAATAGCCTAGTGCCAGCAATGGATACTAGACCCATCTCTGACTCTGATACCTCCCACACCTCCCGCTCTTGAGTTAGAATCCAGTTTGCCACCTCTCCCGAAGTACTTGAACCATTAACCCTAGGCATTATTCTCGGAGGTGTAGGTTCACGTCTGTTAGTGAATTGAAATTCCACAGAAAATTCTTTCTCTGTATCTTGTATCTTGCCTCATTCTTTCCCTCACCAACTTTCACCCTGTATTTGACGGGAGGTACAATGAGCCTCAAAGGGAAAAGGTCATCTTTTAGTCAGTAACTGTTGAGAAGTGAGGAGGGGGAGAAAGAGAGAGAGTATTCTGGGGACAGAGTAACTGAGAGGCTCCCAGGGCAGACTACGTTCTCCACAAGTCTCTCCAAAGACCAACTGCATAATACCTCAGAAGTTCTTCCAAGCTCTGTGAGCGAAGAAAGAGCAAGAGGTTATGCTTGGACCCATCTTCTGGATGAACAAACTGAGAGAACATATCCGCAGCTCGAGAAAACACAAACAGCAGCACGGCTAGGAGCGGCATGAAGGGAGAGTGAGGTGAAGCCAACTCCTCTGTGGATTATTGGCCTAGTGGCCAAGATCCAGGCTCTCCAGTCTCCTGGCTCCTCCTGGAGGTGCTCACAGTGGTCTGCCCAACAGGGCGCCTGTGCTGAAGGAAAGGCGGAAAGGGGTGTGGATTCTCATCTCTTCTGGTGCTCCCTGGTCATGTGGCTTCCCTTTCCACGTCACCTAGGCCAGGAAGAGGTTGGGCTGGAGACAAGGCTGAGTCCCGGGTCTATAATCCCTGCTCACTTCTACTGTCCTGCCCGATGTCATCAGCTCATACATTGCCCTAGGACCAGTCTCCATTTCCCCCAGGTAACAGCTACCAACCAGGCGTATCACCCTCAGGGCTGAAGGAAAAAGTGTGGGTTGGTACAAGTGCACACGCCCTACCGTCACTGGGGAAGTTGGATTGGTGTTCCCTACTGGATCTGAAATCTCTTTGCACTTTTTGCCCACCCCTTCTTGCACACACACAGACCCCCATCCCCCCCCATTCACATCTGGTGGTGACTTTTCCCTCTTTCTACCTGAAGAAGCTGGGTCCTTCTACTTAAAACCAGAGCTGCCCTGGTTCCCCGCGTCGCATCTGCCAGATGCTTTCTGAGCCTCCTGCAAGCTAATGATCTCCCCTGGGCAGAAGAGTCCTTTAATAATTTACCAGGGTAGATAAAGAAAGAGGCAAAGCTCTCCCTTGGAGTCCAGTTACCCCGGTGTCCCAGACGCTGTGGATGGCGCTAAGACGGGCTTCAAGTTCAGACTCCCTTTTGAAATGGGAAGCCTGCCCTGTGGCTGTGTGTACACAGTCTTACCAGATCTCCTCTCCGTTATCTGGACGTCCATCCCTACTGTGTGATCGACACTTAGGGTGCCTTCATTACTCAGGGGAGCCAGCTACATAAAGTGGAAGAACCCAAAATGCCCTAGGACAAAATGAGATTTAAACATTTGAAGAATTTCCGGAGAATAAAAAGTTATCTCTGGCTCCTCTAGTCCCTGTTAGAATTCTTCCAATACTTTTGCAAGGAGAATTATTATGTGTTTGGAATAAAAGTGCAGATGGTGAAAGACAACGGGGGGTGCTTTGGGAGGTGGAGGCGAATGTTGAACGTTTGCTTTTTAAGCTAACCGTGAGGCTTTGAGAAACTGGGGTTCTCAAAGAACCTCACTTTCCCTGTGTGTAAGCTGGAGATATGTGTCTGTATGGGGTCTATGTGGATCATAGGCATGGAAACAACAATCTGGAGCAAGGAGGTGGTAAATGCTCTGTCTTTGTTACAACATCATTACCACCACCATCACCATGGTCACCATCGTCATCACTGGGGTTGCTCATATCCAGAAAACTTTGAATTTTATAAAGACCTATTTTTTTTTCTCTGAGAAATGTAACAATGAAATGTAGTAAGACTAAGCCAGCAGTATAAGCCTGCTTTCCCAGCCGCTGCGGAGGCCGAGGCAGGAAGATCGCCAATTCATGGCTTGCTTAGGCTAGAGCGAGTTCCAAGTCAGCCTGGGCAATGTGGTGAAGCTCAGTCTAAAAATGAGAAGTAGGATCTGGAGAGACAGTTCAGGGTTTAGGACCCATCCTGCTCTTCTACAGGACTGGAGTTTGGTTCTTAGCTCCACTATTGCACAGATCTGCCTCCTCTGGCCTCTGTAGGCACCTGTACCCACATGCACACACCCCACCACGCACACGTTATTATGGGTACCTGTACCCACAGGCACATACCCCCCCCATACACACACACACACAAAAATAAATAAGTAAATAAATAAATAAATCTTTAAAATCAAAAGGTAGAAAAAGTTTTAAGATTAGGGATGCAGCTCTGTGGAGTCCTTATCCAGCATGTGGGAGGCCCTAGGTTTTATCCCCAGTGCCAATCAATTAATCAATCAATAAACAGATAAAGATGAGAACCTTCTTGGCCCCAATGAACCACCCCACCTGGTGACCTTGGGGTGTCCCCTCCCACGTCTCCTCCTTTGATTTGTTTTGCCTCTTGAAGCACTAATAAGTGTGAGGCAATCAGTTCCTAGTGGATTGAGCTCTTGTCCTGGGCCCTGTGCTCCCTCTTAGAAACTAGTTCTCTGTTGGAAAGAAGCTTAAGCTAAGCACGGTGATGCTCACCTTTAGTCCCAGCCCTGTCAGAGGCAGGGACAGGCAGATGTCTGTGAGTTCAAGGCCAGCCTGGTATATATTAGCAAGTTCCAGGTCAGCCAGGGTTGCATGTTGAGATCCTGTCTGCAAACAAGCAGACAGAAAGAAGCTTAGGCCAAATAGAACATGCCATGATGAGAATCTACAAGAACAAAGACCACAGAGGATAAAGGAGAGGAGATTGGGTGTTCTAGCCCCAGCCAGACTGGAGCTAAAGGAGTTACCTCACAGCTGAACCTCATCAGTCAAGGCAATCATGACAAAAGGCAATCAGTCATTTGAAACCACAGAATTTTGGGAGAGTGTTGTGGAATCATCTTTTTGTGCACCGTGAAGATGTGTCTTTGCGAAGGCGCCATCTGATTGGTTTAATAAAGAACTGAATGGCCAATAGCTAGGTAGGAAGAGGTTAGGTGGGACTTCTGGGCAGAGAGAAAGGTGATGGAGCTAGACACCAGAGGACATGGAGAGGAAACACAATAAAAAGTCACAAGGCAAAACATAGATGAATAGAGATAGGTTAATTTAAGCTCTAAGAGCGAGTGGGACAAGCCTAAGCTACAGACTGAGCTTTCCTAATAAATCTCCATGTTGTTTTTGTGAGCTGGCAGCCCAAAGGCAAGTCCTACTACAGAAGAGTCTGTTAAGCAAATACCAGATCCTAAATTTACATTAAAAAGTCAACAGTGCTACTAGAAGCAACATTCTCCTTATAGAAGGCCATGGTAGAAACCATGGTGCAGTTAGCTGCTAGCCTGGGACTCTGCTAAGAAATTAAAGCCACACTTGGTCTACTTTCCTTTTAACAAATAAACTTGTTGATTGACGGGGCAATAACTGAACATCTGATGGTTACCAGATTCAGAACTAGAGGCTGTGGATACTCAGATAGTGAAGGCTGGTTCTCCTGTTGCGTGGGTATCTTGGATTCTGGAACTGTGTCCTGAGTTTTTGTATTGGGGCATGTGGGACCCAAGAGAGGAAGTGCTTGGGGTTCAGCTTGGGGGAAAGATGTGTACACAGTGTTACTTCAGGAGCCTTGAGGGCGCTGAGGGACTTGCTGCAGCTGGCAGAGAAGATCAGCAGGCTTCATCTAACTCTCCAGTTTGCCGAGTGACTCTGATAAATAGAGGTAGGTGAATCTGAAAGCAAGCAGGCTGAGAAACCAGACCTGAAGAGCAGACGCTGGGAAGGATAATTAGAGCCATTGTGTTTATCCCAGGAGGAAAAACAGAAGAAGGGAACTGTGTCGCGGTCCTGACGGGACGGAGCACATGGCGTACAAGCTTTCAATATGACAGCCCAGGGATTAGGTTCATCCCATCGACTGCCCAGAGGAGAACCATGACCAGTCACTGTAAATCAAAGAAGACAGTTTTCCACTTAATTGGATTCTGAACACTCCTGAGCAGCCCAGCAGAAAGAGTGGGTTTGACTCTGCGAAAGCCAAGGAACTGGGCATCCTCTTGCTGAGAAGGTGGGAAAGGGATCCTGCAATCAGTGGAGGCAAGGGATTCTCTTTCCCAAACATAGGGTCACATGATTCATTCAGAGTTCTCATGGGGTGTGTGTGTGTGTGTGTGTGTGTGTGTGTGTGTGTGTGTGTGTGTGCGCGTGCGCGCGCGCACCAAAGGACAACCTCAGGAGTCCTTCATCAGACACTGACCACTTCCTTTTTGAGACAGGATCTATAACTGGCCCGGAATTCACTAAGTAGGCCAGGCTGGACACCAAGCCCCAAGGATGCCTGTTTCTTTCTCCCCAGCACTGAGATTACAAGTGTGGACCATGATACCCAGCTTGTTATGGAGTTGCAGGAGGTCAAACTCTCATCCCCATGCTTGTACAGCAAACGCCATCTCCCTAGTACCCATTTGCTGAGCTTTGTCAAGACTAAATAGTCTTAGAAGTATGACCGATTAGACTTCTCCATGGCTGATGGCAGTGTTCAGCTCTATCCTCAGAACTTAGCTCAGGGGCCTGAGTTTGGAGATAAGTGGGTGAGGACCACTCGTACCCCTGTCTACTATTTAGTACCTCCTACCAGTCTGAGGGAGTCTGTGATAGCTTCAGCTTTCTGGGGACTCTTCATCATGCTCTTGAGGTCAGCACAGAGGCTCATCCCTAGTCAGTGTGAGTGTGCAGGGTTCAAAAGCAGGACAATGTGGGAGGAATTAAAGAAGACTAAGTACAAGGCGGTCACCTGACATTTCTATGATCAATGCAGCCCTGTTCTGGAACCCTGTGCTCCTGACTGGCATATTCTTTTCAGCCTCTCACCAGCCCACAAAATGGCGGGGAGGCTCTTTTCAGAGCTTTGGACCCGATTTCCTACTAGGGGCTTGGTACTGCTTCACCAACAGCCCCAGGCCTAGAGAGGTAAGCACAGGCTCACAAGTTTCTGGGGAGCAGATCTCAGAGGTCAAAATGAGGATTTCCTGGAGACAGACCTCACAAGGATGGCCCAGGTAAGAGAAGCATTTCACCTCTCCGCTACTGACTCAGGGTGTAAGCCAAGGGGCACTGGGGACCTGGGTCACTGACATCTTGTTCCCAAGGGGCTCTGTTTTTCACATCTATGTCTTCTCAAACACAATCCCACTATCCAGTGAGATTCCCCTCTTTGATTTTTCTTCCAAGACTCAGATTTTTAGACTTTACCCCCAAATAGAAACTCTCCCAGTACCCTGGACCAGAAACAGAAAGTCTCATGAAGACATCAAACTCTATAGCACAGGAAATGTGTAGCTGGTGGTAAGTGCCCCAAAGCCGGAAACTGAGTTTTTTTTTTATTTTTTTAATGATTTTTATTGAGCTCTACATTTTCTCTGCTCCCCTCCTTGCCTCTCCCCTCCCTTTCAACCCTCCTCCAAGGTCCCCATGCTCCCAGTTTACTCAGGAGATCTTGTCTTTTCTATTTCCCATGTAGATTAGATCTATGTATGTCTCTCTTAGGGTCCTGATTGTTATCTAAGTTCTCTGGGATTGTGGTTTGTGGGCTGGTTTTCTTTGCTTTATGTTTAAAGACCACTTATGAGTGAGTATATGTAATAATTGTCTTTCTGTGTCTGGGTTACCTCACTCAAAATGATGTTTTCTAGCTCCATCCATTTTCTTGCAAAATTCAAGATGTCATTATTTTTTTCTGCTGTGTGGTACTCCATTGTGTAAATGTACCACATTTTCCTTATCCACTCTTTGGCCGAGGGACATTTAGGTTGTTTCCAGGTTCTGGTTATGACAAACAATGCTGTTATGAACATAGTTGAGTATAGGTCCTTGTGGCACGATTGAGCATCCTTTGGATATATATCCAAAAGTGGTACTACTGGGTCTTGAGAAAGGTTGTTTCTTAATTTTCTGAGAAATTGCCACACTGACATCCAAATGGGTTGTACCAGCTTGCATTCCCACCAGCAATACAGGAGTGTTCCCCACATCCTCTCCAGCATAAGTTGTCATCAGTGTTTTGATCTTGGCCATTCTTACAGGTGTAAGATGGAATCTCAGAGTTATTTTGATTTGCATTTCTCTGATGACTAAGGATGCTGAACATTACTTTAAGTGTCTTTCAGCCATTTTAGATTTCTCTGTTGAGAGGTCTCTGTTTAGGTCTGTTCTCCATTTTTTTTATTGGATTATTTGTTCTTTTGGTGATCAGTTTCTTGAGTTCTTTGTATATTTTGGTGATCAGACCTCTGTCTGATGTGGGGTTAGTAAAGATCTTTTCCCATTCTGTAGGCTGTTGTTTTGTCTTGTTGACCATGTCCTTTGCTTTACAGAAGCTTTTCAGTTTCAGGAGGTCCCATTTGTTAATTGTTTCTCTCAGTGTCTGTGCTGCTGAGGCTATATTTAGGAAGTGATCTCCTGTGCCAATGCGTTCAAGTGTACTTCCTACTTTCTCTTCTATAAGGTTTGGTGTGGTTGGCTTTATGTTGAGGTCTTTGATCCATTTGGACTTGAGTTTTGTGCATGGTGATAGATATGGGTCTATTTTCATTTTTCTACATGTTGATATCCAGTTATGCCAGCACCATTTGTTAAATATGCTTTCTTTTTTCCATTTGATATTTTCTGCTTCTTTGTCAAAAATCAGATGTTCAAAGGTGTGCGGATTAATATCCGGGTCTTCTATTTGGTTCCATTGGTCCTCCTGTCTGTGTTTATGCCAATACCAGGCTGTTTTCAGTATTGTAGCTCTGTAGTGGAGTTTGAAGTCAGGGATTGTGATGCCTCCTGAAGTTCTTTCATTATACAGGACTGTTTTGGCTATCCTGGGTTTTTTGTTTTTCCATATGAAGTTGAGTACCATTCTTTCAAGGTTTGTGAAGAACTTTGCTGGGATTTCGATGGGCATTGCATTGAATCTGTAGATTGCTTTTGGTAAGATTGCCAAAAGCTCTTGGGTACGAAACTGAGTCTTATTCCTCTCTCTCTCTCTCTCTCTCTCTCTCTCTCTCTCTCTCTCTCTCTCTTTCTCTCACTCTGTGTGTGTGTGTTTTGTTTTTGTTTTGTTTTGTCTTTTGAGACAGGGTTTCTCTGTGTAACCCTGGTTTCCCTAGAACTTGCTCTCCAGACCAGGCTGATCTCAAACTCAGAGATCTATCTGCCTCTGTTTCCTAAGTGCCGGAATTAAAGGTGTGTGCCCCCATGCATGGCTCATCTCCTAATTTCTTAAAGAGGTGGTTCTGAACCCCAAGTGCCTCTGTGTTCAGACCGCATGGTCTACTACGGAACCCCCTTCCTCTGCTCTCTCTGCTCACTGTAGCACGTTCATTTACACTCCTAACTGGGCAGTGTTTGTGCCCACACTGTCACTGTGGCCCATTTCCCATGAGCTGGAGCGAAACTCTGGTCAGAGATATGACTTTGTTCTAAAGGAGCTGAAGCAATGCGAAGTGCGGTTTCCATTTGCTCCTTTTCCCGGTGGAGAAGCCAAGGCACCTGGGGCAAGGGGTTTGGTTAACTGGGGCCTGAGCAAACCAGGGCTCTCAAGGGAGGTCGGCTGGCCGTGGCCAAAACTTCTCAAGCCACTGACCCAGCACAAAGCTCCACTGTGGGGAAACTCAATATCAGGGTGTGCCTTGTGCTACAGGAACAAAATACACAACAGCCCAAAGTTATGTGCAAGATAGACCTGGTAATGGTTATTGACTGGCCAGCAATGTCCTGTAAATAGCCAGCTCCTGCAAGCCCTTGAAACTGTGGCTTTATATTTGCGAGTTTGATATTGCACACCAGTTTTCAGGAGAAACAAGAATAGGACCCCAGGGAGCCTAGTATGGCAGCGGGTCTGGCTACAGTTGCTCAGGCCTTAAAGTAAGTAGGCTTAGGGCAGCTCCACAGAATGTTGAGCCATGGTTGCAACCCTCCCCCACCCCCCGCCAGCCCCAGTGCTTCTGCCTCATCCAGACTCTAGAAGCCTGAAGGTTTCTGATGTTATATTTGGTGTCTCAGGAAGAGCAAGGCCCACTCAAACACGAACAGTTTGTTGGCTGCTTGGTGCATGGTCTATGGGGAGAAGACAGGAATTATACTGACTCCTCACCTGCTCACTAGGGACTGTCTAGGTGTCACATGATGCTGTGCTTGGCACACCAAAGTACAGAAGACAGCAACGTCTGTTCTGTGCCTGCTGGGGACTTGTATCCGAGGAGATTTAAGCCTCCATTCTTCATCGATGATGGAATTTTTCTAAGTCCACCAGCTCTAAAAAACCAGATCATGTCTTATTGCAGGTAACTTGCCATGGTTTGTGATTCATTGCTGTTGTTGCTGAGGAAACAAGGTCTCATATATCCCACTTGTCCTTGAACTATAATTGAGGATGACTCCGAACTCCTTCTCCTGCCTCTACTAAATAAAGTTCTAGGATTGCAGAAATGCACCACCACACCATTTGAGGTGACAGGACTTGAACCCAGGTCTTCAAACACAATATAGAAAAGCACTCTATCAACAGAGCTCTCTCCGAAGCCCAAGCGCATTGTAGTTTAATTGGCTGGGTTATCCTTAGTGGTATATAAACCAGTGGCATAGCTTGCAGTGGTCAAGGTCTCACATGGATGAACAGGGTTTACAAACGTGAGAAGCAGTGACTTGATGATACAGGAATCCAGGAGTGGATGCTGGGAGATGCAATTGATCCCACGTAAATGGCCTGCATGGGGTTCACTTTGCAAAGGATGCGGGCCCCAAACTGAAAATAAGGCCCCTTCTCTTTATCCAGGGAGCTGGGATAGACTCACCTCACCCTCTATTCTGAGAGGGAGAAATGAGGGGTAGCCTAGCTCTGATTTCTTCCCATGTGAGCCAAAGAAGCAGGAACGTCCTAGGAGTCAGTCCTTCAAGGTCAGAACCTGATGCTATTGGTGTTGATTCTCTGACTCCTAGATGAAAGAGTCCTCACTCTCTTGCTCTCCATCTCTCAAGCCTCTCTTCATATATATATATATATATATATATATATATATATATATATATATACATACATACATGCATATATATGTACACACATGCACACACCACACACACACACACATACAGATAGATAGATACAGGTTTATAGATAGATGTAAATGAGAGCTTTTCTGTGTTTGTGGCCAGGAGTTGATTACACAGAGAATACAACGTGACTGCTAATCTTGGCTTCTTGGCCAAAATTCAGGAGGGAAAAAAAAAAGTTTTATAATCTACTAATGTTACGGGGGATTTCTTCTCTTTCTTTTTTGGGATAAATTAGTCCTCACCCCAAACATTAGAGGCTCCAGTTGCTGGTGCTGAACCACTGACATGTCCTATTTATTTAAATGTGTGCCAGGGGACCTGGCTTCTGATTTATGGGAGCATGAAGAGAATGTAGCGCTTCTGGGCCAAGCCTAGGATGACTGTCAAGGGCAAAAACATTTCTGGGAGAGTTTGTTCATAGCCAGCCACCTGCGGAGGTTTAGAAGAAATGTGTTGACATAATAATATGGTCCAAGGTTTTAACTTCTGTCATTACTATTACAGTGTTTTAAGATAGGGTCTTGCCATGTAGCCCTAGTTAGCTTGAAATTCATTATGTAGACTAGGCTGCCTTCAAACTGGTGGTGATTCTCCTGCCTCAGCCTCCCAAGTTCTGGGACTCCAGGCATGTGCCATGATGGCTGGATTTCAGTTTTTTTTTTTTACTTAAAAAATCCTTTTAGATTTATTTATTTTATTTGTATGAATGTTTTGTCTGCATACATGCACGCACACTGCCTGATGCTTGCAGAGGTTGGAAGAGGTTGTCTAATCCTTTAAAGCTGGAATCCTAAATAGTTTTGAATCACCATGTGGGTACTGAGAACTGAACCCAGATCCTCTGCAAGAACAGTGAGTGCTCTTAACCTCTGAGCTATCTCTCCAGCCCCAAGCCTTCAGGTATGAATGTAGCTCATAAAGGCGATGAGCATCTTTGCAGTTCTTGCTTGCCCGTATAAAAGTAGCTCTGTATCACTGTGCCCTCTCCAGCATCCACGGAGATCAGGAGAGATGGTGGTGCTCTTCTTCCTCTGTTGGCATGCCACGTCACTGCAGGCACTGGAGTTCCGCACATGAAAGCCGAACATGTATGTTACTCCTGGAGGAGCCAGAAGCCCTTAAAGGACAGCTTCCTGCCAGACACTAACCTGTGGCCCAAACACAAGACCATCACATATGTAGTGCTTATCCAGGCCTCCTTTCAGCTTTGGCTGCTGGGCCTGCGTAGTCACTGGATCTGCCTCGAGTGACCACCAGAAGGTCAGTTCCTGTCCATATGAGACCAACCTGCCTGCCATCCTGAGGTTGCTGTGGGGGTGGAGGCAGCTGCTTGCTCTGTCTCCACAAGTGTGACACGCTGGCACACTGGAGTGGCAGCTCCTGGTTCTAGCTGGTGGTGTCAGTACTAACCCATCCTTCTTCACAGGCTGACACCTGTCATTCCTGAGGTGATGGGGGAATTTTAGAGGCAGCCCCCATGGATGGCACAGGCCTAGCCCCACTTCCAGGGCATAGCTCCCCTAGGTTCCCCGCCTTTCTGAGGGCTGTTTTTCCTCTTGTTAGTCATTAAAAACAAAATACAAAATGGCTATGCCTACACAGGACTTGCCTGAGACTATAAATTTGTAGACTCTGAAAATGTTCCTGGGTTTTACATGCTGTGACATTTTGTGATTGTGCAGGTAACCCCCGACCAAAAACTGATTCAGCCTTCAACCCTTGCTTTTCATGTGTCACTGTTGGAGGCTCTCTGAAATCCTCTCCACTCCCCAGGCAGGGTCTCAGGCAGTACCATCACCCACAAGCATTATTTATGTACATGACAGTCTTTGGCACAAGTGACATCCTTCAAAGCAGTGAACATGTCTTCATAGTCCCTTGCTTGCCAACCAAGTGTAGCTGGCGCATAGTCTGTCATGTGCTTTATATAAGTGAAAACCATGACATGAGAGCCATGAATGAAGAACATGGCAAACATGGCTAGTTGGCCCATAGCTTGTCATGTGCTTTATATATGAATGAAAGAATCAAGTTTCCACTACATATTTGGGATTGTGTGTGTGTGTGTGTGTGTGTGTGTGTGTGTGTGTGTGTGTGTGTGTGTGTGTGTGGTGTTGGGGGGGAGTTTGTTTATTCATTCACATCTAAAAGTGCTTTCTTCCTTTTTGAGGATGACCCTCCATAAGCATTCAAAAAAAAGAAAAGAAAAAGAAAGGAAGGAAGGAAGGAAGGAAGAAGAAAGGAAGGAAGGAAGGAAAAGTCAAGTGTATTAGTTAGGATCACTTTACCTGTAAACAACAGATGCCTAACCAAAATAGCATACACAGTAAGTGCTTTATTGTCACACTCAACAAGAGGGTCACTGGAGCTAGGACTGGGTGACTCAGCATCCCAAGTCCAATCAAGTGCACAGATGGTCCTCACTGCTGCCCCAGCATTCTCCTGGGGCTCAAGAGAGGTGGTGGCCTCAGAGAAGAAAGGCATTGGCTCTCCTCAGCTTCTATTATCAGGGATATCCTCCAGAGCGTCCCCTCCCCTGGAAGATTCTCTTTCCGTATCCTTGATGAGATTAAGTCATGGTGATCTAAGGCAGTACTGATGCAATCCTTAAGGGTGAGGGTGGAGGCAGGGGATTTCCTTCCCAGAACACAGGGAAGGCAGAAGACTCAATTTGAGGCTCTGCTCAATGTGAAGCAGGGACTCAAAGACACGGGCATGGCTGTTTGGTGGGCATCTAACACTACCCACCCAGCCAAGTATTTAAACGTAATTTTGTCGCCTCACTGATAGAATTAGTGCCTCTGAAATTTACTAAGTTATTTGGGAGATGCAATAAATGTAAATATCACCTATTCTGATATTTTGAATAGGTGATATTTTGAATTATTGATTTACTGTTGTTCAGTGGATGCTAAGTTCCAGAATATTCACTACTGTAATACTGACTGGCTGTGCTTGTGTGTGTGTGTGTGTGTGTGTGTGTGTGTGTGTGTGGTGTGTGTGTGAGAGAGAGAAAGAGAAACAGAGAGAGACAGAGACAAAGTGTACTAAGGATTTTCTGACATTCTGTCTTTCTAATCATAGGGAATTTGTCTCCGTGCGCCTTCCTTTTATAAAGGCAAAATAGCAACAAGAAACCCCAAACATTGCAAAACATTTTAAATGGCCAAGTATCGTCTTAAATGCAAGAGGTCAACTAAAGACATGGGCTCCTTTCCAAGAACAAACTAAATTTGGAATATAGGAGGGACCTTTCAGAAAGTCTTTCCTGGGAGCCTGAATTTTAAATTCCTGTTGTGAGTGAATGCATTTACTTTAACTAGCAAATCTCTGGAATATATAGGATGGTCCTCTGTTTACTGGAGAAAGGTGACATGCTTAGAATCAGTCCCCAGGATGTTGAGTCAACTTTAGAAAGTGGCGGAAGTCTTCCCTGGAGCCAGCCACATCAATACCCAAGGACCTGTATCATGGCCAGACCTCTGTGTAATTCAAGTGCCTTCCTGTGCCCCAGTTGCCTCTGTCTGGGGCAAGCTCAGAAGGCAAATCCTCTGAGATCCACCTTCTCTGCTACTGTCTGACTAGCCAGTAACTAAAGCAACTGCGCAGGCCAGTCCTTCGTCGCTCAGGAGTGTCTTACACACATTCGAAAAATACGTATTTAAGTGAAGGTAGGACCTGGAGCTGTTTCTTTAAAATCCTAAAGCAGGCCCCCTAGGTTATCTGAGCAACTCTCCTTCATACTCAACAATCTCTTTGGTTACTATAAAAATAGGTGGTTAAATTCAGCTCGTGTTCAGGATGTGCTTTATATCTTTGATTTACTTATCCGGTGTCAGCTGGAAAATGTGACATGGTTTTATAAATGGAGTTGGTGTGCACTTCTCTGCAAAAATACACAGACCAGAGCTGTAGAAGAAAGCGGGGGGCTGGGCCTGAGGAGGTACAGTGATTTGAAACAATCTCTATTCTTTCTCGGGTTTATAAGTGTTACCACGGTAAACATTTTTCTAAGCATTTGCTTTGTGAAAGAGGTGATGGAAACTGAGCTTTGCTAAGGATGAACCTGGATTCTGGATTTCTTTTCTTTCTCCTCCCCCCGCCCCGAGAACCTGGATTTCTAATTAGCTCTCCCTGCCTTTGACTCTCCTGGAGCTGAAGTTATAGACCACTGTGAGCTGTTTATTGTGGGTACCGGGAACCGGACTCTAGTCTTCAGCAAGAGCAGGGGACACTTTCAACTACCAACCTATCTTTTTAGCTACTGGCATGACTTTCTTCAGAGAAAACAAAGGTCAGTAACAAGGATGGCTGGTGACAAGTAGGCATGTCTGGACCCATGTGCCAAGTGAGAAGCTGGGCCTTATCCCAAGACCAATGGGACACCCCTGGATCCTTTAGGCCAGTTGACATATGAGAAGCTGAGCCTTATCCCAAGACCAATGGGGCAGCGCTGTGCTCTGATTTATGTTTGAGAGTCATTCAGGTTCTTCTGCAGAGAACTGGTCATTGGAGAACAAGAAAGGATGTCTTATTTGTCTGTTGTTGCACAACCACACCCACAGCTCCTACCTTAAAATTGCCACACTAGTTGCTCAGTACCTGTAGGTCAGGACTAGGGGGAAGGACTCCAGCAGTCTATGTCTGATTCACAAGCTCTCAGGTGACATGGCTGAGGGAGGAGGGTTCGCTTTCCAGATTGTTTATTCATGCACAGACTTGATGCCCACATGCTCCCTGACCTTGCTCCTCCTCATACCGACTTATTCTCTAGGACCAGTTCAAGGGGCACTGGGATTCTCATAGTCCACTGAGCTCAGAGGAAAGGTACCCTTTTTCATGAAAGCTCATCTGTAAAATAAACGGGGAGCACTCCAGACCTCCACTCTAAGCTGGCACCAAAAACTCAGACAGATTGGTGAGATTGGAGAGGTGTACTCCATTTACTGATACAGAAGCAATGGGGTGCATGACAGAAGAGCAAGGAGTTGATTTAGAAGAGTATATAAGCAGAATATGTGGGAGCTGTAGCACTCTATGGACTTGTATTTTATAAGGTTCCATAGATGAGGGCTAATCATCACCAGTGATCTTATTTGCATGGCACATACACCACCATGCTTCAAACGAGTTTTGACTTAAAGCATCCACTTTTTAGGACAATAGGGTTTGTGAGGTACAGATTTCAGAGGCCTTCTCTGGGGAGAAAGATCCACACTGTGTCCAGGCCCTCGTGAACTGAGGGTGTGGGGCGGTAAAGGTTCTGGAAACATATTTTTAAAGGATTTGTGCAAGTGAGTGCATCTAACCATAGAAAGATCTGGCCAGGTTCGATTTCACACATGTTGTAAGGCAGCAGCTTAGTAAGAAGTGTGCACCAAAGAGAGCATAGGATACATGTCTAGGGCATTTGTTTTTCCAACAAAAATGCTTAAAGTTTGTGGCTGGAGAGATGCCTCGGAGTTAAAAAGACCGCTCTTTCAGAGGACCGGGTTTGTCCCTCACACCCACATGGTTGCTCACACCTGTCTGTAACTCCAGTTCCAGGGGTTCCAACGCCTTCTTTGGCCTCCACAAGCACTGTGCGCAGGTGGCACACATCCATGCATGGATGCAAAACACGCACACACAAATACATCTCCGAAAAACTCTGAAGGCCATTTTCCCATTTTTGCACATGGGAGAGTGATCTAGAAACGTTCCCAGCATTGCCTAGTGAGTGACTGGCAGCGCTGATGTGATGCAAACGGGACTTCTGATCCCAGTGTGGGATTCTTTCTGCCAAGTCACCGCTCACCCTGCTTAGAGCACACCTCTGCTCTGTCCTCTGCTTGCGTTGGACCCATGCTGATTATTACTCAACAGATTTATCAATAGCGCCAGAAGCCTAGGAAAAGACATGGCAAACAGATCAAATATTTTCCCACTACTGGAAAAATAACCCTAAAATACACTTTTCTAATTTTGACTCAGTTGCATCTCTTTGTGGAATGGCCGGTACATAGCATTCATATGAAACAGCATCTCAGGAAGAGCACTGTCTGGGTTTCTGCGTGTCTCATAGGATATTTCTTAAATTCACAGAATGCCTGAGATTCTGAGGTCATTCTATAACACTCTGGTCTTAAATCTACCAGCAAGCATCCCAGAATCACTGGGCTGGGGTGGGAAGAGAACCATGAGAGGTCTTTCGTGTGGCTGGTAGTATATTGTTGTTACATACACACAATGCATGCGGACATATTACTTCCATGCCATGTAAGTAAAGACAATGACTATTGTTTTCACAATAATTGAACAAGATCCACTCCAGGCATAGTTGATCTGGTATGGTCTGAACGCTGTAATTTGATTCTCAAGTATTCTTAGTTCCTTCAATACTTTCTGTATTATTGTACTTATCTTTTCTGTAGTAGTTTTCTGTCCAAATAAATGGGCGTAATTTGCTTTTACTCATCCTTCCACTAATGGAACATTCTTATGGCCCTTGGGCCATCTTGTTACCATCACTACAAGTTCTTGGACCGGACCAATGGCTTTTCAAAGATGGCTCTTTTTCTCAGCTACGTTGTTTCTCACTTGAGATACTTTGTACAAATGTCTTCTTCCACAGTTGAAGGACCCTTGGAACAGGACTCTATGGTCTCTGGCACAACAAAGACGTTTGTGGCTTCCCTGGAAACAGGGACGCATCTCAGGATTCATGCTGGGGAACCAGTAAATCTTGCTTTGGGATCCTGATGTTGTCCAACAGGACTGCCCCACAAAATCCGAATGCCTTTATCGTCTTTCACATATTATTATTGTACACTACAAGCTTAACTTTGAATACAACTAGGCCGGGTGGTGTTTAAATCCCAAATACCTTAAAATGCCAATTCCTCGGGCAGGAAAAACGGACAGTTCAGAAAGTAAAATCTGAAGTATTTTAGGCAAGATACTGTCCAAATCAGAGGGAAGACTTGTGACTAGATTTTCCTAGCATTCATCTAGTAATGTGAAAACAGGCGCTGGGGAAGTGTCTCTTTTAGGTCCTTATTAAATCATCAATATTAATTCATCTATTTAGAAAACTCCCTTATAGAATCCCAAGAGCTGTCTCCCTCCCCCACTTCTCAAAGAGCTTTCTCTTATGTCTAAAAATTCAAGTACTCTCTTCAAGTGCAGGCTGAAATGTCTCACTATGGATTTGAATGGGAGCCAGAACGAACAGCGAAAGGAAAATTTCTCTCTATAAAAGGTTTATTGTCAGCGCTTTCTAAAGATGTAGATTTTTCTAACACAGGCTACCGGCTTTTTTTCACAAACGTTAATGCAGCTGTCCCTACCTCCCCTAGACCCTGGGTCAGGCTCTTTCCTTTAGGAATGCTCAGTGTCTAGCCTTTGACCTCTGGATAGCCCACTCTATCTAAATGCTCCCTTTGCCACCAATATAATGTAACCAAGGGGGTGGATTGTCCTGGTCCTTTAGAGATTGGGAAGCACTGGAATTCCTCACATTCTTTTGCATTTGGTAGCGTGTTTACCTAATCGCTGGCTTATTAGGATTAGCACAGCCTTTGCTTCAAACTCATCTATTAACAAACCAGGGACCCTATAGCTCCCAAGATCCCCGCCCCTGCCCCCATACTTGACAAGGGTAAAATGTAAAAGCAGCTTCCCTAATTTTTAGAAACAAAATTTAAAAAGCACAGTTACAAACTAAGTGACCTTTTCAAATACAGTTCAACCAAGCAGTTATGGCCAAAGGTTATTAAAAGGTTCCTCCTTGTCTTCTTATGTGACACCCAGAACCACCCTGGAGCTGGGGACTAAGCTTTCAGTTCTTATGAAAATAAATCATATTGCTTTAGGTTGGCAAATTTCATTTCAGCTTCCTTTTTTAAGCTTCACACAATGCCCGCATTCAAGATTTTGCCCTCCAAACTGATGAGTTGTATGCCACCATTCCTCCTTTAAAGATGTGTGAAGACAGCCACTGTCCTGTTTTCTCTCCTGAGACAAGTTACCGGTTACCCAGGTTAACTTAGTTCAGTTTTCCAAGTAGGGCACCTGGGATAGTTATCCATACAAAGTAGGGCATCACCAAGAATCCTGTTGGAATGATTAACAGGAGCAATTGTTCCTGATAACTTGGATGGTTTCTAAAAATACTGAACGGCAAACACTCAGATATTAGGTAAATATTTCTTTATTAAATGATTAATTTCATAAATAAATTCTCTTCACTGATATAAAATTAAAATCATTTACAAATTATTCCAGTATTACATTTCCCCTCCCTCCCCAAAAGCTACATTTTGATAAATAAAAAACATTCAGTCTTCAAACACCTGGTTTCTGTTTGCAGTTTCTAGCGCAGGTAGCTGCCTCTTGGACACTCACAGAGCATCCCCCTCCCTCAGGAAGGAACAGGAGGCCCTTTCATTTACTTCTGTCAGAGGACAAACAAGGCTTTCACATGGCCCAGCTAATCTTATTATCTCTATTACAATTGTAAAACCAAGAAGGGGGGGGAGATCTAGAGCAAAAAATACACTTAGCAAATAATTTACAAACAGAAAACAGAACGTCATCCACACGACACGCTCCAAAACGAAGCATAACACGTGCTCCAGTACTATGAAGCGAAGTATTCCCCAACTGCGGCTGCGTTAGCGTCCATCCACACCAGCCCCCTTGGCAGTTTGGAAATACCTTAATGCTACTCAATGATGAGCAAGGCATCCCTTCTACAATGAGCCCCTTCACCCCACCACCCCACCCATGACTCCATGATGCTCACACCCCTCCTCGATTCACCCCACACTAGGCACCCAGGAGGCTTTTAGTCCCTAAACTTGTGGATGTCATTGAACAGACTGTAGAGGCGAAACGATGCCTCGTTGGGGTGTGGGCAGTTGTAGTTACATTTGCAGGACTGAATCATCATGACATTCTTGGAAAACATTTCCCCATCTTCGCAGCGGAACCGCATCTTCACGGTCCTGGTCTGCAGAGGCGTGCAGCACCGACCATCCACGCAGGAGCCGCAGTATTTGGGCCGATATTTCTTCACACTGGAGCATCCTGCATAATTAAACCTGATGGGTTCTGGGGATTTCTTGGTCTTGCTGCATTTCTTGCCCTTCTGGAAGAAAGAACAAAGAAAGTCAGTAATTTAATTTTGTTGTTGTTTTGGGAGGGGTACATTTAACCACTGTGTGAAACCCAATAGTGCTAGGTTTCATAAAGACAATTTCTTTCCAAAATATCATGGACTTTTCTCGTTCTGGAACAGAGAGGCTCATATCCCACCCACGTGCTGGGGTCATGGTCAAGTCCCTAAAGGAACTTACTTTCAGGCTGCTGTACACCGGTTGTCCACAAGGACGGACTTCACAGATCCGGGTCTCTTTCAGGAGGCGGCACTCTGGGTTGTCATTGGTAACTCGTGTGGAGATGCCAGTTCCGCAGCTCTTAGAGCACTGGGACCATGACGTTGTCTGAACGATGCATTTCTGGCCATGCAGAGGGTTGTAAAGTACTCGCGGTTCCGTGCCAAAGACTAGAAAATAAACCAAATGGAAGGTCTTCAGAGGCATGCTGACACATACCGGTTTCTACAAAGCTGCAGACCGAGAATAAATTTCAGTAGAATGTCTTAAGAGCTCAGTTTCCACTTACCAGGAAGTCTCTTCAACGAGCTGCCTTTTCCAACTGCAATTAACTCATTCTTTCTCGTCAACTCCACCTCCGAGGCATCAAATCCAAAGAGGTCATCCTGGTCGTCCAAGGGGTCCTTGATGCTGCTGTCTTCATCACAAACCCACTCCTCGCAGCACTGCCCACTGACTTTCACCAGCCGGGGGTTGGGACAGCCCAGGTTGGGGAGAGACAGTTCTTGGGGACACAGAGGAATGCAGCCCACGGCGCCATCAATACATGTGCACTGATGTTTACAGTTGGGCTGGAAGCTTTCCCCGTTCTGGTATATTCTGGAGTTATATTCGCAGGGTCTGCCCTCTGACTGAGCTGTAGAGAGGACCAAGAGAGAGAGGAGAAGGTTAAGATTCGCCGCCGCAGACTGCAACTCTTACATATTTTCCGCTGTTCAATTCACTGTATGGTAAAGTTCGCTACAATTCCCCCGAGACTCCAGCGCTGAACAATAAGTTAGTCAGGATCACTTTTCCGTATGCGCTTTTCGTTGGGCCCAGACACACTGAATTGCATTCCAGACTGCTGAAATCATGAGCCTTTCTGCCAAGCTACCATCAACAAAGCGTCACCATACATGGTCTCAAAATTACTAAACTTCTGGACTATGGGGACTATTATTTTTTTTAAAGGGGCCAAACCACAAGCCTCTTACCTCTACAGATCCCTTTCAGAGCGGTGGTGCTGGCGCCAAAATTGCATTCCAGCCCCTTGGTGTGGTCGCAGGGCTGCATTTTGCTGCAGTCTTCGTTGAGTTGCTTGGCGCAGACCTTACAGCAGCCGCAGTCGTCCCGGACCAACCCTACTCCCGGGGCGCACTTGGGCGCCTCCAGAGGGCAGTGGCAGGCGGCGGGGCAGGTGGAGAGTGCCTAGAAGGGGGAGAAGAAACGCGTGAGGCTGTTTTGCTTTGCTCCGGAGAGGCGCCTAAACTGCCTTGGGCATGGGTCTGGTTCTGGGGATCCATCCACCTGGAGTGTATTGATCGCGTCCAGTCACCCGGGCCACCCCGGCGGCTGAGCCCCAGGAAGAGGCCCCCAGGACACGTCGTCCGGGCTTAAAGCAACAGTTACTTCCAAACTTTTAAGGTTAACTTTTCCTTCTGTGAACGATCAAGGCCCAGGGAGAGGGATCGGGGAGGGTGGACAGGGAAGCGGTGGTTAAACAAGTCCAACTCACCAGCCTGGTCAAGTGGAGAAGGGTGACGGTGACGGCGAGCGCCCTGGCGATGCTGGAGCTCATTGTGGCGTGCAAGAAAGAGCCGGGGCAAGTGCGGCGACACGGAATCCAACAAGCGGGTGAGCAGCGGTATCGGATGCTCCGGGAGTGCGATGAGGCTAAGGCCGAGATTGAGGACGTCCTTCTCTCGAGGTTTTGGCGGAGCAGGCGCGGAAGTTGCAAGCGCTTCTCTGGGGCGCACTCGCTCACGGTCTGCCCCGGCGCCGGGAGCCCGCCTTTTATACCCGCCTGCCTCGGCGCCGCGTGTTGCAGTGACGTCGGCTCTGTCTGCGCGTTCCAGAATTCTCAAACATCTCAGGAATGTTGGTTGGCGCGGGCTGCTGCCAAGCACCTCCCCTGGCTCCATTGCACCTTTCCCCCCCCCTCTTCTCAGATTTATCAAAGAAAAAAAAAGTTCGTTTTTTCCACTTTAAATAATGACTTTCATTGGGGAGGGTGGGATGCTTGGTCGAAGAGTATATGGGGGGGCGTGGTGTTATGTGTTGGTGGGAGCACTTCAGATCTTTGGGAGGGTGGGAGGACCTGAGAGGGAGGAACAAAAGTGGTTTTGTTTGAAGATGCCTAGTGGACCTGGCATCTGCCGAAGCCCTCACCCGGGAACACAAATAGCTGTTTGCTTGTTTACAACCAAGGTGAGAGTAAAGTTATCTACTAAGAGTCCAAAGGAGAGGGGGAGTTGGTCTCTGAGCCAGGAATCTATTTGTGGACTTCAAAGAGGCGTGCTCGGATCAAGTCCCAAAGCTGTGGCATGATGTTTATTAGCCAAGAGAAGTGTATTGCAAATTAATACTCAGGGTGGCAGTTATGAATGAGAGGGTGAGGGGGGAGCTTCCCTCGTCGCCTGGCAAATTTCCAGCCAGAGGTCTTCCCTCATCCCTCCCCCTCTTTTTTCGGTATGTTGTACTTGTTTGTTTTTGGAGGTTCCCATTTTTAGTTCCAGCCCACTGCCTGCGCTGGAAGTCCAAGAGGAAACGAGTGCAGGGAGTTCTCCCAGAGCTGACTTGCACTTCCTCACGGATGCCGGAGGCCGGGTAAGCCCTCCTGGCCTCCCTCCCCGGACTGGCGGCAGTGGAAACTGAGCAGCCAAACCAGAGGCGGAGGAGACGACCGTGGAGTGATTTGTCCTGAAACCATCAGGCGCAAAAGCTGCCAGGACAAAACAGAGTCCAACAGGACCGCTGTGTCCTTTAGATAGCGGGGGGGGGGGGAGACAAAAAACAAAAACACAAACTTCTTGTGTGTGTGTGTGTGTGTGTGTGTGTGTGTTAGTTCGCCTGTGTCTCTCTCTGCGTGCGTGAGTGTGTGTGAGTGTGTGTGTAACTCCTTTGATTTGGGTCATTTGGAAGCCTTCCACTTCAAATGAAGTACAATCTCTCTCTCTCTCTCTCTCTCTCTCTCTCTCTCTCTCTCTCTCTCTCTCTCCAGAAAAATGAGGGATTCAGAGGGCAACATCCTGTAGTGGAAGTTAGATTTTATGATCTTATAAGATCCCTCACAAGACCCTCTCCATGATTTTTAGTGCCATTCATAAACTTCCAAAGTGTCATAGTCTGGCTTCTTAAGTAATTTTAATAAGAAATGGTACAGATTCCCCTCTTCCCTTAATGCTCTGGGATAGCTTCTCTTCTTTATTTTTACTTTTTAGGGCCTATCTGCCTTCAGAGCTCAGCAGTATCACTTAGGAGAGCCCTCAGTGCTGACTTTTCTGTGAATGACTCCAGGAGCACAATGAGAAGCTATTGGATGATTGCACACTCCAGTGCAGGCGGCTGGCATAGGAAAGAGTTAAGTTCATTCATTCAGAAGTATTTGCTAGGGACCTTAGGACCTCTTTGGCTTTCTGGGTGTGGGGACTTTCAAAGACAAGGGGTTGTCAGGTGGTATGCAAATAAAGAAAGCAAACCCGGGGTCCTGTCCCCCCAAGCCAGCGATTCCTCTGCTAGGGAACAATTCCTCCTCCCTTAATGGTTCATTGTTTCCATCTTAGAGAAGTGGCTGGGAGGGGAGGGGAGGGGTTGAGGGTGGAGAAGGCAGAGCACTGAGTTGAAGGAGGTGATGGAGAAAGAGAATGGAGACGAGGGTTCCTGGCTTCTGTTGTGGCGTCTTTTCTATTTGACTTCATGGTTGTAAGTATTTCCAGATGGTGAATCAGACACCAGACGTAACAATATTTCCATATTTGGGTATAGCAGTAGCCTGCGTTTTTAACATTTTTCTGCCTCTGTTATCCAACCACAAGGCATTCTTGACAGCTTCAAATGTTGTTAAATATAGACTTAACTTCTGTTCCCAGAGCAGGAAATTCTTTGGAATTCCTTGTTTTTCACGCAATCTGTCTATCATGATTTAAAATAAAGTTGCAGAGAGTGATCCAACTGGCCTGACTATACTGTGTTCCTTCGCTGGTGGAGGGAGGAGCAGCCTTGAGGTCCACTATACTGCACAGCATTCAAACAGACACGCCATTCCATAGATGCCTTTAAAAACCAGATTAAGGTTTTCTACGAGGATGTGGGGTTTTGTTTCTGGTCTCCAACTGGGCAATCTCAAAGAATGGGCTCATCCCCAAAGGAGAAACCCGGAGAACATTACCATCAGCAGCCCATTTAAAGCAGCGGCTGTCTGGTGGGAAGGGGTGGGAAGCTGGAATCCACAAGGCCGGAGGAGGAGAGGCTGCTGTAACCTGTGTGCACAGTCTTGGCAGACTGCATGCCCTGCTTCGCCTACTGGTAACCAAGAGGAACAGCGGCTTCTTAAGTCCTTGCCTAGGATGGTCCAGAAACCCCAGCCGGTCTGTCGCCTTCTCACCTTCTCTGCTGAGAGCTACAGATCTTTCGTTGACAGACCAGGGAAATGTGCAAACGGTGTGGGTAAGTGTTGCTTCGGGTGCTCATTTGCGTGGCTCTTTCCCCCACTGTCCCTCCACCAGCCGGACGTGTTTCTTTGAGTCTCAAGCCAGTGAGAAAGGACTGCTTGTCCTTTGCGGCTCCTGGCTTCGGCTGAGACCTGGAGAGTCTCACTTGCAGCTGCCAGGGAAGTTTAGATTACCCCAAGAAGGTTTCACTGTCTGGCAGCAACCGAGACTGATCATAATCCCAAACCTGTCCACTCCAGCTTCCTAGCTTAGTGGGTCTCAAGTTTGAGCATACACCAGAATCACACCGAGGCTTGGTTAAGTTGGATTGCTAGGCCCCACTCCAGAGTTTCTCCTTGGCTGCATTTTAACAAGGCGCTAGGTGATGCTGCTGGTCCCACTGCCCTGGACCACAGAAGTGCCCCCCCATCGTCCCTCTGCCTCCTCTCTCCTCCCTCCTTCCCTCCTTTTCTCTGTCTATCTCTGTCTCTCCCCTCACCTCACCCTAATACCCCTTTCCTACTCCCCCTTCCCCCACCCTCATGCATGTGATTGTGTCCATAATCAGATATAGAGTTGCTCGCGAGTTCACTTTTTATAGCCACATTTACAGTGTCTGTTAGAAGCTTTAATGTGGCACCTTCTGTCACCCAACATTTTTGCAGCTTCTTCACCCCCACCCCCACAACTTGGCATGGTCGGGCAGGGGTGGCTGGGATTATGGTGGTGGCGGCGGCAGGAACTGAGTGACAGACTGGCGGGTCGGGAGGGCACGAGGGCACCGGGCCTTGGCCACCGGGATGGGCCCTGACACCGCCGCCCCCTGCGGGCCGCTGGCCTGCGCTCCGCACTCCCGCGGTGGCCCCGACTCGAGGTTTCCGGCGACGCGCAGAACAGGACGTTTCCAGCCTCGGCCCATATTTGGTGAAAGTCTTTCGAGACTCCGTCATCCGGCTCCGAGGGGGCGGCGGTCCTGGGAGCGTGCCCGGCGACCGAGCTGCCGCCGCGGCATTCCTGAAAAGTGCATCCCGGCCGCCCACGCCCGGGTTCCCCCTCCCCAGCCAAGAGGGACCCCAAGGCTGGCGGGAGCCCGGAGTCCTCAGCACCTCAATCCCCCGGGTCGCAGCGCGGGAGAGGGAGAGCAGAAACCAGGCCTGTGCTGTGGGAGAGGTTGGTGGCACAGGGCGCTGCAAGGATTATGTCACTTTTCCCGTCCACCCCGCTGTTGACTAGTTCTCCCAGCGGTGCAGCGAGTGGCCGCTCCATGCCAGAAATCGAGGGTACGCCCAGGAACCGGGGGGCTGGGGACTCTGTGTAGGAAGGTGGCCTTTGCTGAGAAAGGAAGAAACGGAGGCGGGGGTGGGGGGCGGGGATTTGGGGTTGTCTAGGGGTGGTCGGGTGAAGTCCTTCCTTCCTTCCTTCCTTCCTTCCTTCCTTCCTTCCTTCCTTCCTTCCTTTCTCCCTCCCTCCCTCCCTCCCTCCCTCCCTCCCTTCCTTCCTTTCTTCCTTCCATTTTCTTTCTCTCCCCCTTCCCCGCCACTCCAGGGTTTCTCTGTGTATCCCTGGCTGTTTTAGACGCTATAGACCAGAGGGCCTCGAATTCACAGAGATTCTCCTGCCTCTGCTTCCTGAGTGCTGGGATTGCAGGCGTGGGCCACCACCCTTTTTCTTGATTCAACTGCACGTCAGCACTGGATGCCTGAAGAGTAAAAACCCAGCCATCCTTTCAGGGCCAAAGTTCCGGATAATAGCCACCCCCCTCCCCATGGCTGTGTTACTGAGACCTACTCTATACCACACAGCATTTTCAAGATCTGCAGCTTGGTCTCTCCTTTAACCACCGCTCCGCTGAAGCACGTGGTCTTGCTAACATGGATTCGTACCTGAAAGAAGAAACAGAACTTCAGAAGCCCAGTGACTAGCCACAGGCCACTCAGCACTTTGCACCAGGGTATCTTGGTTGAAATCGTTCTTACACTTAACCACTGGCCTCCAGTACCTGTTCCTGGTTCCTTAGCTCAGACATTCAGATCTGCCCCACTCCTGGAACGTTCCCCCTGTAATTCTTTCACTACGTATCCAGGCAGGCAATCTAGGAAAAATAGAGCAGATAGAAGGAGAGGTAATAAGCTAACCAAAGCTATTGATCTCTACTGACTTTGAAGATGGCAAGGTAGCAAAGGTGTTTTATTTTAGCAAAATGTCAATAGAAGTAACTTACAGGGGTTTTTAGGAACGATGCTAAGCAGATAGGGAAGGTATCTAAGGCATGGTTGGAATGAATCGTGTTTACTACTGAGTTAAAATTTCAGTACCATTTACTTGCTGGTTCATAAATTTGTTTTCAGTTATTCTCCCCACCCCCTCGCCCCACACTGTGAGTAAAAACACACTTACATATCAAGGACCGATTATTTTCCAAATACCAGATTTATTTAGTTCATGAAATGGCCTGGCACAGTGGTAGGCACCAGTGACATAAAACCAGAACCTCCCCTGGAGGATGCTCAGGTCTGGTGAAGAAGCAGGCACGTGGGGTTAGGGCTGAACTTGCTAATGTGGAGCCGAAAGGTCAAGTGAGTGTCTGCTAATAGGGAAGTACATTTGGGACAGAGGCGGCAGAGCCTTGATCAAATAGAAGGACAACATGGTTAAGCCACAGGATCACTTAGCATGCTGCTCAGAGATCAGGTGGTCCCTGCCTTGTGTGTCACAACAGCGGCGTTTTGCCTAAATGCTAACCATTTTGCCTAAATGCTGTGGTGGTCTGCCTTGCTTTCCTTCTCTATAAGATAATAGAACAACCCCAGTCCAGGGGATACACACAGTCAAGTTGCTGTGGACCATGACGTCACAGAATGCCATGCCTGAGGATGCGTACTGGCTGATGCTTGTTCTTAGTGTCGGGGGCTGTGGGAATGGATGAAAGAAAACATAGGTTTGTGTTCTCACATAAGAGATATACCAGAAGTCAGATGTATTTGTGAAGTCTTCGATGTTTGAAAACATCGACACCATTTTGGCCGATTCTAGGAAACCTGAAAATGATCCCTCACAGTTGCTGGTTGCTGTGTTCAGGCTGTAGACCTCAAAGGACTTGTCCTCTCCAGTGCCTGTAGCTCCAGCTACCCGTGAAGCTTCTAAGAAGAGCACCCATTGCCCATTTCATTGCCAAATAAACTTTATTTAAGAATCAGAAGCGATGTGGCCCAGAAAGTGTTTGTCCACCAAGCATGAGGACCTGAGTTCGGATCACCAGAGCACATGTAAAAGCTGGGTGTGGGGGACTGGAAAGCTGGCTCCTCAACAGCTAAGGGAACTTGTTATCCTTGCAGCAGCCAGGAGTTTAGCTCTGAGCACCCACACGATGGCTCACAATCATCCAGAATTCCAGTTCCAAAAGATCTGACAGCCTCTTCCCATCTCTGCTAACACCAGGCACACACATGGTATGCATACATGCATACAGGCAAAACATCCAAACAAAAATCAATCTTAAAAAAAAAGCTGGATATGGTAATCTCAGCATGAAGAGGTGGTGATGGATCGATCTCTGTGTTTTTTTTTTTGTTGTTGTTGTTTTTTTTTTCGAGACAGGGTTTCTCTGTGGCTTTGGAGCCTGTCCTGGAACTAGCTCTTATAGACCAGGCTGGTCTCGAACTCACAGAGATCTGCCTGCCTCTGCCTCCCGAGTGCTGGGATTAAAGGTGTGAGCCACCACCGCCCGGCTAATCTCTAGAGCTCATGGGTCAACCAGCCTAGCAAAATCAGTGGGCTTCAGGTTTAGCGAGAGATCCTGACTCAAAAAAGTAAGTTGGAGTCAGCCTTTCAGATCCTTGCTCTTGGGATGCAGAGGCAAGCAGACCTCTTTAAGTCTAGGGCCAGCCTAGTCTACAGGGCAAGTTCCAGACCAGCCAGGGCTACATAATAAGACTTAGTCAATAAAACAACAACAACAATAATGATGCTGATGCTGTGGAGAGTGACTGGGGAAGATGCTATCAATTTCTGGCTTCCACAGGTAGGCGTACACATACAACAGAGCTGTCACTCAACTCTTGGTTCTAGTAGAAGTTTATGACCTATTAGTAAAGTGGAAAAACTGTCATTTTCTTATTTTTTTTATTCTTCCCCAAATACCACTCAGGTTTTTTTCCCTCTGCTCTCCCCTGACTCAGTGCTGTGAGCAGCTGGCACTGTCTTGGCAACATGACAGGAAACACTTTTCTTAGGGCACTCGTATCCAATGGGAACGAAATCTGTTTATTTCCTCCAGCTGGCATGGGGCCACAGGAAGCCTGGCGTTTCCAGCTGTATCCCGTACCTTACAGAACTTCTTGTCTTGTGCTAACACAGAAATATTTCACTGGAAGGAACTGAAAGGAACCTCCCGCCCCGCCCTGCAATCTATCTTCTGGAGATGGTTGAGCAATTTGAAATATAGTAATTATAAGTCACTATCAAATGGGCTCGCTCCAGATTCAGGGATTCAAGAATTCAGCCTTTACCTCTTGTGTTTTATTTCTGGAAACACCGTTCTTCTAATTACCCACTTAAAACACACGCACATGCACAAACACACACACGTGCACACACACACACACACACACCACATTAGGAATTCAGAAAGGATTTGATTTTGGCACAGTTGATGAGCACGCAGATAGAGCCCACAGTTAGACTGAAGTTTTTGGTTTTTTTTTTGTTATCTGTGCCAGCTTTTACAGGTCACAGGGATTAAGTATTAGGGAGAGTTCTGACCCTGGGCCGATTGTGTAAAGGAAGACACAAGAATGTGTGTTAATACTCAGCCTGATGCTTGGCACACAAAAAAGTGCTTAATAAATTGTGATTAACGCAATTGCTAAGCACTATCAGGATCTTAGCTTTTCTGATAATTAGCATCAAATGAGCTCGCCTTATTCTAGAAAGTATTTTCTAGTCTACAGAGTAGATGAACTCAGGCTACATATGCATGTGTATGGTGTACTGACAATGCAATCACAAGACCCATTTAGCCTAGTATTCTGATCTGCGCTGGGAACCGGAGACCAGCCAATGCAGCACTCAAATGGCCTTGCCTACCACAGCATTGCCATTTTGCCGGTGGCCCTCCGTGGTGGTGAGCAGTGTGAGATTTGTCTTGGTTTCCTGGGCAATGAAATCAAAGGGTTGGACTAAAGAGTCAGAGAAGTGTGCCTGCAAAGGAGTAGTTAAGCAAAACAAACAAACAAGTAAGTGCTGTGTCTGGGGGTGAGGCCTGGCTGCTACTTGGCCTCAGCAGCGGGGCCAGTTGGAAGCATCTACGGAGCCCGCCTTCTGCCGTGCGTTGAACTGAACTTTATAAATAGCCCCGTGGTGTATCTTACTAAAAGATGAGATGAGGAGGCTTCACTAGAGCTTTGTAACCAGTGCGCCCATGCAAGGCAAAGCTCTCACTAGAGCAGAGTGTCTTTGCCACAGGTCACTGCTTTCAAGGACAGCATGGTATGGGTGCCCCTGTGGAGTCCACCTGAAAATTCAAAAACTAGCCAACAGTTTCTGGAAGTCTCCTTAATAACTGACCGAATCCATCCCTTCAGTTGTTTTTCCCAGATGTGTCTTCAGTTTATTTGTGTCTTCAGTAACTGTGGACCCCCAGTTTCTATGGGGTGTGAGTCTGTTAATCAAAAAAAATCACTCTCTTTAGGGCCCCTGCCTGAGTTTGTTCCCGTTTCCTCTAAAGAGGGAGAGGGAAGGAAGGGAGGGAGGGGCGAGGTGTGAGTACTGAAGAACCTCTCAAAGACTCAGAGCTGCTCCTCTCAGTAACTTAGTCAGCGCCACTGATTTTGTGGCCTGAGGCAGTCAAAGCTGCCACCACCCACGACCTGTGGCCACCTTCACAACAGTTACTAGGCACAGAACTCTCCAGGCACTGGGCAAGTGCACCCAGGGTTTGCTTTCGCAAGCTGTCCCTGAGCCTCCACGGGTGGGTGGTGGTGCCCTAGGCTATGGCAAGCTGAAAGTAGCTTGAAGCTAGTGTGAGCTATTTATTTGGTTGGGTTTTGGCTTTAAAAACAATGTAACAAAACTGTTTTTAACACCATCGATTCTTAAGGGACAAAGAAAATGTGTGTGTTCAGCGCTTGAAATTTCCGAGACTCTGGGAGAGCTAAAGAATTACGAAGTATAACAAAGCACTAGGGTGCTATAGACCAAGGATGGACAGTTCAACTCCGTCTAATAAACTTGAAACATGAGACTGGCCTTATCCTGAGCAACAAAGCAGAGACTAATATCTGATCTTTGCCACAGTGCCTTTCAATGGCGGAGGACATACGTGTGTTCCCAAAGGGGACACAGGGGGCTGAGGAGATGGCTGGGAGGTAAAATTGCCTCACAAGATGACAACCTGTGTTCAGTCCCAGGAGCCCACACAGAAAGCCAGATGAGGCATATCTGTAATCGTAGCACTCCCATCTTGAGATGGGAGGCAGAGAAAGGAGAATTGACCCGAGGCTTGAAGGTTAGCTAGCCTGGTGTCCAAAGTACAGCAGAAACAGCCAGAGATCTGAGACTCTGCCTTAACAAGGTAGAAGATGAGGCCTGAAAACTGTCCTCTGACCCCTGGGAACATGCTATGACATGATTGTCCCCACTCACAAACACATACACCCACACATAATATACTCAATACACCCATACACTCACATACACTTAAACTCATACATACACTAATATACACATATACACAATACATATATAGATGATATGTATGTATGATATATATACTGATATATATATATCGAGAGAGAGAGAGAGAGAGAGAGAGAGAGAGAGAGAGAGAGAGAGAGATGAAAGCAGCACCTTGGTGTGGGTCCACACTTCAGGATCAGTGTGGCCAGGTTGCTGTGGGAGCACAGATAGATGAGGTTTACCTCTGAATGCACCTTTTAAAATGAAAGTACTTGGTGGTGTGTATATTTTGACAGAGGAGAAGAGGCTGGCATGGTTCTTCCTACCACATGTGTTCTGTTTGAAGCTGATGACTGCAGAGAACATGTGCATTTCACGGGAGATTAGCAAGCATCTGGAGGGGGAAATCCTGGCGGCAGTGGGAGGGAGCTGGGGGGGAGGGTGTGTGTGCTCTCAGAGGGAGGCAAGGGGTAGGGCGCAGGCTCAGGGTGTGTGGATTACAGAGAGATTGAGCTGCCTGATGCAGGAGCTTTGGATGACTAAATTTCCTTTCTGAGGAGGAAAGAAAAGTGACATTTATTGGGCATCTACGACAGGACAAATGCCTTCAAGGCCACCTCACTAAACGTTCAGGAAATTCTCTTGGGTGGCAAGATAGTTCAGTGGGTAAAAGCACATTCCCCCAAAGCCTGAGGACCCCAGTTTGATCCCTAGAGGAACCCACAGTGAAAGGAGAGAACCGACTCATGAAGTTTTCCACAGATCTCTACACATAGCACAGAGTGTGGCAATACATACATATCTGTATTTAGTATACACACATATCACATATACATCATATACACACATACCCACATACATCACACACATACACACTTACATCACATATTACACACAAATATCACACACATACACACATATCATATACATATGCACACATAGATCACACATACATATACACATACATGCACTACTAATAATATTTTTTTAATTTCAAAGCATCTCATGGGATGGACTTTTCTGACATCTTTCTAAGCTTAAGAGATTGAATTTCAGGGGGCTAGAGAGATGGCATATACATATACATGGTGCACAGACATGCATGCTGGCTAAATAACCATGCACATAAAATAAAGATAAATAAATCTTAAAAAAGAAAAAAATAAAGTTTCAGAGATTTTAATCAGGTGATTAACATCTTGAGCTCTTGGGACTCTAACTCAGGCCTGTGTCCCTTCTAAATCCCTGTGACACTATGCTAATTCTTTGAGTTTCTTTGCAAGTGTTTCCCCTTTTTCTTCTTTTAAAATTGCATTTATTTGTTGTTTCTTGAGGCAGGGTCTCACATAGCCCAGATAGGACTTGCATCCACTATGTGGCCAAGGCTGGCCTTGAACCTGGTCTCCTGCAACCATCTCCTAAAGTCTGGGATTATAAGCCTGTGCTACCCCCTGCATTTTATACAGTGATGGGGGATGGAACCCAGGGCTTCACGCATGCTAGGCAAGCACTCTACCAACTGAGCCACATCCCCAACCCTCGTATTTTAGAGATCCGTGTCTTAGTGGAGCCAACCTGTTAAGCTCTCCTTATACCTTCAGATCCAGGAATGCTCAGCTCTGAGCGAGAAATGACTATCTAGCATCTAAAGGGAGATGCAAATTGAAGTGAATGGGATCATTAATATCAAGTTGTTACCATCAGCACCATCATTAGAATCAGAGAGCAGCATGGTGATGCTAAGCTTGTGTGTATCCTTATTTCTTTGCCAGGAGGATGATTTAGATATGTGTAAGCTGTTTGCTAGGGACAAATGACACACTCCAGAGGATGCAGTGATTATTAGAAATAATGAAAGAAGCACGATTTGGGGATTTTGTGCTTAAGGGATAAATGGTGGGTGCCATGGCAACCCAAGGCTACCGTAGAGCACTATGGTATACACAGGAAGTGCACATCTAAAAGATAGGTGGTTATGTTAAGAGGGCACTGGACAGATATATTGAGGTGTGTGTGTGTGTGTGATATAGTTGTATGAGATACATGCATATATGTGGGTATACACACACACATATATATATAGAGAGAGAGAAGGAGAAAGGGAGGGAGAGAGAGAGAGGAGAAAAAGCCAGCAGGTACCTCTGGCTGTGTTAAGCCCTTGCGTTAACCACCAAAGCTCTCAGAACCTCAGTCTGTTCTTTGCTTTCAGCTTGAATTTGGTCTTAATGGGGGAGAAAATGAGAGCAGCCACAATAGCCACACTCCTAGGGTCTCCCTGTCATTTATTGTTAGCAATTCCATTTGTGTCTCTTTTCGCCAGGCTTGTGTGTTTTCCGGGTCGTAGCTCTCCTGTGCTGACTGGAGGAGTCCTTGAGCGCTGAGTAAGAAAGGAAGCGGGAAAGGACTAACTTTCACAGTGTGGCCATCCTATCAACTTAGCTTTAATGCCTATGACCCTGAAAACTGGAGCCAGAGAGATAAGAGAGAAATATGGAGGTGGGCGAAGGCCCAGAGAAGACTTCTGAAGGGGCATGGAAAGGGAATTGAGACAATCTCCACTTATAATCTTGTCTCCAGTTATTAGTCATTAACCCTGTGGTACTGAGTGCAGTTAATTTAGTACCATGCTGGAAGCCTTACAGTGTGACCTACTTCCGCAGGCCAGGGACATCCAGGTCTTGATCCTTAGTAAATGCCTCCCTGTTGGAACACAGTTTGGTGTCGGCTCACAGGAACTAAGAAGTGTGCCCAGCCATGAGTCACCGCTGTCAGCTTTCTTCCACAACACTGTGGGAAAAGGATGGGCAGATGGAGGCAGATAAAAGCCAGACCCACCCAAACTCTGACTGAAGGCCGCATGCAGATGTTTAAAATAAATACTTTGAAAATCTAATCTCGGAAAACAGGTAGTAAGCCTCTGTTCCTTGGTTTCAGTTTGGGTCTAAAGTCTTGTTTTGTTTGTAGGTAGATCTCCAGACTCTATCACGAGTGCCAGCTGTGAATGTTTAGATTTCCAGAAGGTTCCCTTTTGCATGTTAAAGAACCTTCCTGAAATGTTTGTGCCATGCTGGGACTTGAGGATGCAGTGATGACTAAGATGTGGGCTCAGACCTTGGCGAAGGTGCAGTAGAGCCGGGAGAGACTGTGGAAGGACCGAGTGTCTACAGGCACAGTTGGGACTTTATGAACATACAGAATGTATGAGCAGCTTATGCCTGCATGTGACCACATGTTCAAGGGGTTGGACTTGGGGCTTGGGGAAGGGGCGTCTCCATCATGCTTGGTGTGCTCTTGAACTTGCTTTATAGAGCTTGCCAGGGAAAATGTCATGTTCCCATTATTAGCTTTAATAACTGACTGTTTAGGATTTCTGAGGATCTTCCATTCACAAGAAGTGGGATTTTTTAAAAATCAATGTTGCTTTCACTTTCCTTGGTAAATAACCCAGCTTCTTAATGTATGTAGCTGTTGGAGGGGAAATCTATCTTCTGGTGTTCTGGTATCCACACAGCTGGTGGCCTCGTGAGTTGTACTCTTGGCTTCACCTGAAATGGTATGTGATAGTACCCTATGTTTCTGCCAAAGAAAGATGTGTCCAGTAATTTGAAGCTTTATCTCAATGGAAGTGGACAACAAGGGGCAGTCTTTTGGGTAAGAGGTTTTATTCCATAACTCCACGTGGTTTTATGGCATTTAGGGGTGTTCCATCATTTTTCTTGATCTGACATCTCCCTTGCTTTCTTTCCTCTCTTCCATTTACTTTGGGTCTAACTTCCTTCTTTTTTAAAAAATGCCTTACTGTGGAAGTTGAGCTCACTGACATAGTCTCTTTTATTTCTATTGGATTTTATGTTTGTGAGATGAGGTTTCATGTAGCCCAGACTGGCTTTGAACTTGCTATGTAGTCATGGATATTGATGAGTTTCTGATTCTTCTTGCCTCCACATCTAGAGGGCTGGGATTAGAAGTGAACAGTACCATCCGTCCCAGTTTATATGGTGTTATGAGTCAAACCCAGGACTTTGTGTATGTGTAGTAAACACTCTGCCCATTGACTCTATCCCCAGCCCTGCCTCCACTATTCAGTGTGACAAATATCCCTCTACTCTCGCTTTAACTCCCTCCCTCAACTTTTGTTTTGCTTTCTTTTGTTTTAAGACAGGGTTTCTCTATGTAGTCCTACTGTCCTGGAGTTCACTCTGTAGATCAGGCTGGCTCACAGAGATCCATCTGCCTCAGTCTTACCAGAGCTGGGATTAAAGTCATGAACCATCACCCTGGCCATACCCCCAGTTTTTGATATACTTTTTGTGATGGTTTGTATAGGTATGACCCCCACAGACTCATGTGTTTGAATACTTGGACCATAGGGAGCAGCATTATTAGGAGGTGTGGCTTTGTAGGGGTAGGTATGGCCTTGTTGGAGGAAGAGTGTCACTGTGGGGGACGGGCTTGGAGGTCTCCTACGCTCAAGCTATCCCCAGTGTGAACACAGATTCCTTCTGCTGCCTGCAGATCAAGATGTAGAACTGTCAGCTCCCTCTCCTGCACCATGTCTGCTGGCATGCCACCATGTCCCACCATGATGATAATGGACTAAACCTCTGAAACTGTAAACCAGCCCCAATTAAATGCTTTTCTTTATAGGAGTTGCCATAGTCATGGTGTCTCTTCACAGACATGGTCATGGTGTCTCTTCACAGACATGGTCAGATCTTTCAAGCTATCTCCTGTATTGCTACTTAATATACTTTATTTCTATGACTGCTGCACATATAGAATATAGGCATAATATCTTCATATATGCTTGCTCCTATTTCCATCACATGTCTAATTTGTGGATCTGTTTCTATTAATGTTTCTGCTCATTTAAGATTTCATTTTCTTATTTGTATGTCAGATTATCTTAGTTGCTGTGAAGGGACATCATGACCAAGGAAACTTATAAAAGACATCTTTTAATTCAGGATTTATGGTCCCAGAGGGTAGTAGAGGCCATGACCAGCACGGCAGGAAGCAGATGTACAAGACCCTGGAGCAGTAGCTGAGCGTCCACATCTCATCTGAAACTTTGAGGCAGAAAGAGAGAGAACTAATTGCGAATGGCAGGGACTCTTGATATCCCAAATCCCACCCTCCCTCCAGTGACACACCTCCTTTGACAAGGCCACACCTCCTAACCCTTCCCAAGCAGTTCCACTACCAGTGGACCAAACATTCAAATATATGAACCTATGAGACCATTCTCTTCAAACTGCCTTACTGATCAGTTTTTTTTAAAGATTATTTCTTATTTTGTATGTACGAGTGTTTGCCTACATGCGTGTATGAGTGCCATGTCTGTCCTGGTGCTCTTGGAGTCCAGAAGGGGCATTAGACCTGCTGGAACTGAAGTTACAGATAGTTTGGGAGACTGAGCACATGCTGGGAATCAAAGGAAGATCCTCTTACAAGAGCAGCAAGGGATACCAGTCACTGGACCACCCATCCCTCCACCCTGCAGCGGATCGTTTCTGAGTGGATGGCAGACACAGTGAATTTTACCTTGTTGGATGCTAAATCTGTTTGCATTCCTAAAAATATCCCCGGATTTATGTATGTGACACAATTATCTACAAATTGTTTAATCCCTCTTAAGTCTTTATTTTAATCCCTGTTAAAGATCAGAGTAGCGTTTAAATCAGGCTAGATCAGAGGTAATGTGTCCTCACTATTAAGGCAAAACCCTTCTGAATATCCCTCACAGTGTCCTAGGATTTGCAAAGTTCTCCTCTGGTTGCTGGCTACACAAATTATCCCCTGTTCTACATTTGTTCCAAATATTGTTCCCTCTGTTCCTTTCCCAGCCACTGGCAGCTTCCCTCCCTGGGTGACTTGGCTGGTCAGTGTTCACTGGAAACCGGGGGGATGGCTTCTTCAGACTCGGGGAGCCTGTCTCTGTACCGTTCCTCTCTGTCAGCACTCTCTATGACAGCACCACACCCCGCTTTCCCTCGTCCCCAGGTGGGTTTTATTTTTACATCTTTTGTCCAGTTTTTGTGTTGCCGTCATTGATTGTTTGTTTCTGAGATGAGGTCACTGTTTCTGCAGGTCTGCAGACAGTGCAGGTTTCCTGACTGGGATTTTGCTGAGGATTCTGGGAGTCCTGTGGGATTGCTATGGCACCTGACAACAAACTGAGGGGCTTGCACCACTCAGAATTCTATAGGCTATAGTTATGAAATCCGGGTATCAGAGGGGCCATGTTACTTCCAAAGATTCTGGTCAAAGAACCCATTCTTACCTCTTACAGTGACTACGGCTGCTAATGTCTTCTCTCTATGTCTTCACCTCGCCTCCAACCTGTGCACCCGGGTCCAAATTCTCTCTTGTCAGTGGCTTAGAATCTGCTCCAACCCGGTGTAATCTCACCTTAATTTAGCAACATCTGCAAAAACTTCATGACCTTCCTTTTTACTGTGAAGATATACCCAACCATAAGCTAGACAGTTAAGGCAAAGGATTCTTTAGGCCCATGGTTCAGATCATAAAGGTCATGGTGGGGAAGGCATTGCAGGGTGCAGGGAGCTTGTGGCAGCTTCTTGATATGAGGAAAGAGCTAGAAAGCAGAGAACTCAGCAGACACAGGGCTAGCCTATAACCCTTGCCTCTGTGGTTCCCTGTACAAAACGTTCCACAACCTTCCAGAACAGCTCCACCATTTGACCAACTGTTCAAATACATGAGCAGACAGGAGACATTTCACACTGAAACCACAAGGACAAATTACAAGTCTAAGAAGTTAGGGTTTTGTCCAGCAGTAGTGGCACACACCTTTAATTCTGGCACTCGGGAGACTGAGGCAGATAGATCTCCTTGAGTTCAAGGCCAGCCTGGTCTACAAGAGCTAGTTCCAGGACAGCCAAGGCTACATAAAGAAACCCTGTCTTGAAAAACCAAAAACCAAAAGAAGAAGAAGAAGAAGAAGAAGAAGAAGAAGAAGAAGAAGAAGAAGAAGAAGAAGAAGAAGAAGAAGAAGAAGAAATGATGTCAACACATCTTTTGAGAAAATAAAATTCAACCCACAATAGAAAATTAGTCTTAAATAATAAGTAGAACAATAACAACAACAAGAAGAAGATAACTATGGGGAAGGGACTGAGAAAACAGCCTACTTGTAACTTATCTACTTTGAAATATTCTTAAGTATTTATGAGTTTATTAGTTTCCAAACCAGTCCTCTCTTCTCTTTTTTCCTCCTCTTCTTTCTCTGTCTTTTTCTTCTTTTGTCTTCTCCCTCCTCCTTTTCAGACAAGTTCTTATGTAGCCTCAAACTCACTGTGTAGCTAAAGATAACCTTGAACTACTCCTCCTCCAGCCTCTACCCGCCAAGGGCTGAAATTGCAGGTGTAGCCGACTACATCCCCTATGTGCTGCTGGAGGCTTTATGTAAGCTAGGTAAATACTCTACCAATGGAGCTGTGTTCCCAACCCTCCATATTTCTTGTCTTAAATTTTATTTGTTAAAACAACAAGATCATTGCAACGTCTCACTTTGCAAAACTAAACTCATATTTATCAGTATATATGTGGTTGTGCTTTTTTTGCCTGAGACCAGAGAAAATTTCTGGAATTAGAAATGTTCAAACTGGGAAAATATAGTTACCTGTGATGTTATCCATTCTTTCTTCAGTTTTCCTTCCTTCCTCCCTTCCTCCCTCTCTCCCTCCCTTCCTTCTTTCTCTCTTTCTTTTTTCTTTCCTAATTTTCTTTAAGACAGGATCTTGCTACGTAGCCCATGCTGGCCTTGAACTCATGATAAGCCTCCTGATGTGCTCCCAAGGGCTGGGATAGAGGTGTGCTTCCCCACTCCAGATGCCTGATGCTACAGCTTCTATTTGTGAAGGAACTGGAAGTGGCTCTGTCATTGAGGCAGGCTCTCCCTTACCTCCATTTATAATTTGTTTTAAAGGGAAAACCACCAAGAGAATTGCTTACTTGCTGTTCTAACATTCGGTGAAGTTTAGTTCCATGAGGTGATTTTGTCAGTCTCAACATTAAATTTGAAGGAGGTTCCTAAAAGTCTACAATCTATGCTGGCTTTCATTTTAGGAATAATGCATATTGAATTATGTCCATGGATATTCCATAATGGAAGACAATTCTGAGGTCACATAATATTTAACATGCTGAACCATTTTAAATTCTAGATTCAGTTTTAATTTTAAAAGTGAATTTGATTTTGAATGTGACCTCCTTCCCAGCAACAACCCTGAGAGAACAAAAGTCCTGCTATTTAACATAACGTGATGAGTGGATTCTCAGTGAGTACAAGGCCAGCATCATGTCTGCAAACACACAGATCTGACAGGGCAGAGCCAAAATACCCTCCCCAGTTCTCAGCTTGTTTTCTTGCAACATTTTCTACATTTGCTATCTCTCTGAATATCAATTCTGTGTCCACATTATATTAGTTTCCATGAATGATCACAACCAAATGTCTGATAGTATTTACTGTCTTTTTGGTACTTTCTAAGCACTATTTGGTTTTAGGTTTTGGTTTTATGTTTAGGTTTTACATTCTTATCTACTGTGTGTATATGTGTTCATGCACTTGCACACATATGTGTATGAGTACACATATGGAGGTCAGAGGACACATAGGGAGGTCACAGGCAACCCCTGAGAGAGTCATTTGATCTCCAAAGAGGTTGAGACACACAGGTTGAGAACAGCTATTTTAGACCATTTATTATAGTTTAGGTATGCCAGTGATGTTCTGCCTGATTTTGTGTAACTTCACCTTGATTTTTGAAGCTCTTTTGTACCGGGTGTAGACATCCAGGTTGATACCTCTTCCCTGCTTTCAGTGCCTTGAAGACATCCCATTGTCCTTGGCTTGCAAGCTCCTGACCCAGTTGGCTGTCATTCTTTTCTGTTACCCTCAGTTATATTTTTTTCTCTGATTGCTTCTAATACTTTATACCTGTGTTCCAGCAGCTGAACAATCTTGTATATTAATTTATGTAATCATGTATCCCAGTTTATTTATATATTGTTGAAATTCATTAAGATTCTTAGGGGCTGAAGAGATGACTCAGCAGTTAAGAGCACTGACTGGTCTTCCAGAGGACTTGGGTTCAATTCCCAGCATCCACATGGCGGCTCACAATTGTCTGTGTCTTCAGGATCCAACACCCTCATGCAAACATGCATACAGGCAAAACACCAATAAAATAAAAATAAATAAGTTTAAGATTCTTGGATATGTGGGCTTACAACTGAACAATTTTAGAAATTTTTCACTATATTTTTCCTCAAATGCTTTTCTATTACTGTACTTCTTCATAGGAATTTGATTTCACATATGTTTATTGCTTGTTTCATAAATCAAAAGGTCTTGGTGACCTAAAAAATATTTTTGTATACTATCTTTGTATACTTCATATATCTGATAGTCTATATCCTCAGAGTTAGTAATAATTTTTCTGAAGCATCTCATTTGTTCTTAACTTCACCCAATGAACTTTGTTTCAGACACTTCATTCATTCTTTCAACTGGAAAATGTGGTTGATTTTCTTCATTTTCCAGTTCATTTTATCTTTGTAATTTTTCCTTATAAACTTGTACTTAGAGGTAATAACTGCCTCAGTGCCAACTTTTACTATCATTATTTTTGTTATTCCTAGGTCTCTTCCTATTGGCTGACACTTTTTTGCAGTCTAGGTCACAAAGTCTGGCCTCTTGGTGTGTTTAGTATTTTGTATTAGGAACTGAGCCCTACTAGGCATGTCTTTTCCTTGAGGTTCTTTTTCTTCATTTTGTTTGTTTGTTTGTTTTGTTGTTGTTTTGTAGTTCTGTGCTTTATTGTGCTTAAGTGTTAGCTAACATGCTCGACCAACCCAAACCCTATTTGCAAAAGTCGCTTATTGTCCAGAATAAAGAGAGCATTCATTCAGGTAGTAGCTTGTGCCACTACTAAGATGTGACTCAACTGTTGTATCTGCTAAAATGACTTCATATGTCACATAAGGTCTCCTTAAAGTGTCAGGTTGCATAATTAAAAGTGTTAGGGTGATTTCACTGAGAAAATGAGTTTTAACATAAATACTTTTCTGTGTCTTCAAGAATGAGCAATGAGCTGGGCGGTGGTGGCACATGCCTTTAATCCCAGCTCTCAGGAGGCAGAGGCAGGTGGATCTCTATGAGTTTGAGGCCAGCCTGGTCTACAAGAGCTAGTTCCAGGACAGGCTCCAAAGCCACAGAGAAACCCTGTCTCAAAAAACAAAACAAATAAACAAACAAAACAACAACAACAACAACAAAGAATGAGCAATGAAAAAAAAAAAGAATGAGCAATGAGTATGGATCATTTTGTTCATGTTGATGTATAATATGAAACTGTTTTCCAGATCACAGCATTTTAGCATAAAATGCCACCAACAATTTAAAAGACTGTCTACTTTGCAACATCCTTCCAAGCACTGAGCTTATAGTCTAGTATATCTCTTAGGAGACACTATGTAGTGATGAGATTAATGTTTTCAAGGTCAATGACTTGGGGGATAGTTTTCAAACCAATTAATTGAATAAAAAGTAAGGCAAATCATTCTGTGTGAATCGAGATCTTATTTTCTTATAACATTTTATTCCAGTATAATTTTTCTGTTATTTTTAATATTTAAACTTTATTATTGTTGTGTGCACATGTTATATGAGGATGTATGTAACCTCGAGGTTAATCATTAACTTCATGGAGTTGGTTTTTTTCCTTCCACTTTTACATGGTCTGGGGTTGAACTCAGGTCATCAAACCTTCACAGCAAGCACCTTCTATTCACTGAGCCATCTTGTTGGTCCCCTTTTATGCTATTTTTAGTACAACTTCAAAAATCTTTGTTGTAAACTGTAGGCACTTGTTTGACTTTGGCCAAGATTTCAGACTCTGCATTTCAACAGCCTTCTCAAAGAGGGCACAGGGTCATATTTCATGGCGTGATTGCCAGTATTCAATGATATAATTTATGTAGAACTTATAAAATAGCTCTTGTTACAAGCACATAATGCCAAATGTTCAATAAATATTGTTATCGTTATGTCAAATTTTTCTAATTAATGTAGCTGTCTGGCTAACACTGTGTGTGGCACAGGAGGTACAGTGACAAGCAGAAGAAGCAATTCCTGTCTCTTCATTGAAGATAGGTTTATCCCTGAACCTAAATTATTGTCCTATTTCTATTATTCTTGTTCTACTTTCAGAATCTCTATGCAGAAATACTATCCTAAGAACAGCAAGTCAGTCAAGGCTCGCCCAGTCTCTTCGTCTTTTCCTTTCCCTGTAGAAACTGGTTATTATTATGTGTGGCTTATAGACAGGGAGAATAAATATGAAAAATGAGCCCCAAATAGTAAATTCTATTATCCTCTCTATGGTTGTTCCTTTCTGTATCTCCTAAATCACACACTCCCCTCCCCCTCTCTCTTTCTCTTTCCTTCTCTCTCTCTTGTAACCCTTTAGCTGTGCTGGACACATTACCTCAGATGTCCAGATCCTCTAGCTAGATAAAGCTGTCTTGTGGTATGTAATTGATTGGGCAGTCCTTCCAGAATGCTTTGGTGACTAAAAATACAGATGATGTGCCTGTCTTTTGTACCGGGGCTCACTCACCCTCCTGCGGTAACATGTTCTTCGGGTACTTTGTCAAGCAAGAACTTGTGTTGATCTGCCTCATGCATTGGTTCTAGCTGCAGTAATACTTTGGGAAAGGAACATGATCTCAAAATATCCATCGGGAGAAGTGTGCCATGAAAGGTCACAGCAGCAGGGCAGAGAAAGTTGGACAGAAGAGTTCTAAAAATAGAGAGCAAGAGATCAAAGCAGCAGTGATGAGGAACCTTTTTGGCTTTGGTTCCCAGGAGGAAGGCAGGTGAAGTCAGCAGTGCTGACCACTCTGCTGCCTGTTCCTCTAACACCCACAGTCTCTTTGCAAAAATGGGAAGTGTGCATATATCCTGGGTGTCGATTGTTTTTAAGTGATCTATAGAACAATTTAAAACAGTCAATGTTTTATGGAATAATATGGAGACTTTACCTTACTGCCATATTTCCAGCATCACAAGGAAGGTATAAACATTCTGAGAATCACAATCAATAAATGGGATCTCACGAAACTGAGAAGCTTCTGTAAGGCAAAGGACACTGTCACTAGGACAAAATGACAGCTTACAGAATGGGAAAGGATCATCACCAACCCCACATCCAACAGAGAGCTGATCTCCAAAATACATAAAGAACTCAAGAAATTAGACATCAAAAAACCAAATAATCCGATTAAAAATGGGGAACAAACCTAAACAGAGAATTCTCAACAGAAGAATCTCAAATGGCAGAGAAACACTTAAAGAAATGTTCAACATCCTTAGCCACCAGGGGAATGCAAATCAAAATGACTCTGAGATTCCTTATGCTTGTCAGAATGGCTAAGATCAAAAACGCAAATGACAGTTTATGCTCAAGAGAATGTGGAGCAAGGGGAACATTTCTCCATTGCTGGTGGGAATGCAAACTTTTACAGTGGCTTTGGAAATCAATATGGTGGTTTCTCAGAAAACTGGGAAACCATCTACCTCAACACCTAGTGATACCACTATTGGGTGGGCATATTCCCAAAGGATGCTCCATCATACCACAAGGACATTTGATCAACTATGTTCATAGAAGTTTTATTTGTAATAGCCAGAACCTGGAAACAACCTAGATACCCCTCAACAGAAGAATGGATAAAGAAAATGTAGTATAATTACACAATGGAGTATAACTCAGCTGTTAAAAATGACATCTGTGGTGGTGCACACCTTTAATCCCAGCACTTGGGAGGCAGAGGCAGGTGGATCTCTGTGAGTTTGAGGCCAGCCTGGTCTACAAGAACTAGTTCTAGGACAGGCTCCAAAGCTACAGAGAAACTCTGTCTCAAAAAAAACAAAACAAACAAAAACAAAAAAAAATGACATCAGGAAATTTAAAGGCAAATGAATGGAACTAGAAAAAAAATCTTCCTGAGTGAGGTAAACCATACTCAAAAAGACAAACATGGTATGTACTCACTCATAAGTGGGTATTAGCTGTAAGATAAAAGATAACCATGCTACAATCCACAGTACCAAAAAGGCTAGGTAAAAAGGAGGGCTGAAAGGTGATGTAGGATTCCCCTCTGTATGCTGTGAATAGCATTGGTTAATAAAGAAGCTGTTTTGGACTTGTGATAGGGTAGAACAGAGCTAGGTGGGGAAAACTAAACTGGATGCTGGGAGAAAGAAGGCGGAGTCAGGAGAAGCCATGCAGCCCCACTGGAGACAGACACTGGAACTTTACCTGGTAAGACACAGTCTCATGGCCATACACAGATTAATGGAGATGGGTTAATTTAAGATACGAGTTAGCCAGAAATATGCCAGAGTCATGGGCCAAGCAGTGTTTCTGTGTGATTATTTCTGGTCTGGGCTGCTGGGCAGCCGGGAAACAAACAAGCAAGCTCCTACTACAGAAGGGGGATGCCTAGACATCCCTGGAAAGGGGACATAGAAGAGATCTCCTGAGTGGACTGGGGTGGATGGGGATGGGAACTTGAGGGATCAGGTTTGGGGGATAGGTGAATGGGGAGAATACTAAAAGAGATGGCTGGAAATGGGGGGGGTGGCATTTCAAGGTCAGGTAGAAACCTGATGCAAGAGAAACTCCCACAAATCTACAAGGATGACACCAGCAATAGCAGATACTTAGCCTGAACTAGTCTTCTCCTGAGACCAGACTGGTGACTACCCCAATTGTCATCAGAGAGACTTCATCCAGTAACTGATGGAAACAGATGCAGAGACCCACAGCAAAGCATTAGACTGAGCTCAGGGAATCCTGTTAAATAGAGGAAGGATTTTAGGAGCTAGAGTTGTCAAGGACATCACAAGAAAACCCAGAGAAACAACTAACCCGGGCTCATAGGAACTCTCAGTCGGAACCAACAACCAGGGAGCCTGCATGGGACCAACCTAAGCCCTCTCTATATATGTGGCAGTTATAGAGCTTGGTCTACTTGTGGAACTCTTAACAATGGGAGCAGGGTCTGTCCCTAATGCTTTGGCTGGCTCATGGGAACCTATTTCTCAGATTGGATTGCCTTGCCCAGTCTTAATACAAGGGAAGTGCTTAGTCTTACCACAACTTGACAGGCCATGCTTTGTTGATGCCCACGGGAGGCCTGTCCCTTTCAGACCAGAAACAGAGAAGGAATGGACTGGGGGAGGGAAGAGGAAGGGAATAGGAGGGAAAGAGGGAAGGGGAACTTTGTTTGTGATGTAAAATAAATAAATAAATTAAATTAAAACAAAGAACCTCTGATTTTTAACTTTATGAGTCACAGTTCTCCGGGCTACAAGTTCAAGTTGGTGTTTTGTTTTCTTTCTGAGCTGTACCTTATGGTTAAGGATATCTGCAAAGCCAAGTACAGAATTTGGTGCACACATAAGAAATGAATCAGTGTGTCTGGTCATGTCAACGTAATTAGCTACTCTGAGTTCTGTGCAGAGGTCTGGCAAAGAGACAGTTTAAATATGCTGTCTAACTTTCTCTATGGAAATATAGCTCTGACAATAATGAGTTGAGTAAACGAAGATGTGTTAAAAAAAAAAACAAACAAACTTGGGCCACCTACGAGAATTTTGGGACATTTGTCCTTATATATGTTTTCATTTTCTAATTCCCCAAACTGGGAGAGCAGACAATCTGGGAGGGATCCCATGGTTTCTCTAAAGGTGACTTTCCTCAGTAGTAAGACAAGCTTCCTGACATTTGGCCAAGAGACAGGGGATGTGTTGAAGTGGGGCCAAGAACACAGCGCTGTACAAACAGTTCCCAACTCACTCCATTCTCAGAGGTCCTGCTTGGACCTTCACAATGAACCCACTCCTTCCTACTCAAGGTGGCCTCTCCTCCTCTTCTTCTTGGTTGTTTCTTGAGATAGGATCTCCCTGGGTGACTCTGCTGTCCCGGAACTCACGATTTGGACCAGGCTGGCCTTGTACTCACAGAAATCCACCTGCCTCTGCTTCCAGGGTGCTGGGATTAAAGGCGTGTACCACCACACCTGGCTTTAAAGAAAGTCCCTTCCATTCATTCCAAAACTATTTACAGTGTCACTCCTGTGTGCACGGCACTATGCCAGACACGGAGAAGCAGTCAGAGATGAATCATGCACTGATCATGCCCTCAGGCAACTGGGAAGGCAAGCCTTCAGATACCCTGATCCTGCCCTCAGAGAACTTGGAGGGCAAGCCTGGGATAAACCACAGACACACAGACACACAGACATACAGACACACACACACACACGCACACACGCACACACACACACACACACACACACAAATGAGCCTCTTGGCTTCTCTGACTTAGTGACTGCTTACTGCAAAACTGAGCATAGTAGGTCATTTACAAGTGATTTGCAGATATTCTTAAAATACTTAAATATCAATGTTCATGTTAATTAACTGACATTAGTCTGTTAGTAGAGTAATTAATATATATACTATTACTGCATAGCTAGTCCAGAATAGCAGAGAATGCCCGTGACAGCACATATGTTTAGGGCGGGCACTCTGAGACCTTTTGATGATTAAGTGGGGCAGACAGTGCCCTCCCTAATTTCACCCTTTGCTAGACAGTTGGCCCGTTCTCATTAGGCTCCCCAAGCCAAAACTGACCTGAAGCCATCGATCCTGGCTGCCTCTGAAGCTAATTCTCCCATTTGTTTCCATTCAAGGCCGCCTTGGCCCCAGCCCTTGAGTGAAAGGCTCTTAGGTTTAACATTCAGTTGCAGTGTAGTTTACAAATCTCTGAGAAGCACAGATATGGAGGAGAGGCTTCTCCCAAGGCAGAATCCTTCTGTTTCATTGAGGAAACACGCACGTTATAGTCCTGAGTGCTGGGCAGTTTGCTCTCAGTTCAGTAAAAAACAGGATATTTGGCCGGAGGAAACGTCCAGTTGTCTGGAGGTCACATGAAATCGTACTCTTGTAACACTCTTACTGGAAGCACATTCTTCGACAGGAGAGTGGCTTCCCGAACATCTCACAGACAGACACTAAAGGTCTTTTGAAGATATGGGCCGTGATACCCATCTCCAGACTCACTCTGAGGCCCGTATGTTAGCCTTCAGCCAGCTGCTCCCACAGGTGTTGGTCTATGCCAATCGCTATGAGAGATCTTAAATACGAACCCAGGGAAAAGAAGTTATTGTGAGCTCAGGAACGAGTCGTGTTTCATATGGTCCTGAGAGAAAGGCTGAAGAACCATCAGGGGATCGTGGGGGCTAACATTTAGCTAATGAGTTCCATGGGATGGGAGAAGAGGAATGTAAATATTATGTGAGCAACAAGCGTAACCTTCAAGTCAGTATGTCCACAGTAGGCCTGAGGGTGAGACAGATGACTCCCACCAGAATTCTCAGAAAATCTCTCCACAGAGACCAGCAGGCTAGCTCCATCCCTGCATCTCTGAATACTATGACTAAAAGCCTCGGGGGATGGGAGGGAGGGAAGGAGAGAGGGAGGGTCCAAATTTGTACCAGACTATGGCACCTGTGACCCTTATGTATAAGCAAAGCCATCTCTATTGGTGACAGTCAGTCCCTGGATTCAGCCAATCAACAAACAAATATTCATCCAATCGCTACCTTTTATGATTTTCCAGCCATAATAAATCTACTCATTCCTCTGACCTGTTGAATCTGTGTTTTTAGTATCTGTAACCCCAACTAAATAGCTGTTCCTGGTCAGATGAGCAATGCACCCCTTTGATGTTCTGGGCCCTCCAAAAAAAAAACCCACTTTTGGTCTTGTCTTTAGAGTCAGAACCCAAGACAATTGGTGGTGTTCGAAAAGTACTAATTATTTATTTTATTTTATTTTGAGACATAATCTATAGCCCAGGATGCCCTCAGATTTCCGTATGTAGCTGAGGGTGACTTTGAATTTCTGATTCTTTTGCCTCCATCTCCAAGCCCTGGGATTAGAGGCGTGTACAACCATGCCCATTTATGTGGGGTTGGGGTTTGAACCGTCGGCTGTAAGCATGTTAGGCAAGTATTCTACTCGCTGAACTATATAACAAGACCCCAGTAGCATTTGGGAGAGTGGAATATCTCAGTTTTAATCCTGAATTGATGAGTGATTTTTGATGTTTTCAGATTATGAGCTTTAGGAACAAGAGGCAGGGTCAGGAATCCATTCCCTGGATTTTCCAATCTTAGCTTCTATGGAAAAAAACTATCCCCAAATTTAGCCACTTAAAACAGCAGCTATTACATGTTATAGATCTTGAGGTGAGGTATTTAAGCAAACTCATTTGAGTCATTTTCCTGCTCCTCCTGATACTGCGTTGGAGGAGAGGACACTTTTGGGACCATGATAAAGACGATTGTAAGTGTGAGCTCAGCTGGTCCTGTCTTCCAGAGTCTCAACACAGATCCCTCGCCTAGGTGACTGCTTATCATGCACAGTGGCTCACTACCGTCCAGAGCAAAGGCCCCAAGCGAACAAGGAAGAACCTCCCTGGCATCTTTTGATATAGGCTTAACAGCTTTGTAGCATGCCCTCTACAGGATTCCCTTGGTTACAAAAACATGCTAAGACCACCTGAGAGTCCACGGGACAGAAGTCGGACTCCTTTCTTGATGGGAGGCCACACTGTAGAAGAGCCTGGGAAATGTTGTAAAAGCTGTCTTTGGAATATACAGCCTCCCACGTTGGTCTCACCTGTCTCTGAATGCTCAATTCTTATCTAGGGCACTTCCTGTGTCTTCTCAACCGCGAAGCTGACTTTCCTCATTTACCTCTTTCCTTATTTCCCTTCCAGCCAGCTAAGATCCTCACACTGAATACTTCCCAACGGTGGCCTAAAGACTAATGCAGAATTGAGAGTGTTTACTGCAATCAGCATTGTGGCATGAGCCGAGGGGTGGGGAATAACCATGACGGAAAGAGTTAAGGAGGTTTTGCTAAAGAGGCTACTCTTGGGCTATACCCTGCTGGGCAAGGAGAACTTTCTTCTCCCCTAAACCAAATCACATATGCATACAAAGATACAGGAGGAATGTTTTAGACTGCTAAGACCCTGTGGGCACCGAGGAACCAGATTGTGAAGCTTCTTTGAAGAAGGAGCCTTTGATAACACAGGATTGCACTGGAGAGGTGAGAATTTAGGACAAAAGGGATGTCAGTGGATGGAGGGCTTTGAATTGAGCAGGGCGCTCAGAATTCTTGTGTTAGAGCCTCTCCGAGAAGTGAGACATGAGCAATATTTAGAGGTGGAGCCTCTGGGAGGTAATCGGGTTAGATAAAGCCGTGAGGGTGGGCCCTCACCATGGCATTAGCGGTTTTCCTAGGAGAGGAAGAGAAAACAAGGCCAGCATGCTTGTTCTGTCCCACAGGTGGCAGCAAGAGGCCCTTGGCAGATGCCAGGCAGATTTTGGCTCCACACTCTTAAAATTCTTAGTCCTTAGTGCCACAAAACAAACCAAAGTTCTATATCAACTTCCCCATCTCAAGCAGTTTGTCATAGTAACAGAAAAACAGATGGAGATGGCAGAGGAGCAGTAAGTCCTGCCAGACAGAAAAGGGTTCGTTTTCTGTCTTCTGAGCTACAAACTGGCTGTGGCTGGACAGAGGTAATGGCTCAGACTTGTACCATTTGCCTTATGAATTCCTTCAGCAAAGACTTGAACAGGTGTGTTCAGATTGAATACTGGGTAAAACCACTCATCCCTTGGGATTCGGGCCTCCCACCCTATCCTGGTGACTGTAGGTCTCACAGGCACCGAGAACCTTTCATTTTTGAAGTTCACTCCAAATCTTGGCCCCAGCTGTTTCCTCAAACTGTCGGTTTCTCACTATTCTCTGAGCAAAGCTTGATCCATCACACTGCATAGGATTTCCGTTTGTCCCTTAGTATTTCACTAACATCCACCTGAAGTGTTACCTTCGGAAAGTACATCACAGCGGGCTGCCGCATTCTGATTTCCCACAATGCCTGTCTCCCATTAACCCCTTTCCTATTGTAGTGCCTGGTGTATTTTGTGCACTCCATCAAGCCTCCTGGGCAGGCCGCATGCACACACATGCACACGCACATACACACACACACACACACACATGCGCACACGCAGACACACACGACACAGATGCTTCTTATCGTCTTTGAATCACTGATATCTCTCACAAGACTCAGAATGTAATAGGCGGTCATGCAGTGATAAATGGAGTAAATCGGGAACTTCGTTTGACTTGGACTGGTCTTTGCGTCTGATTCAGAAAAGCCTACATTTTGAGTGAACAAAGGCTGGTACCGTTCTGCACTGGTCAGTAGTGTGCAAATCTCTTCAGAGGATGCTGGAATTCGGGATTCTGTTGGCAAATCTACCCAAGAAGCCTGGGAAAACAGCCAGTGAAAATCAGCATTCCCAGAGGAGTGGGGGGGGGGTCTATTCACAACTGCTGTTTATTTCTAACAAACTCTTTCCCAGAGGCACCCTGAGCAGCCCAATCAAGGAGGCGCTCACATGCCTGCAGCTATATAAACTGGCTATTCCTTGCCTGTTTTTAGAGTTCCGAACGTCCTGGGTTGAATCTTCCAGTTTCCTCACTAACATTCTCCTCTCTGTGACATTCATGGGTGGTTTAGATCACCATCAACATCTGTGTTCTCCTTTTAAAACCTAAGGTTACACATTCATAAAATCCTTGCTGTCCCTGTGCGGACAATGGTGGGGAAGTTGGTTTATACATCCAGTAAGCCCTAAAGAATGTCCCGTGGGCAGAGCGCAGCTTTCTTGGAAGCAGTTGCTTGCACAGGGTTTCAGAGCTGGGGGAGATGGGATGCTTCCTGGGGCTGCCCTGGCTGTGGCAACTGGGAGCAAATGTGTGAGCTCTTCCTAGGTCTCTGGATAAGATACCTGAGCTCAAGGAGAACTCCACTCCTACCTTTTTGCTATTCGCATGGGTCCTCCTCTGGGCTTATTAAATAAAAGTCTGTCAGGATGTCACACTTTGCATCCTTCTGGCTATAAAACATCTTGTTTTAATTTTACCCATGAGCAGACACTGTGCATTTCGAGATTCCAGTTCCAAATTTATGTCATTTCTAAGGTGACACATATATGAAAATGATAATTAAGAAAAAGATTTATTATTTTATGTCTATATACCACACTGGAACTAGAGTTACAAACAGTTGTGAGCTAAGGTCATGGTCCAGATGTGAAAGCAGGTTAAGCAGATCTCTAAGCCTATTACAACAATAGTACCATGGGCTCCGTGAGCAGGGTACCACTTGGTAAATTCTCAGGCTTCCTTCCTAGTTTATTGGATGAGAACCAATTGGGGTTCAGCAATCTTCACTGAACAAGTCTTTCAGAAGATTCTGGAGATGACAAACTTGATGACCATTAACTACAAAGCCACTCTTAGCACAGAACGATGGTTTTGGAGGAGTTAAGAGTCAATTTCCATAGCATTCCGCACTGTGCAGATACAGCTTCTTGGGCTAAACTGAGTCATAACCTAAGTGTACTCTATGGAACAAATTCCAGGAAATGTTTATGTACAAATGAGGCTAAATGCCCTAATATCTTAGGGTGCTTTGGGCTACACAAAATGAATTGGTTTTCCTTGATGTATCCTGCAGGATTCCTCAGAACTTTTAATTCATAAATGTTTAATTACAATTCTCTGTAAGCGGATATTCTCTGTACTATAAGGTACATCTTCTAGTTTAATTCCTGTTTTCTGGATTTGTCTTAATTTCTTAAATAAAGTCCCACTTGTTTGAAAAAGAACATTTCCCCCACCTCCTACAAAACATAAGCCTAAATGATTGTGTGTTGTATTATGCTTAGACTTTTTTTTTAAAGGAATATGTTAACTCTCATTTGTTTCTGGTCCACTAATAGTTTAGAACTATTCTATATATGACTTTTATCTCTAGTCTTTATCTTGCATGATCTGCCTTAGACCTAACAGTGTTAAAATGGAAGAGTCAATAAGCATGTCTTAGTCTGCTATGCTCAACTGTACCAGAAAATCCCACCCTGGGCAGTTTGCAGTGAACATAAATAAATTGGCTCATAGTTCCAGAAACTAGGAAGTCCAATGTCAATTTGGTGCATCTGGGAAGGGCATCTTTTTGGGCCATCTAATGGCAGAAAGTCAGCGGGCAAGACAGACCAAAAGAAGACTGAACTTATCCCTCCCTAAGGAAGCCATGCTAGCTCCCCCGTGACTCAGATCGGAGCTGCCAAGATGGGCTTAGCATTTTATTCTTGAGAGCAGAACTCTCTTGGATATTTCCTTCTGAAAGGTGACACCATTAATGCTGTCACAGCAATCATGTTTCCAACACATGGTTTTAGGGGAACACATTCAAGACCTAGCAAAGAGATACTGTGAACTTCAAGTGTTTGTAGATATGATTTACGACATGGACTATTAATCATCCCAACCACACCAGAAGTTTAGAAGTGCCCTTGTTCCTGCTTTACAAGTAAGAAAACTATGTAAATAAGGATTTTTGAAATAAAAGAGGTTTGCCCAGAGCCACATGACTGGACACTGAGTAGAGCTGGTAGGACCCAGAGTTTGACAACCTAAGCCTTGAACTTAAGACTGTACTTTTGTCTCCTTGAAAACAGAAACTCGGAGACACTCAAGATGACCCATTTTGTTTGCCCATGTTCACCTCCCCCTCATTTTTTTTTAAATATCCCTCTCCTTGAATGTGTTTTAGTGGAACATATTTGAGCAACATATCATTAATTATTTAGACTAGGAGGGAGCTGGTAAGGGAAGGAAATTAAGAAGGGGAACATGCTGGATAGAGTTACATCTTGTGTGTGCCTCTTCTCAAATGCAGGCTTGTTCCCTGACCAGCTTTCGCAGTGAAAGAGGCATTCACTACCAGCAAGAGCAGGCCCCACTGCTGCCAAGACCTACTGCAGGCACCAGCGAGAGACGGGAAAACTAATAGTGAGCCGCCATTTCCAACACGTCTTAACAACTGAAGGAGTAAAAGTTGATCCTTATCTGGAGGGAAAAAGCATAAAAGGCACCAAGAAACTTCTCCTTCATCTTCCCCCCGTGCTGTGTCTTATGATAAAATCATGGGCTAGGTATTTTCTTCTGTGAAGAGTTGGCCTCCACATTATTAAAGGTGAAGAATTTTCTGCCCCTGCTTCTCTCCTCTCCTTGAGTCAGTCTCTCTCTCTCTCTCCCTCTCTCTCTCTCTGCTTTTGAAAGGTTCATAGCTTCTGGGAGTCTCATCTGGCTCAGCTTGGTGCCTGCAAGGAAGGAGGGCAGAGTTTAGGCGAAGCAAAGGAATGTTTGAGTGGCAGAAGCAGGGCCTTGTTGACTTTGCTGAAAATACTTCTCGAAAAATGCCTCCTATAATGCTAGGCTGTGTAGCTCCCCCTAAGTGCTGCTCTAACCCCCTCCTTTAAATAAACGTGTAGAATCCCAGTCCGGTACAGAGGAAGTTAGAAAATGAAGCCCACTGTTGCTCTCGCCACAGGCATCTGTGTAGGTGTGACAGGGTGAATAGGCCCTTTGGGAATCTGAAGGGGAATCCTCTAGAGCCAAATTCCTCAACGAGGGCAAACTTCCATCAGCTGTGTAAATAGTGTGGCAATGTGTGGAGGCCACAGGCAGTTTCCTGATAGTCAGCTACTGTGCTCAGGTAGGTAAAAGGAGCCGTGTTCCATCCACCCCAAGGCTTGCAGGATGAGAGTTGGGTTTTGTGGTTCCCAACGAGTGGGTGGCTAGGAATTCCCTCTCCACTTCATCCAGTACAGAGGGCAATCTAACTAAGTTGTAGAGCTGGCTGGGTAAAACCAACACCCAACCCAAACATGGCTCCTGGTATCAAGTAAAAGAAAGGACAGTAACTCCACACTGGCACTAGAACTGGTCACTCACCGGCAGCCATTCCAGCAGCTCGAGAGATTCCTGTCCAGCAGGACAGTGTGCTCAGAGAACTATTTAACCATTTTCTTTTAAACACGAGGTTAAATTCAATTCATGGATCTTGATCCTTTATTCCCTACAACATCTGAGGGATGGCAGAAAACCCAGACGTAAGGTTTGTGGGTATGTCCAGCAATGCCCCCATGCCCATGCTTGTACAGCTAGGGTGTTGGTATAGAGCAATGCTAACTTCAGCTCTTCCTTGAATGGAAATATGGATATTGGGTCCAGTTCCTAGCTCTACAATTGTTCAGAGACTATTTTATCCTTCTGATGTCCAATTTGTTTAGCTTAAATGAACAAGGAGGAGACAGAAAAACTAGGTCAGTATAGTGCTTTAGGCATATCAGTGTGCAATGCATTCTTGAGCCTCTGAACAAATTTGCAAGAGGTAAATAACAGCTCTCCTTTGTGTAAACATAGCTCTAACTCTAACACCAAACGACTAAAAACAAAACAAAAACAACAAAACAAAAAGTCCCCAATGCAACTGCCACAAAATTCACAATATATCTTGCGTTTAGACACGATTTTCAATCATGTGTCTTGTTTTAGCAGTTTGCTGTGCCAGTCAGTTCCCTTCTTTCACACTGGGCATAGGAAGGTTGGCTGAAGCCCCGCCAGCATCCAACTGGGGAAGGGTTTCTCTGCTTTGGGTTCCATCTCTGTTTGCCATGGACGATATGATTGTACTGAGTTAGTGAGATTTCGTCTTTTAAAAAAAAATCAATAATATCAATATTATTTTTTTCTACTCCAAGCTCTACTTCTACAGAAATAAAACCTGATCAAAATATTTACTTATGCAAGTACTCCTACAGGAAGTTGGTGCCCTGATGCAAATAGAAGTGTGGAAACTGCCAAGGTCCAGTTTTGCTGCCGCCGGCTGAAAGAGGTCTGCTTTTCATTTCTTTAGTGTTCCTTTAGCCTATGCCAGCACAGGTTAGCAGAAATCAGGGCCGCATGCTGCTGTGGGGATTTCTGGAAGCTGTCGTGAGATTTTGTTTGTGCTTTAATAAGTAAAGCTCGCCTGAAGATTGGAGTGCAGAGCCGAGCCACTAGTTAGCCATAGAGGCCAGGCAGTGGTGGCTCACCCCTCTAATCCCAGCACTCAGGAGGCAGAGGCAGAATAGGATGAATCTCTGTTGAGTTTAAGGCCACCTGGGTGACATGAGACAGATCCAGTCAAAGAGAAACAGAGCCAGGCGATGGTGACTCACACCTTTAATCCCAGCACTAGGGACATGGAGACTCCGCTCATCTGACAGAATCACATTCCAAAGGCTTCGCATGCAAATGTCATCCTATTGGGAGTCCAGTACCAACAAATGAATTCTGAGGAGGCATGGATATTCAGTTTATAGCAATGTGAAAAACTTTTACAGACCATGGGTTGGGGGCAGAGTGATGCTTCAGTGAGCAAGCTTGGTGCCCTGAGTGCTATACCTGGACCCTACATAGGTGTGAAAGGAGAGAACCGACTCCCCAAAGTTGTCTTCTGCCCTCCAGATGTGTATCATAGCATCTGTGAGCATGCACACACACTAATAAAGTTTTACTTACTTCTTATTTATTTTTTTAACAAAGGAATGGTTCTCGTGGTTGGCCATCACAGGCGTCTGCTGTCTCCCACAAGCGAAGAGACACAAACCCACCTAGGCTTAGGCTACAGTGTATGATCGGGCACTGTGAAGGTGTTTCATCTTTTTATTCCTTTTCAACTGCAACACTTTTCCTACTAGGGGAAGAGACCAAGCATATTTTCCTCTCTCTGTGTCTGTGTGTGCATTCATATGCTTAGGTACACGTGGAGGTCAGAGGAGAGCTCAGAAGAGCCCGTTCTCTCCTTCCACCACGTGTGTTCCTGCCTGGCGGCAAGTGTCTTTACCTGCTGGGCAGTCTAGACATAACATGAAAGTCAGTCTCCAGGAAAAGGCTACACTTAAGGTTTTCATAGGTTCAAATGGGCTCTGACTGGCTGGTGTGTGTGAGGAGCGGCCATCACTGGAGGGCAAGAACTATAGCAATAAAAATTGTATGAAAATAGGGTAATGAACCCCGCTGTTTTATATGCAATTTTTTGTCATTGTTTTTGTTTTTGCTTTTTGAGACAGGGTTCTCTGCAGCTTTGGGTCCTATCCTGGAATTCACTCTGTAGACCAGGCTGGCCTCGAACTCACAGAGATCTACCTGCCTCTGCCTCCAGAGCACTGGCATTAAAGGCATGGGCCACCACTGTGCGGCGTATGAAAAAATTTAAAACTACTAGTAATTCACTTAAGGTGCTTGTAGCAACAGTAATGAAAAGAGAGGGCATTTCTTCTCTTCGTTGTTTAAAGGATTTCCGAATTTTAAAGGAAAGACAGGTTTAGTCTGAGCATTGCACCTCCTTCCTCAAGTGTGCTGATTAGGGAGGGGGAGACAAAGATCATAGTTCACAGACATATGCACAGATGATGTGAGGAATTTTCTAGACTGGCTCTGCGCTCTGCAGGGTGAGGTTCAATGAAGTCTGGAGGGGGCAGGTGGTCTTTTGAAGTCTGTCAACATGGTTCTTACCTGAGTAGTGGAAGATGCCCGGAGATCCACAATGTTCACACTGGTTAATTTTCTCTTTGTTGTGACCAACATTTGACAAGCACAACTGGAGGAAAGAAAAGTTAAAGTTTGGCTCTTAGGGTACCATGGTGGAGCAGTCAGAGTGGCAGGATTGGGACAACTGGTCACCTTGTATCTACAGAGAGGGGTGAACACTGGTGCTCAGACAGCTTTGTCCTTTTTATTCCCAGCCCCTGGAATGACGCCACCCACACTGAGAGCAGATCTTCCCACAGCAGTTAACCCAGTCTAGAAAATTCCTCACATCATCTGTGCATATGTGTGCGTGTGCATATGTGTGTGTGTGTGTGTGTGTGTGTGTGTGTGTGTGTGTGTGTGTGTGTGCATTTGAAAGCCAGAGGTTTGTATTGGGAGTCTTCCTTAGTCACAGTTTGATTAGTGACTTAGTCACTGGCTGGTGAGAAAGCTCTAGGAATATGCCTGAATCTGTAGTTCCCAGGGCTGGGGTTAAAGGTATGCACCACCAAGCCTGCTGGGATCTGAACTTCAGTCCTTACCCTTGGGCATGGTGGCACACTTCTGTAATCCCTGCACAGAGGAGGCAGACAGATTGATCCCTGGAGCTCACTGGTCAACTAACCTAGCGGAAACAATGAACTCCACAGTTGGTGAGAGATGGCTTCAGAAAGTGTGTGGGAGGGGCCAGGGAGATGCATTAGTTGGCAAAGGTGCTTGTCACGCAAGCCTGGTGACCTAAGCTCCCTGGAATGCACATAAAAAGATGGATTTGGTAGACGTCTTCTGTAAGCCTGCTGTGCTTATAGCAAGATGAGAGGTAGGGATAGGCATTCACCCAGACTCCTGTGGGCCAATAGCATGGTGTATGCAGCAAAGGGGCAGAATGATGAGGGACCTTTCTCCAAAACATGGCGGAAGGCCATGACAGCTGTCCTCTGAACCTTCGCAGGCCACACCCCCACACAGACACATATCCACATACCAAAATAAATGAAAAAAAAATTTAGATTTATTTTCTCTCTCTCTCTCTCTCTCTCTCTCTCTCTCTCTGTGTGTGTGTGTGTGTGTGTGTGTGTGTGTGTGTGTGTGTGTGTGTATGAGTGTAAGTGCTCCCAAAGACAGAAACTCAGATGCCCCTGGAGCTTGAGTTACAGGCAGTTATGAACCATCAGGTGGGTACTAGGCCAGCTAGGTTCTCTGCAATATAAGCTTTTAACCATTGAGTCATCTTGCCAAATCTCAATAAATTAATTAAAAATAAATAAATAGGGTACTGGAGAGATGGCTCAGTGGTTAAGAGCACTCACTGTTCCTCGTACCCATGTCTGTAAATTCCAGTTCCTGGGGATTAGACACCCTCTTCGGGCCTCTGTATGATACACAGATATAAATACAGGTGGGCACAATACACATATAATAAAAACAAATAATCTTTAAAAAATATAAATAAGCAAGATTGAGAGCAACTAAGGACATGATATCAACTTCTGGCCTCCACACATGTGGAGAGCACATGTATCCTCACATACACACACCCACAGGCATGTACAAACACACACACCATGCACACAAGCATATAATACACACACAAAAGCACTCCTAGCTTCCTAGCGCAAAGTTTGAGGCTTTTCTGAAACAAGTTAGAAAGCGAAGTACAAATCAGTAATTATCTACTTCAAAGCTACTTTCGTACACACTAACCCATGTAATTAGCTGTAACATATAGAGATATGTACTAAAATCATTAAGTAAAGGCTCTAAACGATGGACAGGTCTCTCTGTGAACGTGTGTAAGGGCAGAGAAGTTTGGAAAGTTGAACAAGGGCCCGTTTCCTACCGAAACATTTGTGCAGGAATAGGAGACCCAAGCAACTGCAGGCTGTGTGTTTGACTTCCACTGCGAACACTTTCACAATTCCGGTTTGGTAAATAAGAGGCTGCTCTTCATCCCTCGGGTGGTATTATTTAGGCAGCACAGGGGAAAGCAGGCTGAGAATGCATTTTATGACTGGGGGAATACAGGAGCAACTTCCCAAGATCGTTGTGAAACCCCATTCTCTGGAGGGCGGCAGTGTAGGAGAGATTTCCATGTCGGGTTTAAACCTGGTGCTGCCTAAGGGTGAGGGAAATACAGGATGCTTTATTTTGTGCCTTGTGTGTATTCTGGAGATCTTTAAAAATTGGTTTTCTCAGGGCTGGAGAGATGGCTTGGTGCTTAAGACCCAGGTTCGACACCCTCATACAGACAAAACACCAGTTTCTTTGTTGAAAATATTGGAAACAAGAAGTTGTATTGTACAGTGGCATCTTTAATTTAAGGTATTCTTTCCTCTTGAGTTCCACTTCACAAAATGCATGCACACTGCTTTGCCTTAAGACTCAAAGCAAGCATTCGTGGAAGAAGAGAATCTCTGACTGTGTCCGCTCCCAGCCCATAACCTTTCTCACTTTTGCTTTGCGGTTTTGGTCACGTGTATCTACAACAAAGTTCAAATAAGTACCTTCCCTGGCAGATGTGGGCAAACCCAATATGTACTATCCATCTGTAATGTATAATCATTATACACAGAGTGGAGAGGCAGAAGGCCTGGAAGCTCTTGGCAGCTGTCCTGTCTGGTTAGAAAGGAAGGAAGTTGCCGAGTTTGGACATTCAGTTCTGAGACAGTATTTCTGAGTCAACAGGACTGTAATTATGTATGTGGCCTAGAAGAGACATTTACGCAAGAGGAACATATTGTTGTCAAATGTGTTTGTGATTTGCTCAGAATTGGAAAGAAGCCTAAAGCAACTTCGGAAGGTACATGGCTGCTCCGATTAGCATGAAGTAAAGGTACCTGGATCAAGAGGGAAATAATTCATATTTTTGGCCCTCCACATCCTATCTCTTGCCTATCACAGTTCCTTATATTTGACAGTATTACTCTTGCAGTGCTTTGCACTTTTATTCTGTCTGACCAGGCAGCACGGGGCATGTGTGCAAAGCCATCACTCCAGAGGCTAGCGTGGGCAGATCTCAAGTGAAGCCCGATCTGAAGTATAGAGCAGATTTTGTCTCATTAAAACAAACAAAACCAAAAGAAAACTTCTAACTTTAAACCCATACTCTCCTGCCATAATGATGAAGTGACTTGGAGAGCTGTGCTGAAGTTCGTGACGGCCTCGTGTGGTTTAGAATAATTTGGGGGAAAGCTAAACATTCACTACATTGAAGTGAGATGCTTCAGGAGATGCTGAAAGCCTATTTTGAATTACGGCAGCTATCCTAGATTTTGTGGGTCAATTAGAGACGGAGAGATTAGAGGGGGTTAGGGAACCTCAAGGAGGCCATGGAAGGCAAAGAATTTAGCTTTCTTTACAGTGAGCTTCTCTTCCTTGATTCCATTGATTTATTACCTCACAGACATCACCCTTCACTCAGGATTTACAAAGCTCCTATAGTGTCAATTCTGTGATTTACGCGTTAGGTGTAGACCAATGAGTAGCCTCATTTATCTTCTGAATTTATCTTTATTTCATTCTCCATCTCAACACCCACCCAGGTATATTCTATTATTACTTAATGACATTTTCTGCTTTGAATAACTGACTGTTACTGAGCCCAGTGCTAGTTAGCTTTGAATAACTAACTGTTACTGAACCTAGTGCTAGTTAGCTTTGAATAATTAACTGTTACTGAGCCCGGTGCTAGTTAACTTTCTGTCACTATGACAAAGATGCCTAAGGGAGTCAACTTGTGAGGAAGAACTGTTTGCTTTGGCTCACACTTTCAGAGGTCTAACTCCACGGTTGCTTTCAGCCCATCCTGGAAACATGAAGTGTGTTGGTGAGGAAGATGATTTTCCTCATGGCAGTCAAGAAGGAGAGAGCCAGAGACAGAGAAAGAGGCATTTGGGTCTCAATAGCCCCTCAGGGGCCTGTGCCCAGTGTCCTAACTTTTTCCCATTAGGCCTTAACTCTTAAAGAAAATCATCAGCTTCCAACAGCACCACAGGGTGGGGAAGCCTAGAGATACAACCTCTGAAGGAATATTCAGTATCCAAACCATAGCAAGCCTTGCTAGATGTTGCCTTGAGGGCTTTTTGTATATTGTCTAATTTTCCCAACAGGCAACCCGATGCAGTACGATTTGTTAGCAATCCAATGGAAACAGGAAGAACTGTGTACATGCAGGAGAACCAGCTTGCTCAAGGTCACACACCTAGTAAGTGAAGCCAGCTCTATGACTCTAAGCCTTGTTCTGGTCCCAGGCTGCCACAACTAGAATCATTAACTCATGGGATTTTTAAAAATTATTTAACAATTTAATATATGTATATAATTAATATAGTTTGGTCATTTCCATCTCTATGGGTTTTCTCTTAAAGATTAGATGTTAATTCCTAAGGTCACCTCTATTCCTCATTAAAAGTTAATTTTAAGTTGAAACGATTTTTTAAGGCTGTTTTGATGGCTCTGTTGGCTAAGGCACTTACAGCAAGCCTGACTAGCGGAGCTCAGTTCTCACGATCCACATGGAGGAAGGCGAGAACAGGACTCCGAGAAGTTGCCCTCTGACCTTCCCTCCTGCCTGGTGGCTTAAGCACCCTCCGTCACACAGAATAAAGTAATACATGAATGGATGTGTGGGATGGCCGAGTGGGTGAAAGGTGTCGCTGGCAAACCTGATGACCCGAATTTGGTCCCCCGTGCTTCCAAGGCAGAAAGAGAGAACTGGACCACACACACAATAAGTTGAAAGGTCAAAAAACTTCAAAAGCAGTTTTTACCGGTTGTGTTCATCCTTTTTCCCGCCTCAAAAATCCATCTATAGTTATTTTTTTCTGTTTGTATTGGTGCTGTTACTGTTGCCTTTTGTTTTATTGTTGTTGTTTGTCGCATTTTGGGACAGGGTCTCACTAAGTCACCCAAGCTGGTCTCTGACTTTCAGTCCTCCTGCCTCAGCCTCGCAGTGCTAGGATGGCAGGCTTGTGCTACCATGCTCAATTTGAGGTTGTGGTTAACGAAAGCAGTAAATGATCAGACCCTCCAGTGACTTTAGGTTTTGATACTCTTTTAGATCTTACTGTTGATGTGTGTGTGCCTGTGCCTTTGTGTGGGTGTGTCTACGGGAGCAAATAAGTGAGGGTGTTGGCTGGAATTACAGGCAGTTAGGAGCTGCCCAACACACTGTTGGGAACTGACAAGGGTCCTTTACAGGAGCCGTCTCTCCAGCGCCTCCCTAAAATTCTTGAAAGCCCCTTTCAGTAGTACTTTTCTCTTCAAGTCTTATACCAGAACAAGATCAATGTTTCACATCTATAAATTCACATAAAATGAATTATTTCAGGAGATAAAGAGATTCTCCCCACCTCCTCTCCACTACTAGTCCGTGTATAGTAAATTAATCCTTAATTCTGTGAGAAACTAAAGATACTTACAGCCCTCTTGGTGAGGAGAAGACAATGCAGGATGTCTCTATGGGTGTGCAGCCCTGGCTGCTGCGGCCTAGAGAGAGGTTACAAAGCCAGTCAGCAGCAGACCTAGAAAGGGCAGCTATGCATTGTGAGGATGAGAACCCGAATCATGTTTGTTAAACGTCAGCTGTACCTTCCAAAAAAATGTCCTTTGAAGATGAGCCGGAGCTGCCAACCAACATCTCATCTTGGAGCAATAAAAGGTTTTCGGGTTTCCCCCTCTGGAATCTTTTTTTCCAGCCGACAGATTTTGAAGGTTCCCCAAGGATAACCATTTGTAGATGTCATGTTCCTTTTAATGGAGGGCTTTCAAAGTAAATGATTGCTTTGTTAGAACCTGGGGGCTCTTGCTGGCTTTGTGCAAGTCCAGTGTTAGCGGCTAAAGCAGCTGGGGACAGTACAAAGCCAGGCCATCCGTTTGTGCTCTCGTCCCAGCATGCGACGGAGAGCAGTCAGGTCTGGGGCAGCTTACTCCAGCTGTTGGCGCTGTGTCCTGTTCCTGTGTAGGATAGGAACAGCAACTGTCTCCGTCTCATACATTATTGTGAAATAAGACAGGCTATGCAAAGCCCGTGGCAGAATGCTTGGCCCATAAGAAACACTTGCTAAATCTTAAATTTCATCCACCCCCACCATGCAGTAATTAAAGGTGACTTATGATGAACTCAATTATTTTAAAAAGACCTTTATAGAATTACCATCCACCCTGCAAATTATAGCCCCATAATACTAGAGCCCTTTGAGGTTTTTAGTATTTTTAGATATTCAAAGCACAAAAGATTGCTTTCTCTATGTAGATAAGAGTTGGGAAAAACTTTCTGGTCTAAACTAATTTCTATTACATTAATCCTCACAAATACATTCTATTGGTTTGATTCCATGATAAGGTTTGAAGGAGAAAAGTGCAAGCTGCATGTTTTGATACCAAGTCCCTACTACCTGGAGAAAATAGAGACTGTGGGGGTCTCTAAGAGTGGGGAGCAAGTAAGAGAAACAGAGATCCAGGGAGAACATAGTCCTGTGATTCCAATCCATGTTTTCTGAAAATGATCACTGTAATCATAGGCATTTCCTACAAATCATGCTTCCCTTGCCTATGAGGTTTTGCAAACCCTGTACTGAACATGTCTAAATGACTCCCCTGGCTGCACAGCCGCCCAGTACACGGCTTCATCTGAATTCTGGCCCTACCTCTCTCCATCTGTGTAAACTTGACAGCTTGGTTGATTTCTTCATCTTCTTTTCCCAGTCAGAAAACACAGACAGCAAAAGCACCGCTGTTGACTTTTATTATGAATTAAATCCATTAAAATTCGGCACCTGGCTTATAGCAAATACTATGTAAGTGTCAGATCTTATTAGCATGGTAGAAGGGAATACATCACGGACATTGCCTGGGTGTGGAGCCGTGCTGGTAATCCCAGCATGCATAAGGCTGAGAGAACTGTTGTGAGTTTGAGGCCAACCTGAGCAACATAGTGAGCTACAGGCCAGTCTGATCTACCATGTGAAATGGTGTCTCAAAAAACATAGAGTTGCCAGGCATGGTGCCACACGCCTTTAATCCCTGCACTCAGGAGGTAGAGGTAAGGAGGATCTCTGTGAGTTCCAGGACAGCCTGATCTCCACAGTGAGAGTTCTGGGATGGCCAGGGCTACACAGAGAAACTCTTTTCTCAAAAAACAAAACAAAATAAAACAAACAAACAAACAAACAAAAATCAAAAAGTCACTCAATCAAGAGGATTGAACAATTGATGTTATTTTATTTGCGCTATGGCCTTTGGACCAAAAATTGAAAATTTTGAAGACCATGTATAAAATGGGAGCAAATCCACCTATGTTCTCATTCAATTACCAGTGAACTCAATGAAACAGAGGGAAAGGGCCCAGGGAGGTGAATTCAGGAGAAGTCTTCCCTGCCTGTTCTGATAGCTTCCGTAGAAGCCTGGTGGCTCTGAGATGGAGGGCACACGTGACTCACTGCTGGCAGCTGATGAGAGAGGGCAGACAGAGAACCATTCCACATGGCCTTTCATTGAAATCCAAAGGGAAACGCAAGCCTCGCCCCTCCCCCAGCCAAGCCATCGCTTTACACAGAACTGCATTTAGCTTCCTGTTATTTTCTTTTCTAGTTATATACATTAAAAAAAAAACACTTTGTATTAAATAGCAGAATGTCCCAGCAAACAATGGGACATTCAACACTGCACTGAATCATCAAAAGACCCTGGGTAAGCCCAGGCAAGGAGACGCAGGTAGGGTTCAGGAGAGCCGGGGAGGCTGCAGGTGCCGCTCGCTCCCTAATCTGTAAGAGACCGACACTGGGAGGGCAAGCCTTCTGCCTGCTGCCACTGGGCCAGGCGCTGCTTAAACCATTTCTGCATCTCCTCCTCCGTGAGGTCCACCTCAGTGGCAATGAGGCACAGTGTGGTCGGGATGCTTGTGAACCTTGTTGTTATATGAGTTGCCATGGCCTACAGAGCAAGTTCCAGGACAGGCTCCAAAGCTACACAGAGAAACCCTGCTTTGAAAAAAAAAAAAAAAAAGAAAGAAAAAAAAAACAAGAAGAAAAAGAAAAAAAGAGAGAGAGAAAAAGAGTTGCCTTGGTCATGGTGTCTCTTCACAGCAATAGAAACGCTAACTAAGACAGCCTGGGATCCATGCTGTTGTCTTTGGAATTTTAAAATGTGTCTTTTCTTTCAAACAGTCCTCCCTGAAGGCTAGCTTTCACAGCACCTGAAGGTGCTATCCAGACTGTTGGGGAGAAAAATATGCCAAGAGCCTTGCACAGTGCTGGACTCTGCACCCTACAGTACCACCTCAGGCTAGGTGTTCCTACTGGTGCAATAGCGGCATGAATGTTACGGGGAAACTAACCACTTTCTTACTCAATTTGAGGCCTGCTCTACAGGAGAGCATGCCTGGCATTGTTATACTGATTAAAAAGCCTATGACTGGCAAGGTCCATAGTATATAGCTTGCTATTGCTATTTTGCTCAGTAGTCATGTTGTTAAATGGTCTTCTAAATGTTTCTATCAACCCATAGATCTATGCTGCTCTCATATGTTTATAAAAAGGGTGGGTTTTTTTGTCTTTTTTTGCAATGGGCAGCATCACTGCTGAACTTGTCAAAGTGTTGAGAGTCAGAGATTGACTGCTTCAATGAAAGCAGGTGTGGAGAGGAAAATTCAGAGCACTAAACGCCTACATAAAGAAGCTGGAAACATCCCACACCAGTGAATTAACAGAACATTTGAAAACTTTAGAATAAAAAGAAGCAAACTCACCTAAGAGAATTAGATAGCAGGAAATAATCAAATTGAGAGCTGAAATCATCATCAACAACAACAAAAGGAAAACAATACAAAGAATCAACGAGAAAAAGAGTTGGTTCTTCGAGAAAATCAACAAAATTAGACAAACCTTTATCCAAACTAATCAGAAGGCAGAAAGAGAATATCCAAATTAACAAAATCATAAATGAAAAGGGAGACAACAAACATGGAGGAAATACAGAGAATCACCAGGTCGTATTTCAAAAAACTGTACTCCACAAAATTGGAAAACTTAAAGGAAATGGACAACTTTTTGGATAAATATCACTTACCAAAATTAAATCAAAACAAGATAAGCCAATTAAATAGACATATAACTGCTAAAGAAATAGAACAGTCATCAAGTCTCCAAACCAAAAAATTTCGAGGACCAGATGGTTTCAGCTCAGAATTTTATAAGATTTTCAAAGAAGAACTAATACCAATACTCCTCAAATTGTTCTACACAACAGAAACAGAAGGAACATTGCTAATCTCTTTTTATGAGGCTACAATTATCCTGACACCCAAACCACCTAAAGACATTACTAAGAAAGAGAATTACAGGCTAAATTTACTCATAAACATTGATGCAAAAATACTAAATAAAATACTGGCAAATTGAATCCAAGAACACATCAGAACCATCATCCACCATGATTAAGTCGGCTTCATCCCAGAGATGCAAGGATGGTTCGACATACGAAAATCTGTCAACATAATCCACCACATAAACAAACTGAAAAATAAAAACCACATGATCTTCTCATTAGATGCTGAAAAAGCTTTTGACAAAATACAACATCCCTTCATGATAAAGGTCTTGGAGAGAGCAGGGATACAAGGAACGTACCTAAACATAATAAAGTCAATATAGAGCAAGCCAACAGCCAACATCAAACTAAATGGAGAGAAACTCACAGTGATCCCACTGAAATCAGGAACAAGATAAGGTTTTCTACTCTCTCCATATCTATTCAATATAATTCTTGAGGTCCCAGCTAGAGCAATAAGACACCAAAAGGAGATCAAAAGGATACAAATTGGAAAAGAAGAAGTCAAACTCTCACTATTTGATGATATAATAGTTTACACAGTGACCCCAAAAATTTTACCAAGGAACTTCTACAACTCATAAACACTTTCAGTAATGTAGCAGGATACAAGATTAACTCAAAAAAGTCAGTAGCCCTCCTTTACACAGATTATAAATGGACTGAAAAAAAAGTCAGAGAAACATCACCCTTCACAATAGCCACAAATAGCATAAAATATTTCGGAGTAACTCTAACCAAACAAGCGGAAGACTTGTATGACAAGAACTTTAAATCTTTGAAGAAAGAAATTGAAGAAGACACCAGACAGTGGAAAGATCTCCCATGCTCTTAGGTAGGTAGAATGAACATAGTAAAAATGGCATTCTTACCAAAAGCAATCTACAGATTCAATGCAATGCTCATCAAAATCCCAGAAAAATTCTTCACAGACCTCAAAAGAATGGTACTGAACTTCATATGGAAAGACAAAAAACCCAGGATAGCCAAAACAATCCTGTATAATGAAAGAACTTCAGGAGGCATCACAATCAATGACTTCAAACTCTACTATAGAGCTACAGTACTGAAAACAGCCTGGTATTGGCATAAACACAGACAGGAGGACCAATGGAACCAAATAGAAGACCCAGATATTAATCCACACACCTTCAAACATTTGATTTTTGACAAAGAAGCAAAAAAAAATATAAAATGAAAAAAAGAAAGCATATTTAACAATGGTGCCGGCATAACTGGATATCAACATGTAGAAGAATGAAAATAGATCCACATCTATCACCATGCCCAAGACTCAAGTCTAAATGGATCAAAGACCTCAACATAAAGCCAGCCACACTGAACCTTATAGAAGAGAAAGTGGGAAGTAGACTTGAACACATTGGCACAGGGAACCACTGCCTAAATATAACCCCAGCAGCACAGACACTGAGAGAAACAGTAATAAATGGGACCTCCTGAAACTGAAAAGCTTCTGTAAAGCAAAGGACATGGTCAATGAGACAAAATGGCAGCCTACAGAATGGGAAAAGATCTTCACCAACCCCACATCAGACAGAGGTCTGATCTTCAAAATATACAAAGAACTCAAAAAATTGGTCATCAAAAGAACAAATAGTCCAATAAAAAGAATGGAGTATAGACATAAACAGAGAACTCTCAACAGAGGAATCTAAAATGGCTGAAAGACACTTAAGGAAGTGCTCAAAATCCTTAGCCATCAGAGAAATGCAAATCAAAATAACTCTGAGATTCCATCTTACACCTGTAAGAATGGCCAAGATCAAAAATACTGATGACAACTTATGCTGGAGAGGTTGTGAGGAAAAGGGAACACTTCTGCATTGCTGGTGGGGGTACAAGCTGGTAAAGCCCCTTTGAATATCAGTAAGGCAATTTCTCAGAAAATTAGGAAAAACCTTCCTCAAGACCCAGAAATACTACTTTTGGATATATATCCAAAGGATGCCCAATAATGCCACAAGGACATGTGTTCAACTATGTTCATAGAAGCTTTGTTTGACATAGTCAGAACCTGGAAACAACCTACATGCCCCTTGACTGAAGAATAGATAAGGAAAATGTGGTACATTTACACAATAGAGTACTACACAGCAGAAAAAAATAACATGTTGAATTTTGCACGCAAATGGATGGAGCTAGAAAACATCATATTGAGTGAGGTAACCCAGATCCAGAAAGACAGTTATCACATGTACTCACTCATAAGTGGGTTTTAAACATAAAGCAAAGAAAAATAGCCTACACATCACAATCCCAAAGAACTTGGACAACAATGAGGACCCTAAGAGAGACATAGATCTAAGCTGCATGGGAAATAGAAAAAGACAAGATCTCCTGAGTAAATTGGGAGCATGGGGACCATGGGAGGAAAGAAGAATGGAAGGGAGCAGAGAAAAATGTAGAGCTCAATAAAATAATAAAAAAAACAATAGAAAATGACAAAAAATCTTGCCTCTAAGGTCATAAAGACAAAAAACAAAAACAAAACAAAACAGATTGCATGCTCAGTCTTGAGTGGGACAACTGGTCAAAGTGCTGAGAATTAGAGATTGAGTGCTCAGTTCTAATTGGGACATATTTATCAACTTACCCTATCCCTTACCCCAAACAGTCAAGACTCAGGGAATGTCTTGGAAGAGGAAACAGAAAAATGTGAGTGCTGGAGTGTTGTAGGAGGTTGCTTGTTTGTTTCCTAGCAGCCCAGACTTCTGAAATAACCACACAGAAACAATATTAATTAAATCACTGCTCACCCTATTAGCTCTAACTTCTTATTGGATAGCTTTTACATCTTAATTTAACCCATTTCCATTATTTTATATTTTTCCATGAGGCTTGTGACCTACCAGCAAGGTTCCACCATGTCTGTCTCCAACAGCGGCTCCATGGCTTCTTCCTGACTCTGCCTCCTTTCTCCAGCATTCAGTTTAGTTTCTCCCACCTTCCTAAGTTCTGCCCTATCAACAGGCCAAGGCAGTTTCTTTATTCACCAGTGGTATTCACAGCATACAGAGGGAAATCCCATTTTACTAGAGGGTGGGGATAAGAGCTGTTAAATGTAGTCCTTTAGGCATGATATAGCTCTTCTCACACTCATGAACACACAGATGCCATGGTTATCTGCACCAGATGAAGCCAATTGAAATGCCAGCATAGATGGGGGCGGTGATTCCCTGCCCCCTTACTAAGGAGCTAGCAGCAGTGGATAGCTGCTTGGGGAGAAAGAATCATTGTCTTCTGAGAGTGTCTCTGCTGGTGGATTTCCCACACTCCAGTGGGTCACTTCATACCCATACACATATGGCCAGCACTAGTTGAATTTAGTTGAGCTAAAGAAGATGAAGAAGAAGAAGAGGAAGAGTGGGAAGGGGAAGGAGAAAAGAAAGGGGAAGAGGAAATAATGAAGTTGAGAAGAGGACATCTCAGGGGAGACAGGGAGGGAGTTGGAGGAGGGAAATGGAAAAAGTTGGACATGGTCATATTTCACTGTATGCATATATTACATGTATGAAATTATTAAGAATAAAGAAAAATATAATAAAATAAAAATAAGATATCTCTCTCAATGCAATGAATGAACTTAGCAGCATCAAGAAAAAGTACAGGCAGGCCCCCATTTAAATTTAATTATATTAAATTATATATTAAAATTGGTATTTAGAAACTATATGTGAAGGTAAAAATAATCTTTCAAAAATAATCTCTATGTCCTCAACTCTAGGGGTTCTAACCAGACCATTACTGTTGATGAATAAAAAGCCCTAGAACTGGGGAGCTGGACTTTAAATCATGGAATTTTTTTTTTTGCTTTCACAAATAAAATCACCACAAAGTTTCTTTAAATAATTACCATTCACGGGTAATTATTTGGACCACACCCTCAAAAGCTAAGTTTTTTAAAATTTTTTTGTTGTTCTGCTTTTGTTATTTTGAATCATTATTTTGCTGACTCTTTTTTGAGACCAGAGGCTTGTGTGTCTTATGGTTTTTATTGCTGTGAAGAGACACCATGACCATGGCAACTCTTATAAAGAAAACATTTAGTTGGGGTGGATCACTTGCAGTTTCAGAAGTTCAGTCCATTGTCATCATGACGGGAAGCATGCAGGTAGACGTGATGCAGGAGCCAAGAGTCCTACATCTTGCAGGCAACAGGAAGTTGACTGAGACACTGGGTGGTAGCTTGAGCATAGGAAACCTCAAAGCCTGCCCCCACAGTAACACACTTCCTCCAACATACCCACTTCTACAAAGCCATGCTTTATAATAGTGCTATTCCTATGAGATTATGGGGGCCAGTCCCATTCAAACTACCACATTATGTATCTCACATTGGCCTTGTACTCCATAACTGAGTATGACCTTGAACTTTTGAGTCTCCAGCTGAACCTTCAGAGCTTCCGTGTGCTGGGATTATAAATCTGGGCTACCATGCCTCTTTTATGTGTGAACTATATCTCCAGCCCCTTTTGAACATTAATTATGAGGAAGTGCCAGTTTCCCATCTTTATCTGTGCTCAACGGTGAGGGTAGCTTTCTCATGAACCCAGATGTTGACTCATAATTCTGTGCACTCTTTATGAGTATGCTCTTTTCAATAAAAAAATGAAAACAAAACACCAGGGAGGTATTAAAGAAGCCTATGGAAATGAGATAGATAACTTATGATTTTAAGTTTGAAATATTGTAGCAAAAGGAAGAAAGAGGGAACATGACTATCTTCTTCAAAAAGTTGATACATCCAGAACATGACAACATTACAAAATCAACCATACATACTTTAAATCAAATATTCCAAGTCTCTCACCCTCCAAGGTCTTCTCTAGCTGGGGAGCTTGACAATTTATGGCTTAAAAGAGGAAGAGTCACTTGTCTTTATGGTATGACCACTGGTCTGTTGCCTGGGCCCTAGGGAATGAGCCCACACCCATCAAATAGAGGTAGCACTAATTGGACTCAGTTAAAAAATTACATAAATTTAAAAATATTCAAAGGAGGACATGAAGTCAGGAGGGATATGTGATAGGGGAGGGGTCTTAGTTACTGCCCTATTGCTGTGAAGAGACACCATGACCAAGTCCACTCTTGTCAAAGAAAGCATTTAATTGGGAGCTTGCTTACAGTTTCAGAGGGTTAGTCCATTATCATCGTGATGGGAAGCAGAAAGGCACGGGGCTGGAGCAGTAGCTGAGAGCTTTGCACCCTGATCCACAGGCAACAGGCAGAGAGACCCTGAGTCTAGCATGAAATTTTGAAACTTCAAAGCCACCCCAAAAGCACAATTCCTACAACAAGGCTACAGCTCCTATGTCAAGGCAACACCTCCTATCTCAAGGCCACACCCCCTAACCCTCCCTCCCAACCCCCCACATACACACCACCAAGGGTTCATCAATGGGGACTAAGTATGAAAATATAGAAGCCTACAGAGGCCATCCTCATTCAGATCACCATAGGAGGAAAGCATTAGAGGAGGGGAGTTGTGGTGAATATGATCAACTGTGTATACATGTATGAAATCTTTAAATAATAAATAAAAATATTATTCAAAAAAGACAGAAACCTAAGAAAACTCAGAGCCCTTTCATAGCATTCATGCAGTTCCTTGAGTCATTTCAAAGACATGTCCATGGTTATGCACTGGGGCAGCATTTTCCTTCCCACAGCTATGAAGCTGTTTAGAGGGCCAGGGAGAACAGAATTGCTCACACTCCCAGTCATGACCTATCAATGGGCAGGAATTATGTCCCTGTAATCTTTTGAATTTTCTATAAAAGAAGTAAAAAATAGATTGGGAAATACCAAAATGCATCCAGTAGGTAAGGGTAAATTTTATTTCATGAATGTCTTGCCCCACATATTCACACAGTGCTCCTTCATGTAAATATTTAACTGGTTTGTACATGTGCATCAGATTGCTCTGACTCACCACAGAATGCAGACAAAAGAATCTGAAAAAACCAAAATGGAGAATATTCAAAATCAATGACCACAGTGACTTTAAATGAACCCATGTCTATGAAAGCAGTGTGTCGAGTTGCAACAGGCTGTGCACTCTCATAAGCAAAAGAAAAGTTCAAATCCAATGCATTCCCTTGTATATTCTGCACACATATGGACACCTAGCTGTAAACAGACTTTTAGAAATCTTTAATACAGTAAAAGTTCTACGAGGTAATTAGAAATAGGACTTCCCGATTCCACAAATAGCATTTGTGAATACTGCAAAATTACAGCTCAGAAGATATGCTTATATTTTAAGTGCGCGCCCATTCATATACTCTAAAGGCCAGTGTGAATAAAAGGAAAAAGAAATAATCTCAGTCTGGGATGATGGGGTTGATCTGTGAGGCACATTTAGAATCTAGAGAGAACTCTGAACCTGCCTCTCATGCTTGAGGGAAGACAGTCTCGTCCCTCATCTTAATAACTTCCCCCATCCCTCTCTGTTGTGAACCGGTCTTGCTTAACTCTGTAATACTGCTCTACCCATTCCTCACTGGGACCATGTAGGTTTCCAGGAAACTCTCTGAGCTAAAAAACATTCCAGACATTCCTTAACACTGCCTTCCTCAAAAGGTTGGTTTCTTAGGTTCCTCAGAGAGAACACTGCCCACATGGGTTCACAGGGACCGCCACACAAGCCTGGCTTCAGCAGACAGCCAAGGGTGGCCTCCTGTCCCTCCCTCTGAAAGGCTCGCTGTACTCAATCCAGACTCCAGGAGACTCGGTTTTACAGGGGAGCTGAGGACACTGGGATCCTCAGTAAAGAAGAAGCCACGAGGGAGGCTGAGTTCCCAGCAACACAGGGAACCTACACATAGGGTGTGTGTCTTGGTATGATATGTGTTTTCTTTGGAAGCAGGCATTTAAATAAAGTTTCCTTTACCAAAATCTTGCCCCCAACAAGAGTCTCGAAAACACTTTTAAAGAATTCAAGAAACAGAAAGTCTACACTGGAACTCACATTAGCTGCCTTTCTTATAAAAATAATTACAGGACAGACCATTTCTCTCTCAACATCAGTTTCTCTCTTTCTGCATCTTTATGTTCCCTTCCTCCTCACAGGTCTCGAGTACATTCATTTGAGATATTCTCATTCTCTTTTTCCCGACCAGGGAGAATGAATCTCAAACATCCCAGGGTTGAAGGTTTTCAGAAAAGAGATAAGCCCCACAGAGCTTCCGTCACAAGCAGTCCGACTCCTCTTGCTCCTGGTTGGCAATATTCTCTGGCAAACTCAGGCTCCCTGGCCTGGAGCATGTCCTAGCTGGTCTTCCAAAGTCAGCACCTTCATCTGGTTTCCACATTTTCCCCTTTATTTAGATGTTTCTAAAATTGTTTTAGTTTGTGTGTTATCGTGTAGGCATCCATCCATATGTGTGTGAGCACTGGCAGAGGTGTGGTGCTGTGCACATTGGGGCGGGGGGTCAGAGGACAACTTTGTAGTTAGTTCTTTCTGCTTTTCCGTGGGTCCAGGGATTAAACCTCCCAGGTCCTTTAGCATCTCACTGGCCCTTGTTTGTGTTTGTTGTTGTTTTGTTTTGCTTTTTTTGTTTGTTTGTTTTGAGTTAAGATTTTGCTATATGGCTGTTCTTGAACACAAAGCAATTCTTCTGTCTTGGTGTTACAGGAAAGGATGGCATGTACTCCTATGCGGAGTTACGCCACTATCTCCTTTAGAGAAATCAGCTGAGTAAATTAATCACCTGACTTGCCACTTTTCTAATTTCCAACTCAGGAAGATGTAGCTTTTCTATCTCTTTTGAATGCTGGGCAAAACCTAAATAGTCCCCAAACCGAGTAATGAACCTGAGTGCCAGGCCCTACAGCTCTTGTTCCATGAAATAGGGGTTCTTGGTCAATTGTTGCAGGCTGGGACAACACACCAGGAGCCCTGACCAGTGTGCCATGTGTCAGGCAGCCCCACTCTTCCCAAGAGACTCATGAGACCCGGGGGTATCCTCAGCATGTGACTGGCTATAGAAGGAAAGGCAACTCTAAGTCCAGGGGTGCATCATTGAAAGAGGGGTACGATTAAGGAGCTGAGCCATCATCTCACCCTCCAAATGGATAGCCTGAGTTCTGGGGATGAGGGGAGAAAGTACTAGCTCGGGGAATCAGCATTTACCCCTCCTCACTCCTCCATGAGCTGGGTCCCCGAATGTGCTACAAAATACAGCAACCAGGTAGGCAGCACTCTCTCAAATCATTACACCAGATAACTTTCTGACCTTGGGATCAATGGCTGAATGTTGAGCATCCTCTTTCTGAAACAGAGACCCTCACTTAGACATTTCCGGGAAGAACGCGTCACCTCAAGAGATCCCTGATAGATGACTGGGGGGTGAAAAATGAGACAGAGATAGCTACTTCACACTGACTTTGCAAAGAGTCACTACGGAGTGTTTACAAAGATCCCACAGATGGCTAAAATTAGCTCATTCTGCACAGAACTATCTGCTGCTGACTCAAGATGGTGACACAGGCAGGGCTAAGCTGTGAGATCACCAGGAAGCTCATTCCCTAAAATTAATCCCTGGCAGCCAATGACTCTGTGCACACCGACGGATGCATGATGGGTTGGTTATAAATAGTGGCCAGTTATGCCGTCATCCAGATGCTGTGTCTTTACTGCTGTTCCCTGCAGATCCAAGGACCTTCTGACTGGCCTGTCTCCACTGCAGAGCATGGTGTGTGTGTGTGTGTGTGTGTGCGCGCGCGCGCGTGCACGCATCTCTGAATGTCATTCTTCTGGTTGTGTGATATGATAGTTAGAAAGCAGGTTAAACAATCTGGCCAGGACATGTGACAACTCAATGACACCACTGAGTTTTCGGTCCTGCCATCCTCAAAGACATCAACCCACTGAGCCTTGGATGTTCTTCCTATCGTGTGGAGAACACATCCTGCCTGTTGACCTTGGGCCGGTGGTCAGCTTAGAAATGTGGTTGGGCAAATAGGCAGAAGACATGGTGTGGGTTAGGCGACATTAGGGTGATTTCTCCATTATTAAAAAAATGGTTTTGTTTCTACCTAAGGACAGGTTTGAGCCAGATCTGGTGTCATGTTTGTAATCCACCCCATGTTTGGGAGGCTGAGGCAGGAAGGTTGCTGCAAGCTGACCTATCTGAGTCACAGCAGGGAGTTCAAGGCTGCTGAGACCCTAGCCCATAAGAAAAGCGAGACAAACAAGCACTGGCCAGTGCGCTGGAATGAAAGTGTCCACACGCCACTCAAAGCTGTGGTTTTAGTTGCCTCTTCTACTTAATCGAACTTGAGTTCTTAGGGTCAGACAAGTGAACTATTTCACTAAGTTAGCTCACCAGTCCCATTAAATAAAAAAATGGCCCCACCTTTTCCAGAACAGCCCATCACCTGCTACCTTCCCTCCCTTGGTGGCTGACTTCATGCCCTTCTCATCTCTACTACAATGTCTCTGTGATGCTCATTACAGGACCTCACCATCCCTTCCTGTGTGTCAGACGCATTCTGGTTCTGAATGATGGCGTTTCTCCACAGGTGTCAGGTCTGTAGCCAACGGCGTTCCCTGACTCTAGAATTCACTTTCTGGCTCATTAGGAGCTAGGCTGATTTCGTCAATGACAGAAGAAATGGCAGAAAGAAAATTGGAGCATCTCTGGCTTTCTATTTTTGGAGTTCTGGAATTTTTCTCGTTGGGACACCGAGTACCCCATGTCTAATTAGGCCTTCCTTCTTACTCATATTTGGCTTGATCGATAAATTACACAACTGATAATTAGGAACAGGAGCTCTGCATGCGGCAAAGCGTGTGGGGAGAGGAGCATTCAGGGAAACATAGGATCAGAATGGTGAGGAGGGACGAGGACACTCAGGCCTGACGGGAAGTCTTTAGGCAATAGCGCACGATGGCTGGACTCTTACTCACAGGAGGTCTGCCTGCTTTGTTGTGAGATGGAGTGCTTACTAGCAAGTCTCACTTTATCACTTCCTTTAGGATAGTTTCATTTTGTATTTTAAAACCAGACCTTTTTGTAGTCCAGGCCAGTCTTGAACTCCCTCCTACTTGGACCTCCCAAGTGCTGAGATGACAGGCACGCGCCATCGTGGCTTGGTTTGTGCAGAATCAGTGACTGAACCCAGGAATTCGCACATGCCAAGCAAGTATCTGTCCCCAGCTTCTAAGGTACCCTGTGCCTTTGGGAAAGGAAACAGACCTGCGGGCTGTGTAACCAGGGTGAAGTAAAATGTTTCACAAATAACGCTGGCATGTCCAGCCAGTTTCTCCTTTCCCAGCTACTCAGGAGTTGTGGCTCTATCTTTTCAACTCCACGGCATAGTGGGGACCTACAGGAGAGACAGACCACAGAGGGTGTGTCGAAAGCATTTAGATAAAGCTCATGATTATCAGCTCAACCTCTTTGAAGTGCCTAGTTCACTCTCTGCCTGGTGTGCCCCCACCAGGCAGGTACTGTATGTCTCCCCCAATGAACTAAGCCACAGGGTGGATCTAGTGCACCCCTTAATCTTTAACAGTGGTTTGTGCTTTCTGGATGTATTAAATGAACAACAGTTTGCTGGCCTTAGTTGGGTGTCTCTCTCTTGACAGTAGGTAGACAGTAAGTGGGGATGTTGAGTGGAAATACACAAAATGCCCATTACTAACTGCTTGAAAAGACCATCAAAGCTCAGGTTTCGTGTCTTACTTTCTGAACATCATGCTAGTGTCAAGGACATTAGACAAGAGCAGCGCCTGTCTCATCCGTAACCGTCACCCTGCCTTGTGGGCTCTCACTTTCTCTTTCATGCTCTGGTCTCTCCCAAGTATTCTCTCTGGTGTGAACTTTCCTACCCTCTAACTTGCTTGATTGTGGATTATTTGAGGCATACCTTAGACGGCACTCAGAGATCATCCTTGACTGTGCTGAGCAGGTGTCCATGTTTCTGGAATTCCCTGTTGGACTCCTATAGGATTTTGTTGTATGACACGTAAGGACTATAATAGCTGTTCTTGCGAGCAGGACCGCAAGCTCACCAAGTGTGAGTCACCCGTCCAAATTCCTCGGTTCTGAGAGCCTAGCAGAATTCTGGGCACAGAGAAAGTGTCTCAGAAATATTGTTGACTATATAAATACAATCCATCTTTCCCTTGTCCATTCCCAGTTTAAACACACTTCATAAACCAAACCCAGGCATTATGCACCTTCATATGTAGGTGACCAGGATTTGGCAGGAAATGCACAGCCTTGGAGAACAGGTTGGAGATGGTATTTCTCTGTATGTACTTTAACACAGAGAGAAAGTGTCTCACTGGTATTCAAACCAAGACTATGGGAATGTCTTTTTTTTTTAATTAAAAAAATGTAAGTCTGAAAAACTTGCGGCTGAATAGAATGTTTCAGACAGCGTTTTCTTTTCCTCCACTGTGAGCTTGATATACAAACAATGTGTAGGGCAAGCATGTGCTAGGGAGATGTAGCTGTAATTACTTGTTCTCAGATGTTTGCCTAACCACGCCTCTTAATCCAACATACAGTAGTTTAGAACAGAATTAAATTCTGCCCTTTAGGCAGGATTAGCATTTGGAGTTTCTTGCTTCTATCATTTAAATGCTCCTATCCCGATATTTGTACTTTTCCGTTTAGAATAAATGCAGAGTGTGTGGAGGGAAATATAAAGAGCATGGCAGCAGCGCATCATCCTTATTGATTTGTGGTCTGTTGTTATGGATACCAGTTTTTTAAAACTGACACATCCACACCTACTTACAGGACCTTAGAAGAGATTAAGAGACCACCCTCTCCTCTCACCAACCAAGTATACTCCTTTCGCCAGAAATTAAGATTTTTAACCAGGAAAGTATAAAAGAGACAACGGCAAAGATCTAGACAAGGGAGTAGCAGGATGCAGGTGCCATGAGCAGGGGAATGGGGTAAAGTGGGGGCAGGAGGACACAACTGGGGAGGGGAAGGGAAGGCAACATGGTAGGGGGATAATACTAAGCCATAAGGAAACATATTAACTTATGTTCACTTAAGAATACACACACACTGCACATACACACTGTATACACACACTCACTGTACACACACACTATATACACACACTGTACACACACTGTATACACACATACTGTACACACACTGTATACACACTCACTGTACACACACTATATACACATACTGTATACACACACTCACTGTACACATACACTGTATACACACTGTACACACACAGTACACACACTGTATACACACAGTATACACACACTGTATACACACAGTATACACACACTGTATACACACAGTATACACATACTGTACACACACAGTATACACACACTGTATACACACACACTGTATACACATACTGTATACACACACTGCACACACACTGTATATACACATTGTACACAGACTGTATACACACACATTGTATACACACACAGTATGCACACACAGTATGCACACACACACTGTACACACACACAGTACACACATACACTGTGTATACACACACTGTACATACACACTGTATACACACACTGTATACACACACTGTATACACACACTGCATACACACACACTGCACACACACTGTATACACACACTCACTGTACACACGCACTATATACACACACTGTACACACACTGTATACACACATACTGTACACACTCACTGTATACACACACTCACTGTACACACACACTTTATACACACACAGTATACACATACTCACTGTACACACACACTGTACACATACACTGTATACACACACTGTACACACACAGTACACACACACTGTATACACACAGTATACACACACTGTATACACACACATTGTATACACACACTGTACAAACACAGTATACACATACTGTACACACACAGTATACACACACTGTATACACACACATTGTATACACACACTGTATATACACATTGTACACACACTGTATACACACACTGTATACACACAGTATGCACACACAGTATGCACACACACTGTACACACACAGTACACACATACACTGTATACACACACTGTACACACACTGTATACACACACTGTACACACACACTGTATACACACAGTATACACACACTGTATACACACTGTATACACATACTGTATACTCACACACTGCATACACACTGTATACACACATTGTACACACACTGTATACACACACATTGTGTCCACACATAGTATGCACACACACACTGTACACACACACAGTACACACATACACTGTATACACACACTGTACACATACTGTATACACACACACTGTACACACACACTGTACACACACACACACACACACGATGATGAAGCTGTGCCTCTTGAAGTGATAATGGAAGGTGATCTTGGGAGGGATCCCGAGAGCCATAGACTATCTGACTAAAACTCTAGTGTCAAGCAGGGGAAGCTTCCCTTCAAGTGACTGGTCAGAGGACTCCAAGAGAGACTCGAAACACTATAGGTTCCTGCATTACCCTTGGATGTCTCCAGGAATTTGAGGGCAAGACCTCATTACTGAAGACATCACACACTGCAGACATAGGACTTGGAGGAACTGAGCTGGAATTGCCTAGAAGCCTCCTCCCTCCCTGGAGACTTGCTCTCATGGTATACGAAAGTGATATGAAAACCGCCAATGGAGACAAGTGATCAACTGTCCTACTAAGCGGTAAAGCCTTGGAACACGGAACATGATGCTCCCTGAGGTGCAATAGTAGCACTGATACTTTGGAGGTAACCAACAGCTATCCGTTTGAACACAGGGCATGCTCAATAAGAAGGAATTCATTCTTAGTACTGAAAACCTAGCCCGTCTGAAGCACGATTAATAAAAGCTCAGAGAGAGAAATTCAGATTTAACCTGAAGGTCAGAAAAGTAAAACAGCTCTTAACTCGTCCTCTGTCTGAAATGGCAACCCTGCCTCCAGGAATCTCAGAATGAGACTGTGACTGAGAGCTGTCTCCTCCCGTTTTATAATCCTCTCTAGGGCTGGGATTAAAGGCATGCACCACTGGGATTAAAGGCAGCACCACCCAGTTTCTATGGCAACTAGTGTGGCTACTAGATGAGGAACCTCCTTTAGCCAATGGCCTTTAAGAGGCTGGACCAGTTTGGGGCATGACTTTGGGTACCAAAAAACCACGGTCCAGCCCTACTCGGTCTCTACTACTTGCGAGCCACACCTGGGTGTCGGATCCCATTTCTATTTCTTCTGTGAGTTCCCTTTTAATAAAGAAAAGCCTTAGAATGCTCTACTCAGAGTTATCTTGGGATTATTTGACTTGCGCACCCCCCATATGACACGTTCTGCATCAGCTACTGGGATTAAAGGTGCGTGTCACCACCGCCTGAACTGTAAGGCTGGCCAGTGTGGCTGCTAAAATTGTTTACTAGAATGCAAATGAGATGCCACTGCAACCATCAACACAGCTGGTGCGCTCACAAAGGTTCACCCCAGAGGAGAACCCACTACCGCCACTTTCCTAAACCAGGAAAATTTTGAACTGCGTTTTATCCAAAGATAAGTGTAGCTCATCAAAGAAACTTCATCACCCTTCATCAAAGACGTTTATTTTACAGCAGAGACCATTATAGAAATTCACAGCTGATCAAAATGCAGAGAACTGACCATGGGCTGTCTGGCCCCAGTTGATGCATTGCAATATGTCATCTCCCTCTGGGATTTAGAGAACACTGTGGAAGAGAGGGAAGAACGTTTGTAAGAGCCAGAAGACCAAGATAAATACTTTGAGATAGTGTTTCCTATATATGACAGGGGCTACACCCATGAACTCCTAGCAATATGGTCACCTAAACAAGACAAGAACAAGGACAACAATGGTTGACATTCCAGCATACGTGCATGAAGTCTTCCGAGGTCCTGTCCCTAGATGAAGAGCAGTAGGCAAGTAATGGCTGCTGAGAGAGGAAGGATCAGTCTTCTTCAGAAATGAACCTCCTAGATTATCCAAGCCGAAGTGGTCAGCCCTAAACACATGTACATATGAGCAACAGTGAATGAACCCAACTGGTTGTGTACACACACACACACACACACACACACACACACACTCACACATGTCTTATATATAATAATTAAAGAAGAAAAAGTGGTGAATCTGAAAAAGAATGAGGGAGATGCAGTAGGAGTTAGGAGTTAGAAATCATAAACATAGTACTTGTTCATGAGATTCTCAAAAAATAATTAAAATTCTTAAATTGAAACACATTTTTAATTTTATAAGGAGTAAAATAACTATTTCCAGGCCTTACTCGCAAAATTAAAACTTTGTGAGAAATTACAATATGAAATAATCAGGGGGGCAGTGGTGACACACGTCTTTAATCCCTGGAGAGGCAGAGGCAGGAGAATCTCTGTGAGTTCGAGACCAGCCTGGTCTACAGAGTGAGTGCCAGAACAGGCTCCAAAGCTACGCAGAGAAACCCTGTCTCAAAAAACCAAAATCATCATCATCATCGTCATCATCATCAGGGGAAGATTTTTCTCTATAACATGTTTAGAGGAAATGGGGAAAATATTATGACTGTTAAACAGAAGGAGACTCTGCTCTAGATGAATGGTATAAATCAATGAGTAAATGAACAATTTAAATGGTTTCTCAATGTCACATCCAAACCCTTCATATATGTCAGTTTACAAAAGGGACCCTGCAGGTGGGGTTGAGAGAACCCTCGACTAGAAATCTGGGCATGCACTATCTAACTACTTTAGTATCTAAAAGTGGGACCTGTTCCCATTGGTTTAGAGAACAGTACTTCGTGGAAGTACCACAAAAGAAAGGGTGGGGTTGCTGTTGGGGAATGTGAGGTTTCCATGTAGGGCTGCTGGAAAAGCCTTTAAGATACCGGCCCACTTTGGGTGTGGTCTCATGTTCTATAAATGCAGATGTAAAACATGTGTGGGCCTCTTGGCTGCTGGATTCGGCTCCAGTTCCCAGTGCACACAGAGGACTGTCGATAGCTACTCTTTCTGTGTGTTTATCCCCAGACAAATAAACCTTTGTTATACTCCATTCCAGGCTATTGTGGAACTCTTTTATATGCCAACAAAGGGCCAGTAAGAAAACTCTAGGAGCTAAGGGCAGTCTTTACCCAACAGCCAGCAACAGAGTCCTCAGGCCCACAACCATGTGGGATGAGTTCTGCCAACGCTAGAAAGTGAGGAAGGAAATCTTCTCTTAGACTATACAAGGAGTGCAACTTCTCCCACACATTGCTTTCTGGCTCTCGTGGAGGCCTGATATAATTAGTTTATGCTGTTTTACACCCATAAAATTGAAGCAATTTGTTGTGTAAACAGTAGAAAAAGGATTCAAGTAGACATAATTAACAGGTTGTAGAGAAATTTAGCCCAATTCCAAGGTACACACATGTCTAGCATTTATTTAGTTACATTCATGTCATAAACATCTAGGTGACTTTTAACTTACACAATTTGAAATGACAGAAAAAATTTCCCAATATTTATATTTTCACACATCTTAGAACTTGGAACTTAGAACTATGGAAATTCTTTAAAAAGATATCAGGTCAAAGGTTATGTATGTTAATCAGTTCTTAAAATGAGTATTGTCAAATCACCAGGCAAAGCATTGCCAACGCAGCTCTCTCTATGTGTGAGCTGAAGTTGGTATTGGAAGGGATGGATGGATGGGGTTCACTAGCATCCAGATTAGCAAAGTGAGGACTGAAATGACCACGAACAAAAAACATTTTTCTCATCTTTAGCTGGAGAATCTGCCAGTGGCTGCGCCTCAAGAGTCCCTCTCACCTGGTTCTCTATGTACATTGGGGGTGAACTCATTTCTTTATGCTTCTTTTGGGGGGGTCTGATTTATACTATTTGGTTTTTAAAGTAATAAAGACTCAACAAAGTAGTCTTTTGAGTACGGATCATTCATGTTATGTGTCCATCCAAAGAACTGTTCATTTTGACTGAGGCCAGAGTTTCCCACGGGCACCATTTGACACTCTCGTAAATACTGCTTTATACGTTTTGACTGGCCATAGCATTTCCAGGATGGCCCTGGAGCCCAACTGCCAGAGAAATCCCTGAGTGAAGACAGTTAACACAGCACCCAGCTCATGTGCCAGAACCCAGCAACCAGCTGACATTTGATGGTGCTTTCTTCTGGATATGACTTGATTTCTTTGAGAATCTTCATTCTTTTACTTGGAAAGTTCTCTCTCTCTCTCTTTTTCTCTTTCTCTCTCTTTCTCTCCCTCCCTCCCTTCCTCTCTCCCTCCCTCTTACTCTCCCACTCTCTCCTCTCCTCTCATTTCCATCTCTTTTCTTTCTTCCTAAGTGGTAAAAAAAAAAGCTATAATTACAATTTTCTAGGTGTTTCAGTTTAGACGATCTGAATGATGCTGGGTGATATCCAGGCATCCTTTATTCATCAGGACCAACCAGGATACTGACCCTGGCCATGCAATTGTCTCAGCGTTTCTTCTTAGAGTGTTTGCTCTGTGATTTGTTCGCCCCCAACATCCACAATGCACACAGGGCTTCTTCCCTTCTGGATTTGCCATAACTTGTCAGAGGAATCTGCAAGGGATGTGTGGCGAAGACTGTTTCTCACAGCTAAGCTTTAGAGGGTGCAAGCCCTATCTCAGGAGCTATTGCTTCGTGGGACATGAAAAGTGGGTGTGATGTGATCTTTCCCGTGAGTATGTGCGTATGTGCACACAAACATGTCTGTCTGTGTGGCTGTGGACATCGTCTAACACAGCCTTCTTGGTCTTCAGAGCCTTTGCTTGGGGTCAGCTCTGGAAAAGGCAGTGGTTCTGTCCCTGCTGTTCAAGCCGCCTTGACTGAAAAGGCTGAGAAGTGGTAGGTTGCAAATCCCTGTATTGCACTATGCTTTGGTTGAGCTTGTAGATTTGACAGCATCTTTTCGCTTGTTTTCCCAGATATTCCATGCTTCTTCTCTACAGCTGTAGGGATTTAGGCTTTGCCTTAGGCTGTGATTTTTTTAATCAGGGAAGTTGTGAAACCCTTTGACTACATTGTTATGTTGTTTTTGCCCTTGTTCACAACTGGTTGGTCTTATAATAACTGTTTTCTTTGCCGTGAAATATGGAAAGATGTCTAATTAATATAGTTGCTTGCAATCTAATTTTGTTCTGTTTTACTTAAGGTATCAGGATGGAAATTTGAATTCAGCCAAGTTTGAGGTTATCATAATGAATGGTACTGCTTCTTGTCTATGGAGCACTTCCTGTGTAACATTGTCCATGCTTTACAACAGTCTGTAACCTAGTTAAAGCCCTCAGGCTTGTTCTGTGAGGCAGGCGTTGTGACTACTTACATTCCACCCTTGAACAAAATTTAGGCTCTTTTTTTTTTTTTAATACGAGACATGAGACAAGCTACTCAACAGTAAAATGATACAGTTGAGATCCAAACACAGGCTGTCTTGATCAATCTGTCTTCTTCACCACTGTACCCTAATATTCCTTGGCACTTCAGGCTATTTGTAAACAATATTTCCAGGGACATGTTTAATTAAAAACAATGAAACCTAGAGCTACTTAGTTGTGGTGAAATAGAAAGAACACTGGGATAGGAAGCAAGAAGAGTGAGCCTGGCCCCAGCCTGCGTGTCCCTCATCAGTGACGATGCCAGCCCCTGTGTCCGTCATTCACCTGCCCCAGCCTGTGTGTCCCTCATCAGTGACGATGCCAGCCCCTGTGCCAATCATTCACCCGCCCCAGCCTGTGTGTCCTTCATCAGTGACGATGCCAGCCCCTGTGTCCATCATTCACCTGCTCCAGCCTGTGTGTCCCTCATCAGTGATGATGCCAGCCCCTGTGTCAATCATTCACCCGCCCCAGCCTGTGTGTCCCTCATCAGTGATGATGCCAGCCTTCTAAGGCCCTTAACAAAACTTGATTTTCCTCTCTCTAATGATTGCTGCAGGAGGATAGATTCATCACCACTCCCATGTCACTTTTGACAGTTAAGGGTGGCATCAAATGAGTCAGTTGGCATTAGGATAATTGTCCTGAAAAAAGAACAAGAAGGCAATGATTAAACACCCCTCCCCCGACAGAAAGCAAGCTAAGCTTAGTGACTCAAGTGCAAAGTCTAGAAAAAATATTGGCAGAAACAGGGTGGATATATTCCTACATCTCCAGTTTTCTCTGTGCGCATTCATCATTGACCATAGCAATGTAGGCGCACATGTGACTCATGGCTAATCATCAACCAAACTTGCTCAAGCCATTGTGGGGTAATAATGTTACCACAGTTCTTCCTCCTAGGAATGAGACCCAGCCATAGCGGCTTGCTAGCTTTCTCAGGCATGTAACTTTATCATGTAGCCTTTTCCAGTCCCACATGTTATATATAGACTGAGCTGTGTCCACTCCATTCGTATAGTCATGTATTGAAGTTCCAACACCCAGTGTATAACAATGTGACCTCACTTAGACATGGAGTCTCTAAAGTGGCTAAGGTAAAATGGGGTTATATAGATGACCACTAATGGGGTAAGACAAGTGCCCTTATAAAAAAGAGATTAGATTTGGAGGGATTAAGAGCACTGGCTGCTCTTGTAGAGAACTCAAGTTCTGTTCCCAGTACCCTTGTTAGGTGTCTCACAACGGCCTGTAACTCCAGCTCTGGGACACAACCATACATGCACATTTACATTTTTAAGAAGATAAGATTAGGATACAGACCACAGATAAGCTGAGGTCCAATCATGTAGGAAGAAAAGAAGTGGACACAAGCTAAGGAGAGAGACTTCAGGAGGAAACAGATCTCTTGATACCACAGTCTTGAACTTCTGGCATCCAGAACCATAAGAAAATAAAGTTGTGTTGTTTGGTCCACCAACCTTCAATGCCCAGCAATGGTGGCACTGGAGGCAAAATGCAGGGCTTTCTCTTGGGGTCTCTGGAAAGTTTCTCCTATAGTCCCCAAGTTCTTCATCTCCGCCAAACAAAGAACAACAAAAATATCCCTCCTTTGCTTGAGCTGGCATTCTCCAAGCTGATGAGCTATACATAGCTTCGCCAATGACCTGAGGTACTTGGGTTCACAGGTGTTAGCGGTCTTTGAAGAACTCCACTTGTCATCAGAGGCAGAGCTTGCCAGGGACTTTGGGTCTAGCTTGCATTTCTCCACCTTTGTCAATCTTTGTCTTAGTGCTGCTCACTAGGATGCCTTAGATATGTAAATTCTCAAGTAGGCTATGTTTATTGCTAGTACATCGCCATGTGGCCAGCAATTGATTTCTCAGGCCCAGTCTCTACTCTGTGACTTATTCTCTGTCTGCTCATGCCTGTCTCAGGTCAGACAACAGCAGTGATACTTTCCAATCCGGCTCTGGTTCCCAAGCTAGGAATTTCAGAAGCCACTCCTGGTCCTTTCTTGTCCGTTGCCTCTTACATCTAACCCAGCCCCAACTCTGCTCACTCTTCCTTTAGGATGTCTAATGTAAAAATACTTGTACTTTTAACCTTATAGCATTAAATTTGAATTGGAGATATCAATATGGAATAAATTAAAATATAGGCATGTGTGAGTAGATTGTGTTTATGTACCTGTGGATGGATGGATAGACAGACGGATGGACTCTGCTCTAGAACATGTGAATAGTGACATCCTTCTAACAATGAGCAAACTCCAGAGCATAGATCTTGTCCTCTACACACCTGAAAAAGAACCAAGATCTTTGGTGAAACAGTTGGTTCTCGTTACTCATCAGGGAAAGTATGAGCTAAGTGCCGGGCAGACAGCAGAGAAATGCTGGGTTGGTTCTGGGGTGGGTTACAAAGAGCACAGGGGCTAGCTTTCAAGGCCTCTCACTTCTCAAATGCTGGACAGTTTGAACATCTGCATGGATTATAAAACAAAAAATATGTTAAAAAAAAGTTATGAAAACCCTAGTGATACCAAAAAGGTGGTGGTGGTGCCATTTACCCCTGGAAGTGACTATTTGATAAACCCTCACTCTGTGACTGAAAGTCACAGAACTGAACAGCTGCTTCCCTTCGAAGAAGCGTTGTGCACCTTAATCACAGAGGGGACATTTGCTCATAGAAAAGAGGGGGTTGACAACATTTGGAAGTCATCACATCGCAACCTCAGTGACACCAGAGTGGAAAAGCGTTGTTGGAACACGACATTCACTGCGCCAAACACTCCCCGATTGTAAAGGGTACAGAGAGATCTTGTGGTTGCGGCTCTCACGATGTGATCAGCATTAGATGGGATAGGATGCGACCAGGGTGCAGATGCAATCAGTATCAGACTCCACGAAGCTGGGATAACTTGCATTGTAGCCTTCCTTGTTGATGCAGACAAAACACACAGAATAATTTTTGAAAAATTCTTGCCCAAAATATTTAACCCAAAGATAATGAAGCCGCTATGGCTAAATTCAAATATATAAGAATTGTAGGAAATGAAAATTGCAATCAAATTACACAAGACAAAATGTCCTGCAGAGGACTCTGAATGACAGACACTTTACAGAACAATTGCTAAAGTCATCATCATGGGGCCAAAGGAAGTAAGAAACGAGCTAGACTCAAAGAGACCACAGAGAATTAACAGCTAAATAGAATATATGAACCCTGATGGGCTCTTAGCTCAACACAAATAGCTACAAACTATTTTAGGGACAACTGGGGAAAATCTGAACCTGAGTTATAAATTAAACGAGGTGGATATTATAGGATACTAATGGGACTAATATTAACTTCTTTTGTTGGAACAATGACATTGTGGTTATATATAAAATAATTTTTATTTTTAGGAGGTACACATTTTGGTCTGGACATTAAACATGAAATATAAAGATTCTAACACACACACAGTCTTTGTTCTTTCACTATAGTCTCAATTTCTGTGTGGTGTGTGTGTGTGTGTGTGTGTGTGTGTGTGTGTGAGAGAGAGAGAGAGAGAGAGAGAGAGAGAGAGAGAGAGAAAGAGAGAGAATATAGTAGCCACCACCATCCTAGGGGTGTACACTCTAAACCCCACCCCCAGTAAAAGGCTCAATACACAGACAGTTCTGAGTCTGCATGAACATACTGTTTTGTTATTACAGCAGATATTAGTCACCCCATTCTCTTTGCTAACTAAACAGAGAACGTTTACCTTTTCACCTAAAAGAACCAGTTTATGGCCTCTCTGTAGCACATCCAATTGCTAGCATCAATGGTCTTGCACTTTGGGCCACTATTAAGTAAAACAAGGGTTATTTGAACACAAGAGTTCCAATACCACAGTGGTCAATCTGCTCATTGAGACCCTATTTAAGGGAAGTAAGGGTAGTCAGCATACACAAAAGATACGAAGGATGTAATGTGATTTCCATCCTGCCCTGGGTGGGTGTGATGGCTGTTCTTGGTTGTCAACCTGACTACATCTGGAACTAAAAGCCCAATGTGGAGGGCACACCTGTGAGAGATTTCTTCCTTAATTTGAAGTTGGAAGATCCACTTCTAATCCAGACCTCTGAGTCAGGAAGACAGGCCTTTAATCCGGATCTTGAGGCAGGAAGACACACCTATGATCTGGGCCGTTCCTTCTGCCGGAACCTGTATAAGGGCATAGAAGGAAGAAGCTTTTGCTCCTTGTCTGCTTGCCCCCACCTCGCTAGCACATCCATGCCTTCACTGGCCTTGGAGCCTACTTCTTCTGGATTTCAGCGTATCCTGAAGACCAGCTGAGACACCCAGCCGTGTGAGCTGAGCATCTACCGCGTTCTCGGACTTTCCGTTCACATTGTCAAAGTAGCTGGGCTGCAGCCTGTAAGCCAACCCAATAAATCCTTTCCTATATCTATAGAGAGAATCATTCTACAGGTGCTATTTCTCTAGAGAACCCGACTAATACAGTGAGGCTAAGTGAGATGCAAGATTCCACCTCGCTGCTCAGAACAGCATGCAATCTAGAACTAATAAATAGGCATTTCTGGAACTTTCCAGACAGTAGCTTCAGGCCAAGGCTGGTGCTTAATAACTGAAGCCACAGAAAGCGAACCCCATTGTAAGAGTAGAATACTGAGCCAGTATATGGAAACTCATAACTATTGTTAAATCTATGAGGACTCTGGGGAGATGTTGATCTTATTATTCTTGTAGTTCTACTAAATGTTTAAAAATTTTCATATTAAACAATCTGGAAAAAAAGTCATATCTTTATTCTCTCAGGTGTTAATGTTTTGCTTTTGAGGAGTGGGAGTGGAAATTGTACTGGGGATTAAACCCTGGACTTCACACATGCTAGGTGAGCTGACTGAATTACAAGACAGTCATGTGATGCTGTAAAGAATTTAGGACATGGCTTCTTCAGTACCCAGTCGGAAGTATACTTACGCACATCTGCTAAGGGGTTGGAGGGGTGGCTTTGCAATAAGCACTGGGCAGGGCTCACAAACACCTGTAACTCCAGCTCTCCGTACTCAGTGGATAGGTGCACTCACAGGCCCGTACCTACGGAGAAACACACACACACGTGTGCACGTAATTCTCAAAAAGAATTTTTTTCAAAATAATACATATGAGTCAACAAAAGGAAATCTATTGTTATTATTCACATTCAGGTCATCTTTGAGAATCATTTGCATATTATGGGCCAACAGGTAACAAGGTCACTTTAAAAAAAAATTCTCAAATCACTGTCTGACACTTTAACCAGAGAGAGCAAGAAAGTTGTTTCAAGAATTGTTTTTCTTGAAGCGTCTTGGACATAATCAGGCCAAGGATCTGGATTCAGTTGTTAATGTGTACCCCACTTCCGCCGGAGCCGTTTAGAGTAACCTAGCGTTGGAGATACATCAAATCAAGCCTTCTCTTGTCCTGATGACACTAATCCAACTGGGTCCCTGTACTCTCATTCTTGGCTCTTTCATGCCTTTCTTTTCTAGAGGGATTGTTTTCTCCTTTTCAGCATTGTGGCCAAAATTCAGCTCAAAATGCACTTCTCCCAGGAAGCCAAGAAGGGTCACCTCACTTGATTCTTTCTTCGTGCTGAATTCTGTTTAGCTGTGTTCCTTTCTTTCCTGGCTAGGGCTTGCACTGAGTCTAAGAACAACTATGCTCTTAAGAATAAGATGACACGATAAGAGAAAACACTTGGGTGCTATTGTTAAAACGAACAATAGCTTCATCCACGCCTGTTCTGGCTTATGGGTCTGGCATGGGGTAGAGAGAAATCACCGCCAAGTCTTACCTCCAGGCGGCTCTGGTCTATGTTACTGTGACACGGGTTACAATGGCTGTTTCTGGTTTTTCAGTAGCACCATGGTGATTCAGCATAGAATAACTCAGAGGATTTTACTCCAGCCAAAAACTGTTAAAAGCCTGGGAGCCTCTGCCAGTTTCTTATCCCATCAATGATGTTTTGTTCTTTGAAAAACATTTTAATTTTACCCGTAATCTCTATTAAATTATAAAAAGGTTTTTGAAATCAGTGAACCTGTCATCTAGTTTTGTTATGTAGAGATTTGAGTATCCATATTCTATACTGAGCCATTGACAGTAGGTGGGATCAAACAGAACACATTGTTTTTCCTATGACTACAGAAACATCATCTGTGACTTAGGTTTCTATACCCCTAATGCGTCTTGAGGTCTTATGCTTTGCTCACATCTAGTACTCCCCAATGCTTTTAAAATAAAATTAAAGATGTCTTATCATGGTGGTCTGGGCTGGTCTGTCTGTCTGACCTCCTTTCTCGTGAGTCCTTCCTGGGTCATTGTACTCCAACACTAGTTGCTACGGCTTAGGGTTTGAGTTGCAATTTTGTGTACTGAAATTTTGGTCCCCAACTTGACAAAGTGAGAAGTGTGGTACCTTTAAGAGTTGGAGCTACTGAGAGATGCTCAGGCAATTGACTGTGTGCCCTCGGAGATTAAGGTAGCTCAGATGGCTTTCTACTTCTCAGGAGAATCCGTTATTGCGAAAGCCAGTTGACTCCTGGGTGGTTCCTTGGCTTCCGGTTTCTCACCCGTGTCCTGATACTAGGCCCTCACCAGAAGTCAGATCCACCTGTTTTCTTTCTGAACTCACCCAGCATTAGCCAGGCAGAATAGAGCCAGGCAAGAAACCCAAGCAGAGATAAAGGGAAAAAGAAGGTGGAGTCTGGGAGACGCCAGCAGCATCTGGAGAAGCAAGATGTGAGGTAACAAGCCACAAGCCTCATGGTAAAATATATAATAATAGAAATAGGTTATTTTAAGTTGTGAGAGCTAGTTAGTGATAAGCCTGAGCCATCGGCCAAACAGTTTGTAATTAATTTTAAGCCTCAGAGTGTTTATTCGGGAACTGGCAGAGGGGAGAGAAACCTCCAGTTATAGTTTCCTCATTTTGCAATCAAATGTTTTCCTTCCATCATTTTCTGTCAATTGATTTTACTTATTTCTATCCAATATATTACTACATGTTGGTTTATTTCTCTTTGGAATTTGCTATGAGAGTAGCTCTCTTGTTCATCCTGTGTTCCATGCTCTGGGGATAGACCCTGGTACCAGACTTTGTACCAGGGCTTGCTGTATGTTTGTCCAGTGAACAGGTGAGCTTCATAGATAATAAATGGTCATGTAATAAATTTTCCATAATGAAATCCATTAGAGTTCAGCTTTTTTGAAGCAGGGAACTCCTATTAAACAAAACAGCTAATTTAAAGTCATGTATTTGTTTGGCTGGTACTCTAAGTTTCTTATTTAAAAATTGGTAAGAGTCTATCCATGTAAAAACGTTCTTCATGAACCTGTAGCCATTTAATGAATCTTTGTTTTACTAGAGTCACCACCAGGAGGAACCAATTCTCTGATCAATAGTTGTGGACAATGAGGAACCAGGCCAAAGAAGCTGTGGTGCAGGATACCAGGACAAGGGGTTGTGGCACTGAGTGTTCTAACATACCTGCCTTCTGGGCATCTCCACCCCTCTGCAGAAAGTCTTAAGCAAGGGAAGTGGGGACTGATCTCAGAAGAAAACCAGCGAGAACTTTTTACTGCAGATCAAGTTTCAGCAAGATTCCTGACCCTGTTGTAGCCCTGGCCCTGCAGTTTCAGCACCGCCGAAGGGATGGATGCCATGGCCAGTGGTCACCACAATAGCGGTGACGCCATGGAAGAAGCTAATGTGCGAGGCAACATCACACCAAACTCAAGCAAAGAGGGCCCTGGCAGTGGGCAAGGATTGAGTGAGAAGCAAGCAACAGCCTGCAGGGTATTTGATCACTTACATCATCCCAAGTGACAAGAAGAGACTCCAGGAACTGGAATCCCAGCATCTGAGCACATGTGGCTCCAGCCATACACATTTCTGAGCATTAAAACTCAAGAGCATTGAACACATGTTCAAAACCTACAGTAACAGTCAGATGATTTCTCACAGATGATGCCGGGGATTGCTGCTGATCATGATTAGTTTCCTTTTGTTCTCTCTCTCTCTCTCTCTCTGTGTGTGTGTGTGTGTGTGTGTGTGTCTGTCTGTCTGTCTGTCTGTGTGTGTGTACCATGGCATGCATCTGGAGGTCAGAGAATAACCTACAAGAGACAGTTCTCTCTGTCTACAGCATGGGTCCCAAGGGTCAAATACTGGTTCCCTAACCAGTAGAACCATCACAAAGACCCTTGGTCTCTTTTTCTGGAAATAAAGTTTCAGCTAAAAGGAAAGAATACTCTGCAAGTGTGTTTTTATTTTTATAAGATTTTTGTCTCTAAGGACATCTCCCCATTTATCTCCTCATAGCACCACATTGGAATTTGAGGGGACAGGTGAAGAGTTTCAGCTGGTAAAAGCATTTGCTTGGGACACTGACAATTTAAGTCTGATCTCCAGTTTGTACAAGGTAGCCGGAGAGGACCAACTACTGAGGCTGTCCTTTGACTTTCACACTTGTGCCATGGCAACATTCAAGAAATACTAGCTTTGATCATTGCCAAACACCTTAAAGAGCTATCTACTCATTGTTTTTCAAATTTGAAATATAAAATATTCATATCTCATATGAAATAACCTAAGGCTATTTTAAAGTTCTAGGAATAATAACAAAGTTTGTGGTATTAGTTTTGTGAGACAACATCACACTGAGTAGCCCTGGCTGGTCTTGAACTTAGAGGTTCATCTGCCTCTGCCTCCTCAGTGCTAGGAGTAAAAGGATACATACCATGTCCCATTTAATTCAAAGCATTTGTAAAAAGACATATCAATGGAATGGAATATGCAGCCTTTCCCTTCTTTTAAAAAAGATTTATTTATTTTGTATTATGTATATGAGTATTTTGCCTGAACATATAATGTGTAACACATGCATGTCTGGTGATCTCAGAGGCCAGAGATGGCATCAGATCCCCTGGAACTGGAGTTTCAGATGACTGTGGGCTTCCATGTGGGTGCTGGGAACTGGACCCTGGTCTTCTAGAAGAACAGTAGCCAGTGCCTTTAACCACTGAACCATCTCTTCAACCACTTCTTTTCTCTTCTAAGGTAGTACTATTACTTCTAATCTTTGTACTTATGACATCTCTCTCGAACTTTGTAGAGTTATCTTTTTTCTCAATGTCATAATCTCTGCATTTCAGTTGATAACTTTAGTCCAATTATACTTAATATAATTATTACCTTGGGCATATATCTACTGTTTTGTGATTTGCTTTCTCCTGTTTGCTTTGTTCTTTTTCTTTCTTTCTTGTTTCATTGTTTCCATTTTCTTCTTTTGGATTTGTTGGAAATTTAAAAATATCTAAGGTCATGTTAAATTGCATTCTAAATATTTGTGTTTATTCCCATAGATTTGTGCTGCTCTCAAGCTTGCTCAGAGAAACTTCTTTTTGGTGTGGGTAGTGGTTAATGTAGAAGCACACCTGATGAAAATGCTGAGTCTGAATAACTGAGTGCTCAGCTGTTGGTGAGTCATCCCTACCTATCTCTCAAAGGTTTCGGGAACTCCTTGGAAGTGAGGAGCCTGAGGATGTGGGAACTGAGACCTGTGAAATGTTGGCTTGGGGACATGGCTGTGGCATGCATCAACTCACAGTAGTTGTTGCAACCTACACAAGATCAGAACAAGGGCAAGCTAGTCTAAATTCCAATATGGACTGAGAGGGACCCCTGAGGCCAACTCTATTCTGAGAAGCTATTGACAGGTGGTAGCTGCTGGGGAATGGGAGTTACTCTTATTTGGGGATGTGGCCCTTGTAGGTTGCTCGTGCCTTATTGGGTAGTAACACAACTATGTATTTATATTTATGGGTAGCACTAATTGGATTCAGGAGGTTATCAATAACAACAACAACAACAACAAAAGGACACGAAACTGGTGATAGTTTGAATGTAATTGGCCCCCATTATCTCATAGGGAGTGGCACTCTCAGAAGGTGTGGCCTTGTTGGAGGAAGCGTGTCACTGTGGGGCAGGCTTTGAAGTTTCTTATGCTCGGGTGTTCAGTCAACTTCTGTTGCCTGTAGGACTCTCAGCTCCAGCGCCATGTCTGCCTGTGCGCCATCATGCTCCCTGTCATGATGATAATAGACTGAACCTCTGAACTGTAAGCCAGTCCCAATTAAATGTTTTCATTTATAAGAGTTGCCATGGTCATGGTGTCTCTTCACAGCAATAGAAACCCTAAGACAAAGCTGGAAAGGAAGTGGAGTGAAATAGTAGCAGATGGACATGATCACCATACATTCTATAAATTTATAGAACTTCCAAAGAATACAAAATATTTTTAAGTAACAAAATGATATTCCAACATGTGTAGTATAAAAAACTTACAAATTTATACTCCTTTCCCCCAGCTTCACCAGGAGTTGTCCAGAAGTGCATACTGTAATCATGCTTCTGTATAGAATGTCTCATGACCAATTTTACCATATTTACTTTAAATGTTCTATTTTGTTTTTAAAGAAATGAAAGGAAGCTGTTATTGTAAAACTTGTGGGAAACTTTCTCAGGTTCCTCTCTGGTCACTGTATGCTAGACATTATGTGATGTCTGCTTTGTCCCTTTGTGCTGGGTTAGGCGAGACCATCCTTCAGGGACACCACTGCTGTGGTCTCTGTACCCCATCCTCGGGATCTCTTTAAAATTTACCCTAGAGACAGGACATCAGGGAGTCAGAGGAGGAGCAGCAACAGCAATGAGCCAGGGAAGGTGAAACCACTTATGTTGTATTTTTAAAGTTTCATAAAGTGGACATTGTGCGTGGCAGCTCACATCTGTAATCGCAACACTCAGGAGGCTGAGACAGGAAGTTTGCTATGAACGTAAAACCAGCCCAGGCTACCCAGTGAGATCCTTTCTCTGTCCTCACTTCAAAAGTAATCTATCCCATTAAGCCTCCCTTCTGCAGAAGAATAACTCGAAGAGATATTTTCTTTTGGAAAGCAAATTGGAAGTTAGTTGACCCTGGAGACTCTGAAAAATATATAAGAATTGTCAGTCATCTAGTTTTAGATCCAAATGAAAACACTAACAATGAATTTTTATTCAAAATCTCTGGAGCAGGGACCAACCGATGGGGTCATGTAAGGCGCCTGCTGTCAAGCCTGATCACCGGAGTTCAATCCCCAGGCCCCACATGATGGACTCACATTAGCTGTCTCAACACTCCAATAATCATAACAGACTCCTGCAAGCCGTCCTCTGCACTCCACGCTAAATAAATAACATGCAAGAAGAAATACCCGGAGCAAGAGCTGGAGAAACGGCTTAGCGGTTGAGAGCACTTGCTGTTTTTGTGGAGGACCCGAGGCTAATTCCCAGCATGGACACAGCAGCTCACAACTGCCTGTAACTCCCATTCCAGGGGATCGGACATCCACTTCCATGGGTATCACCTGGTTTTGGTACACATACACACTCAGCACACACACAACTAAATGGAAACAAATTTGTGACAGAAATAAGGGCTCACAGGCTGTTAGTGACTTAATAATACACCATATGAGAGATCATGTTTGGTAATTTTTTATCTTACTTTTTGATATAGAAAACTGAGGGTGTCTTAGGTCTGTGTTATATTTGAGTTGCAATAATTTCCTCACCTTACCACAAAGACATATTCCCCAGTCATCCGTTTTCCATGACTCTGCCTCTTAATAACACATATTTGGATCTTCTCTTTGTTTTCTCGCGTTCAGATCCCATCCAGCACCCTGCACATGAAGGGCAAACATTCACATTTTGTACCGATAGAAAATACAGCTAAGAATTTCCTTCAATGAGAGAGGAATACCTTGAGAATGAGAACTGAAGTCTTGTCAGTGTGACTCGTGAAAAAGTTACTTGGGGGACCATCTTTTTTTTCTTTTTTTAAATGTGGGCTGTGCATGTGTGAACATCAGAAGACGCCTAGTAAGATTCAGCTCTCTCTTTTACCATACGGCTCCCAGATATCAAATCCTGTCTTCAGGGTTGGCAGCTAGGCCCTTTACCCTCCAAGCTAACTTGCCAGCCAGAAACCACCCTAGTGGGACCCAGGCATGGAAAGGATCTCCCCTTTTCTTGTTGTTTTCTCCTTATCCACACTAGTAATCACAACAATTCTGCAAGCCTGGAAACACTGCAGCCTGGGGGGCAGGGGAGGGGGGAGCGAGACTGTCACGGGCTGAGTGCTCCTCGCTGCACCAGCAGAGAGCAAGGCTCTTGGCCGTTCAGTCTTCTTAGCATTGTTCACAACTGTTTCTTCACCTCCTGGGCTGTATGACATTTTCCACTTCACTGAGGCCTCAGGATCTTGACGGTTGGGTACCGAGCTGTTGGTCTGAATCCGGCCGTCCACCTACCCACTGCCCTGTGCTGTGGAGACCCCAGTTCTGTTCTCTAGGGTTGAACCATCCTGGTGATGCCCTGAACACTTCTGCCGCAACGTTCACCCTTCTTTTTCTGATTTGGATTAACGAGGCGGGAAACACACGCGTGCTGATAGGCTTGGTTCTTTCCTGTGGAATGTTCGCAACTCTAGCATCTAAAGAAAGTGGGTTGTACCACCTCAATCCTTGCAGATGAGAAGCTGTGTTTTCCTTCTTGCTGGGTACAACTGGTTGCTGATACTCCTATAAGGCCTTGTGGTATTGAATTAAACCACATGCTATTTATGTAGAGTTTGATTTGGTCCGACTGAATGGAAGGCCAGCAGCTTTGGTTCCGGGGGTACGACTTATTTTAATTAGTTCTGTGTCACTATGAGTCTGTTACGGATTATTTAAATTAATACATATCATTTAGAAACTGGAACTTGAAAGGTATTGTTCTTTTTATTCTTATTCTTGAAGTTTTTGTTCAATATCCTTGTTCCCTGGCCCTTAAGCAAAAATGGATACTGTATGCAGAACTCTGGGCATTTGCAATCTCTAGCCCTTTGAAAGATGAACAAATAAAAATAGAAATATCACTTATTCAATTGCAGGTTAAAACATCTTCAGTTCCTTGTAACAATAATTTAAACGTGCAGCTGTTCCTTTATGAATTTTTATGAGGTTTTTTTTTTCCTGCAGAGAAGACAATTCTGCGACAGGAATATATTAACACGGAGGCTTCCCCTCCTCCTTCCTCCATATTTCTCAGTTGCAATTCCATCTGTACGGAGCACCAGTTTGGGCAGCCTCAGCCCAGAATCCTCAGCAGGAAACTCAAACCTCAGCTTCAAAATAAAAACCACAGAGCTGTGCTCAGTCTTATCTTCTGCAATTAGATTCAGGTATGTTCCACTTGAGGCGTCGTGCCTTACTGTGTTTCAATCGCATCTTCTGCAATTAGATTCAGGTGTGTTCCACTTGAGGCGTCGTGCCTTGCTGTGTTTCAATTGCATCTTCCGCAATTAGATTCAGGTATGTTCCGCGTGAGGCGTCGTGCCTTACTGTGTTTCAATCGTATCTTCCGCAATTAGATTCAGGTATGTTCCACGTGAGGCGTCGTGCCTTACTGTGTTTCAATCGTATCTTCTGCAATTAGACTCAAGCAAGTTCCATTTGAGGCCCTCTTCCTTAGAGCTAAAAGGCAAATGCATTGGACTTAATCATATTAATCAAAACGTATTTGCAGGCAAATGTTCTCCCGCGTTAGAGCTTCTGGATGGAGTTAAACAACACTGACAGGAAACCCTTATTTTTCTCACATTTTCAGATGCCAAGCAGGTTTTCAGAATCTGGCGTTCAGCGTGGTTGTTTGGAGGGGAAGGAGGACAGCGATACATAATTCAGCTAAGGGTGGTTGTGTTTTCCTTTATTCTTTAAGCCAGAAGCAATTACTTTTCATTTCAGGCTTAAGACCTGCAGGCTTGTGGTTGGTCGCTGGGGCTCCTGGTTTCAGCATGTCTCCCTGGTTCCTCGCCAGCCTTAGCGCTTGGCTGTGCAGGTAGCAGCTGGCCTGGGAGTGCCTCTCCAGCCCACATTCCTTGGCCATGAATTTTGCAGCCCTGTTTATCTGATGAAGACCTCCGGGTAGTGGATTGCTCATGACATTGTCACACAGACCTTGATGAGTGCTATGGAAAGATACAGAATATTTTTTTCCTCTTGGAATGCCAACCAATCCTGAATTCCCCAGCTCCTCCACCTGGAATGATGGCCACAAAGGCCTGGTGCCAATGGAACCATTCTTAAGGCCATCAAAGTCAGACAGGACACATGTGTGTCCCCCTGTGAGCCTCTCACTGAAGCCTGCTCAGGGGATTTTTGAAAATTACATCTGTCCCTTCGATGAGTCCTACTATGCACGGATCTGTCATTCTGCTGTACAGTGACCCCCTGGAATCCTCTGGAAATTGACTCCAGAACCCTCCCTAGCACCCGAGGGTGTTAAATTTGACACTTCTCAAATCCCTGGTGTGCAATGGTGTAGCGTTTGCACATTGTCCCGTACAGCTTCCGTCATCTCACGTGGCTTCCCACCTAATAGGATGCAGTGCTATACAAACACGTGTTACCATGTGCTCTTTAGAGAACACTAACAAAGGAACTGTGCGTTTTCCAGGGCCGCTCTCCCCTCAAATTTTACAAGGCCAGTTGTTATCAGATGAGTATGATGTGTGTGGTGCACATGCCACCTCATGGGTGTGGAGGTCAGGGGCCAGCTACGAGAAGCTGATCCCCTACCCCCCACTCTTTCATGGGTTCTGGGAAATCCAACTCAGGCTCCCAGGCTTCTTTGGCAAACATCTTTACCTGCTGAGCCAGCTTTCCAGCCCTCTTCTCTTTTTAAAAACTTTTATTTATTATTCTCTCGTGTATTACGACCTGATCTCGGTTTCCCCTCCCCAAGTCCTCCCTGCCTCCCCTGATCTACCCCCCTCCCCAGGTAATGGACATCAAACAAACACAGCATAATATGCCACAGTAAGGTCGGGCACAAACAAAATCAAGGCTGGACAAGGCAACCTAGTAAGAGGAAAAGTGTCCCACAAAGAGGCAACAGAGTCAGAGACCACCCCTGATCTCATTATTAGGAATCCCACAAGAACATCAAGCTACTCAGCCATAACGTATTTGCAGGGGACCTGGGTCAGACCCCTCCCTACAGGCTCCTTGATGTCTACAAGGCCCCAAGAGTCCCAGTCAGTTGATTCTGTGGGCCATGTTTTCTTGGTGTCCCTGACCCTTCTGGCTTTTCCATCCTTCCTCCCCCTCCTCCACAGGATTCCCTGAGCTCTGCCTGATGTTTGGCTGTGGGGCTCTGCGTCAGCTCGCATCAGTTGCTGGAGGAAGTCTCTTTGGTCTTCTTGGCGAGGATTCTGCTAGTCTCGGATCCCAGGACACTCTGCAGGAAGGACAACGTGGAGGTGGACGGTTTTGTGCCTGGGTTAGTGTCCCAATCCCTCCACTTAAGGTTTTCTTTCCAGCCCTCCTCTATTAAAAACAAACAAACAAAAAACATCTATTTTTGTTTTATGTGTAAGAGTGTTTTACCTTCGTGTATGTCTGTGTACCACATGTGTGCCTTGGCCCTTGGAGACATTGGATATTTTGTAACTGAAGAGCAGCATGTGGGTGGTGGGAACTGAACCCAGGTCCTCTGCAAGGGCAGTTAGTGCTATTAACTGTTGAACCATCTCTCCAGTCTCCCCACACACCCAATTTTAATATATATATATGATATATATATCATATATATGATTTTTTTTAAATCAAGCACGACTTCTGGAGGAAAATTTTGTTTCTATCTGCAAACACCATCACCAACATTAGCACACAAAACCTACTCTTCCCTCGATTAGCAAGAACTAGCTGGGGTGGCTTTGTAGTACCTCCCCCCACCCTCTCTTTCATAAACCAGCTTACAAAATCATTAAGAGAGAAGACCCAGAGAACTAGAAATATACATACAGGTGGGGGAAGGTGGCTGAAGAACAGGAAGTCCTCTGTTGCTGTGAGTAACCCCAAACATTTGCCTTAACATGTTCAGAAGACAGGAGCTCTGGCTACAATAGGCGTCCTCTCCTCTGCCTGGCTGCCCTCTGCTGGCACTGCTAGTGACTGAGACAGTGACCCAGGCTGGGCCTGTGGGAAGATGACTGGCCACCTTGAGGGACAGCCGGTTGAATAACTGTGACTTGCGGGTCTGCTGCACAGATCATCAACCCTCTCTTTAATGTGCCTTTGTGTAGCTGCCTTCAGCCTTCCAAGACACCTGAGCTGTTCAGCCGCGAACAGACATCGGTTCTGCCCGCCCATAACCTCCTCTGCTTGCTTCATCCTGCTATGACTGGCAGCTGAGTCAGGTCCTTCCCCTGCCAAGCACAAACACCCTCCCCTGTTTGCTGGTCCCTGGGAGACTTCACCTCCACCATCGGTGAAATGCATTTACAAGGGTCGACCTGGTAATACAATGCTGGAGATAGTCCGAAACTCGAGATTGGTTTCCTGTTTCCAAGGGCAGCAGGATGTGTCAGCTGGTGAGGCAGCGCCCATGCCCTTGCAGAGGAGAAAAACAAGAGTGTGTGGCCAGTCCGTGACCTCTTCCTCCTGCTGTCCTGGGAGGCGACAGGTCTCAGCTCCTGGTCAGCTGACGACATGTCATTAAAAAAAGATAAAAAACTGATTGGTTTCCCTTCAAAAATATTCAGGGAGTGCTCTATGGAAAGTGGAACCATTAGTGGAATCCATTCCGGTATTATGGTTAATTAATTTAGGCGGCTTTAATGCTATTTCATTATGCAGCCTTTGAGAGCTGTTCTGGTAAATGCCTATCCCATAAATACTAACATGACCTCATATGTACAATCTCCTTTCAGAAGAGTGAGTGTGAATTATGATGTGGTATTAATCTGCACACAGCTCTGTCCAGACAACACACAATGCTTCTTGATGCTCTTAACACTGTTCATTGCGTTTGGGAACTAGGGAAACCACTCAGATAGGTCGGCTACATTTTAACTCAGGTAGGCCATCTATATTTCAAAGGCCATGGTTGTCAGTCTGGTTGCCTCCCCAAACATAACACTGACAACCAGTTTCACCATGCCAGGAACTAAATAGTTGGCTTCTGCATTTCATTCTGAAATTAAGTAGTAAGCATTGAAGTGTTAGTGGAAATAGCTCAGTGTGCAGGCAAATTGTTCTTCTAAAATGACTGCATTTTCATTAATTATATGCCATCATATTTATTCACACCTAAGATTTCAGCAGCCAATTTTCTATTTACAAAAGATGCTTCTGGAAAAATGCATAGGGTGAGCTAAGTTCTGCTCAGGAACAATATGGTCCAAGCACAAGTCCACATTTCCAAAGTCCCCACCATATGAACAGACTCCCTTGGAATGTCAGAATTTTAAAAAGAAAATATTTGGATTTCATCGTTTAGAAGGTGTGCTGTATTTGTTCAATATTATAGCCATCTCAGATGTTATTGAAAAATATTTATTTTGCCAATTTGACAGCCTTCTACATAGTTCATGAGTTTCAATTTTGTTTATAGTACTGTGCTTCAATAGTTGGCTTTGGATTAGATGAATGTCTGTGTTCTTGTCGTGGTTTATTAACTGGTTGCCTCTGAAAAATACTTTAAGCTGAAAGTCATGCCTGAACATCAGCTGTAGGAATCACCATTGCTGAGCTACCTTTAAATCACTTTCCCATTTCATTCCCTCAATAAAAATACATTTGGCACGTACTGACACTGACTGATCCACAGGCGACACGGTTCAGAGCCACCTCCAGAGCATGTGTTGAAAGTTGTCACTGGGGCAGAATTAAAAGGCAGGACCTTCCAAAGATGACTGTATTATAGGGGCAGAGCCTTTGTGAATTGATTGACACTGTCCTTAAGGGAACAGGTCAGTTATAGCAAGAGTAGATTCCTAATAAAAAAAGAGCGATTTGGCCCAGGTTCTTGGTCCGTGTGCTTGAGCTCTCCCTGTTATGAAGCAAAATGGAGATCCCCCCGTATGGCACCCAGCACTAGGCTCTTGGACTTCCCAGCCTCCGGCAGTATTTGTTAGAGCGACAGAAAATGGACTGAGATGGTAGAAACCATGAACATGACCCCTGCCACTAAATACATTTAGAGATTTAGGGAGATGTTAATTTGTTTTAAAATCAGCACTAAAAAAAGCTAGTATCTCTCAGTGTGCTCAGGAGATTGGTTTTAGGACTTCCCTGGGATGCCCACGTCCTTAGATTCTCAAGTGCCCTCTGTGAAGTGGTGTAGGATTTGCACATAGTCTCTGCACACCCTCCTGTGTACTTTAAATAATCTCCAGGTTACATATAGAACCTCTTGTAACGCAAATACTGTGTAAATGCATGCTTAACTGTGTTGTTTGGGCAACAACAAGAAAAAAATCTATGCATGTTCAATATTGGCATAAGCTTTAAAAATCTTTTCAGTCTATACTTGGTTAATTCCCTGGAAGAGAGTTCCTTCTGTCTAAACTGATACACTTTTAGAACATTCTACTTGTCTTTATATTGGCATGGTCATAAAACACTGTCTTGCATATTTTAATGGATGGAGGGCTTATGAAGGCACAAGTCAGGAATCACTGACTTACACACATATGCACACATATACACACACACATGCACACACACCTCAAATAAAGGTAATAAAGATTTGTGACCCATAAGATAATAGGAATCAAGAATATAATAGGCCTCCCTTCTGGGTTGAGCAGTCCACAGGATGTGTCCACTTAGATCTCCTGTTATCTCAGTCTGACACCTGGTGATTCTATGAGCCAACTCTACCCTTTGTGTTATTAGAATGCCAGGATCTCTGGTGCTTATAGAGAAAGTGCTTGTGACTATTTCTCTTGCTTATTGTTACAATGTCTATTCTAGCAAGAGTGGTGGGCATTCAATTAAACTGACTACAGAATCCCCAAAATGCTTTTGCCACTGAATCCAAACACCCCAGGGCAAACTGTCCGTATTCTGTATTTGGATATTACCAACCACCAAAACCCTCTTTAGTGTGCTTAAGCTTTGGTTCTGACCTATGTAACTCAGCCCAGGTCCAGTTCTGCACAGACTTCCCAGTCTCTCATTGTGTCTTCTGAAGCAGTCGTCATGCACACAGTCTGGGCTTGCTTTGAATTTGTAATCCTCCTGCTTCAGCTACCAGGGTCCTGGGATTACAGAGTCAGCCACTAGCTCAGTGCTTAAATTTTTTTTAGCCTTTGTACTTCTTAAAGAAGACAGTTATGAACACCGGAGTGTGATAAAGAAGCGGAACCGTAGCTAGGCAGCCAGCATCTCTGTTGTGTGGAAGCCGAAGGATATCTTGTTCGTTTGGACCACGTTCTTCTTACAGGTTGCCTCGCTCCTGCCTCCCTGTGGAGTGGGGGCTGCAAGCAGAATTATCGGCTGGATCAGAAATTGAGCAGACTTTCCTTGATGTCTTTGTGGACGTATTTATGACCTTGAACTTTTCCTTTTCATCCCCAGTGGTTCAGTGTCTGCTTACCATCTCATGAGTGCGAGGACTTCTGTCACAAAGAAGTCTCAGGAGCTGGGACCAGTGCTTTGATTTGTTGCCAACATCATTATTTTCCTCACGTGTCTCATGTTTCTTCCGGGAGGCTGGCCTTCAATTCAAGGCCCCCTTGGTTGGCATCCAGTCTTTAGTCAGAACCTTTGTTTTTACCTAGAAATATTCCTGTCTTTGCACACGCCCTTTTTCTTCCCTCTCAAAGTTAAGGTCTCCTCCTCTCCCTTGCACTCAATTCTTCCCTTCTTTACCCCCTTAGGTGTGGAGGGAGGAGGAAATCATCTTCATCTTCTCTTGCATTTTCAGTTGTCCCTCCATTAGGTCTCTTTCTACTTACATCCCTCTAGGAGACTGCCCGACTGTGGGGTCATCAGAAGGGAACATGTGGGAGGCACTCTGCATTGTAAAGTGGAGAGCAACTATGGAATTTCATCATTGCCTACTTCATACTTCAAAACCATCTAAAACTGATCAATATAAGCAATTTATAGACATCACTCTCTACACAACTCCTGATTTGTACCTTAAAATCAGATCTCTGTTTCTTAGAGCACTATGTCGAGGGTCCGCATCGTCATTACTTCCAGCATCTGGCACTGTGAGCCACATTCTCCTTTCATGGCTTCTCTTACCTTATGACACTGGTTTGTCTTTTCTCTTGATCGTCCTCCCTCCCTTTCGGCCACCATCTTTCTTTCTTTCTACCTCTTATGGTGGTAATTTCCCTCTCTGTCATTTCTCTCCTGCCTTCTGTCTTCTTCTCGTGAACACCCTTTGAAACCACTCATAGATCTCTCTCTTCAACCTCTGACAAATGCCTGCTCGTAATTTTAACCTAGAAGTCTCACAGCACTCACACACAATGTGCTGTATATTAAAATGAGCCATTATCCCATTCTAAATACCTTTCACCCTATCATAGCTGAGAGTTACTTTGCTCCCAGTCACTTAGGTTCAAAGCGTGCTTCCATCCATAACTCCCATGTCTCCCTCACCCCCAATCCAGTTCTATTTTGGGGTGCCTGCTCTGTTCTGCCTTCACTCTGTCCCTCTCCTGTGCCGTCTCTCACTTCAGGTAGAGATAGTCAAGACTTGCAGTAACACACAGCTTGCTTGCTTCTGTGAGGTCTTGTCTGAGGGTTCAGGAGCTGCATGTTTTCTCCTCTTCATTCTTGATTCTTTCGTTTTTCTGGACTAAATAACCATTTGGGCTTTAGTCATAGAAAGTACTAGATCTTTCTAGCTACTGTCTTTATCAGAACTGAAACACTCACTGAACTCTTAGAACAGCCTGGACAATGACAGTCAGGTGTGAGTAGACTATTGTTCACAAGCAAAAGCAGGAATACGTTTCATCTCTATGACCTTATTAATATAATTTCAACTTCAGAAACAGCTGTGTTCCCGTGTTGGTACATCTCACTGAAACCTGACTCAGAAAGACAGAAATGTGCGGTCCGGTGCTGTGTGGACACTAAGTGTGTGGTCCGGTGCTGTGTGGACACTGGTTCACATACTGAATCAGTTGGGACGCTTTCCCAGCACTCACTGGCGTGTGATTCCAGCTCATGTCTTATCTCATCAGAAACATCAGCTTTCAACTCTCCCTTTTCTTCCTGCGGATGCTACTAACAAGGAATAACTACTAATGTCTTCAGGTCCCTGGTTTTGACTCAAACAATGTGTGATGTAATGAGTGTGTACTGTGCCACTGTGTGGGAGAGAGCATGAAGATTTCTGTGTTTGGGAAGATCTGTCTGTCAGTGACTGAGTGCTGGTGTGCCCTCACCATCATTGAGGTCCTAACCCCAATGAGACGATATTTGGAGATGGTGCCTCAGGGACGTATATTAGTTAGGGTTAGATGAGATCGTATGGGTGAGAGTCCCATGATGGGATTTGTGTCTCTGTAAGAGGAGACACCAAGAGTCTACTGTCTATTCCCATTGCATCAGGACACAGCAAGAAGACAGACTTCCGGAAACACGACACAGGCTCTCCTGAGAGCCCTGCCATGTGGTGGTTAGGAGATGGATCAGAGCACCCTGCGACCGGAGATCAGTTCCCAGCACTCACATCTGCAGTTAACGATATGTAACTTCAATTTCAGAGGATCCAATGCCCTCTTCTGTACTGCATGAGCACTGTACTCAAGTGCACAAATCTGCAGTCATACACATATAAACATCATTTAAAAATAAAATCTTTTTTAAAAAAGTCTTTGTGAAGAACCCACCATGCTAGCCCCTCATCCCGCAGAGCTGTAGGGAAATTAATTTCTGTTAAGTACTCAGTCTATCATATTTTCTTATGGCAGACTGAAGTAGCTAACATAATAGGTAAGAGTTATTTGTGTTGGGGAGCTGGAGGTGCCAGAATAGTGTACCACAGCTAGTGTAAAGGAAAATAGTCTGTTCTTGCATTGATTCACAGAAATATATTTAAAAATCTTGGGGTGTGTTGATGAAAATCTGATAATATTGATTAACTTCTGCAGACAGGGATGTATAGTTTTTATGCTTTTTATATGCAAGTCTGAAAGTTTTCTAGCAGTTCAAGGAACTACCCTTAATTTACCTAAAATAATAATGAAAGTGTTGGATTTGGAAGAAGATGATGTTAAATATCATCTTTTAACAAGATGATGTTAAAAGAAAACTGCTGATTGTATTAAAAGAAGGTTTCTGACGACAGAATAATTATGACAGAACTACTTTTGGTGACAGTATAATTTGAAAAAGATGAACATGGAGAAATTGGATTAAATTTCTTTTTCAGGGTTTTTGTTTTGTTTGTTTTTGTTTGTTGGTTTTAATATCTCCGTGACAATGTAGGTGGCGTTGATCCTCTGATGCCCTGTTCTTGGATCTGAGCTGGAAATGCCCCCATGTGACATGTGCCTGCCAGAAGTTAATGACCACAAGATCTCACACATCCATGAAGTGAATCCCAGATGTTCTCTGACATTAACTTCAACTTCAGCTTGGTTGCTAATCTTCCATACGAGCACAACTCCTGGGAAAAGGCCATGTTGATTCATCTAAAAGAAATTCCTGTGGGACTGGAGAGAAGGCCCGGTGGTTAAGAGGATTTGCTGCTCTTCCAGAGGAGCCATATTCCACTCCCAGAATTCATACGGTGCTTACAACGGTCTGCGTCTCTCTTTCTAGGGGACGCAATGTCCTCTTCTGACCTCCACAGGCATTGCATGTTCATGACACATGCACGCGCGCACACACGCACCCCTACATACATGCAAAACACTCATACACATAAAATAAAAATAAATAAACTTGAAAAAAATCTACAAACGAGAAGTTCATGTCTCTTCTTGGGGGATAGAATGTGACCCACTTGTGAGGTGCTAAGCCCAATTAAAGCACTCTGCTGTTTTAAGAATATTATATGATGTTACACCAAAGTGTTATCCCAGTTTGTAATTCTGATCATTTTGCTTTCATTTTTACTTTTTTTTTTTGATGTTTTCTCTTCAATTAGTTTCAGGATAAAATTCAAACTCCCAAATGTGTTAGGCAATGACTGTAGTCATCTGGTCTTGCTTCTGTCTGTACCTGTATAAACTATTTTATCATGACCCCCAAGTATGTTTGTTTCTCAGACCCTGGGTAATTCCATTTCCTAGACCACTCTTCTGTTTGTTCCTTGTAACAATGCTCCTCCACCGTGGGATGAGGGCTTTTCTTGTATCCCCCTGTGATTATTGCGTACCCCTGAGATATTTACCCCTTTCCACTGAGCCTGAGAAGTCTGGAGAGACATTGCACATTCACGCTGCATCTCCAGTGCTGGCATCCATTGAGTACTTGATGGTTGGATGAATGAATAAATACACAGTCGGGCAAGTTTTAAAGACAGAAGCGTTGCAGCATCCTCTAGTACAGCCCAAACCAAGGCGGAGGAAAATGCTTAGCAGGCAGATTCTACTTCTCTGAGCTTCAGACTGATTTATAAGAGAGGAAATCCGTCAGTGCAATTCTCCACAGGACCTTTGACTTTCTGCAAATATTTTGATTTCATAGATCTTTGCGGGTATGGCTTGAAAACCCCGTCCTACATCTCCACAGTAGGCATCTCTTTGACAATCTCTTCCGTTTGAACATTTTTCTTGGAACATTCTAAACCATGAAGGATGCCTCTCAACTGAGAGACTTTCATCCTTATTGCCGGAAAAATGCACTTCTAATGCTTTATGATAGCGAGCCACACAACTGTCAAAATCACCCTGTGGAAACCAGCCTTTGATTCGGACCTCAGATCTACATTTGCTTAAGAGGCAGGAATGAAAGCTGAGTGGCCTCTCCCACTTTGTACTTAGAAGTATTTTTCAATGGAGTTCTTAAAATTCTATGAAAGTTTTGGAAAGTAGCCTTAACAATTTCTAGCCAAAATGGGGCTGATTTGGGCAAATTTCAGTGGAAGTGATAAGATGTTATTGAGACAGATTTTTAGAGCTAGGCTCATTATCTTTGATTAACTCAATTTATCCTGAACAAAAACTGCAAACGGATGCCAGAACCCCAGCTCTTCACACCTGCTTGTAAAACATTTCTTCATAATGAGTTGTTTTCACAGCATATTATATTTAATTGCCCTATGGACGCTATTGACATGTTACATAGATGCATCAGGTCATATAGCTATGACATGAAGACAGACGTGAGATTGAGAAAAGGATTATTGGGGAGGGGATGAAGAGGCGCTAACGGGATGAGCGCAGTCTAAAGCCATGGCTGTCTTTTATATAGCTCATCATGTACAATGATGTGTTACCCATTTAATTCATGCAGCCATGCATCATACATCTCATGTGTCTGCTTGTTATCATTGTTCAAAATGTCCTCCATGCTTCCTGCCTCTGTTCTGACTTCTCTCAGTGATGGGCTGTGAACTAGATATGTAAGGTCCCAGAAGGCAAAACCTAAATAGCATTTTCCGTGGAGCCTGAATAACACCCTATGGTGTCGAACATGTAATAACCATTTTACTGTGATGATAATGAATACGGGAATCTATAGCTGCCTGATGAAATGTGAACATTGTTGAGGCTGTCCTTGCGCTATCTGTTCTGGTTAGATTTGTATCAACTTAGCACAAGCTACCCTCATCCAGGAAGAAGAAACTTCTTTTGAGAAAATGCCTCCACCAGACTGGCCTGTAAGCAAGTCTAGGGAGCAATTTTCTAAATTAATGCTTGATGCGGCAAGTCCCAGCCTTGCTGTGAGCCACGTGGGCGGGTTTCAGATCAGCATATGAGTGCTTGTCTAAGGGGTCTCCATGAGGCAAAGCCTCACTCAGCAAGGTCCAGTGGGCTTCAGACAGCACAGACTGCTTTCCGCTAGGACCACGTGGCCTGCACACCCCTAGCCCTCATAATATTGGTGATTCTTGGTGGTTTCTAGCGTCATTTTGTCAACCACACATTGCTGTGGGAACTCCTTGAGCCAAGGGGCCTGCGTACGCTTTTCGTCTGCATTTGTAGTACATGAGACCATGCTCAAAGCAGGCTTGTAGGGACATATGTGATCATTCCTGGAAATCCCATTTTTTTCCCTCTCAATTATTTTCCCCTAAAATTCTTTGGGAACTGATGCGACTCAGATGTCTTATCTGGAAATATCAGCTGTCACTCCAGACCCTGGGAACTTTTCTAATTCAGTGCTGACATGACTGGAGGCGGTAAAAGTTAATGGGCAGTTGAAGAAGCGCAAGCTAACTGTATGCAGGCATCTTATGGAAAATAATCCCTATTTACGAAAAACATGCTTTGCTAACTTTTGAATGATACTGTAGTTCTGGAAAATGTGTCTGTGCTAATCACTTCTTAGCATTGTAAGGACAAGCTCCCTCCACATTTAGCCAAGCCAGCAAAATGCTGACTGTTGCTTTTGGTTTAAAAGTTGTTTTGATGTAAAGCTTGGAAAAACATATTTGATATATTTTTTTATATCCTGGAGGTTAATTTGTTTATTCTGGAGGGTGGAGAAAACATGCTTGGTTTTGAAATGTAAATAAAGACAGCTTGAGCTATTTGAGGCTGGCCACCTGCGTGAAACTCGTCTGGTACTCAAACACTACTTCATTTCTTCATACCGATGCCCCTTCTGTGTCTCAGGGCTTGAACCTGGGCTGTGGTGGAACTGAAAGCAGAGCCTACTCTGGGCAATGCCACCCCTACGTTGGTGGTCCTGGGTTGTAGAAGAAAACTGTGCTTGCCTGGGCTTCCTGCCTCTGTTCCGGCTTGAGCTCCTGCTCTGACTTCGCAGGATGGGTTGTGAGCTGGAGGTGTAAGCCAAACAAACCCTTCCACCCCCAAGCTGCTTCTGGTCACCATACACTCACAGCAGCCGAAAGTAAGCTGGAGCAATGTCGTAGCCCTCAATGGTCTGTATCAGTTACCAAGAAATTCAGCCTCTCAGGAAGGCCACGAGGAAAATGCCCAAACTAAGCACTTTCTGATGACTCGTGTGTCATGTGTCACCCGTTTTCACTTGAGAGCTGCAATTGTTTTCATTATGCCATCTAGAAGCTGAAGGAATCCAGGAGAGGTCAGATTGGCCTTTTAGGGGTTAGGGGTGTGTACCTGGGGTTGACCTCAGGGCTCCCACGAGCTGAGCGAGTGTTTTACCACTGAGTTCATTTGAAGTTGCTTGCTGTCTTGAAGGAGTCTCATCAGGATTTTCTAAGCTATCTTTGAATTCACCGTATAGCCAAGCTGGTGTTGAACTTAAATTCTTCTTTCTTCGACCTCTGGTTAGCTGGGATGATGAGCTTGCATTGAGAGGCCTGGAAAAATTAGCCAGTTTTCCACACCCCGGTTGTTCTGTTGGGAGATCAGCGGGGGAAAGACCTTAACGGTTGCAAAACTGTACTTCAGCAGCGCTGTGGGCTTGTGAATGACCTTGAACTCATGAAGTGCACTCATTGTTATAGAAACACAGAAACTCCTGTCCTTGTGTGTGAAGTTGGATGGTAGATCTCCTATCTACATGAAGAGGTGAAAATCCATCATGAGGGAATAGCAGAGCTTGGGAGGACAAGCCTTAAAGCCAGGCCCAGGCCTGAGAGCCAGGGAACCCAGTCTTCTCTTCTGTCAGCTTTTTCTCAGTCAGGTTGATTGCCAATGAGTCCTCATTGGACATGTTCGCCCCCAAAACTGCTCTCTGTCACTTCTTCAAAACTGCTCTTTCCCTCGGTGGGATAGACTATTAGCTCAGAGACTGCACACACTTCATTTTACCACAACATTTAAAGACAACATACAGTACATACAAGTATATAATATATAGTGAAATAGAGAGCTGCGCAGACAGACAAGACAGATGGCTCAAAAATTTCCCCAAGCAGGCTATGCATCTGTATAGTCAGCTGTTTCAGAGTTATATCCTGAAACCATAGCCTTTGGGTCACTTGTTCTCAGTGTCCTTCCAAGAAAGAGTAGAAAGCGTTTAGCCTAAAGACAACATTAAATGTACCGAGAAGCGCATTTCCACCATTCTGTTAATATAGCTTCTACCTAGACAACCCACATGGTTTTTGCTTTTTTTTTTTTAACACTAAGTTCTTAGGAACATTTCCTCCCCCACAACCAAATAAATCCACGTCTATTCAGTGTTTGTGTCTTCAAGACACAGAATTAGACAATGCTTATTCATAGAACATGTATGTAACCCAATATGATCCTATGCTAGGATAGGAATTTTAGTTTTGACACCTAAACTCATACAACAAGAGTTGACCTTAATGAAGGTGACCAGCTCTGAGCTCCTGAGTCGCTCACAGAGGTTGGAAATCTCTCACCTGTGATTCAGAAATCCAAGGCCCTCTCTGCATGTGGCACCTTACGAGGCCTTAAACCTGCTCATCTCATTCACTGGGAAGTTTGCCAGGGCTTGATCCTGGACTGCTGCCCCAGACCGGACGGTGTTGGGAAAATGAATATATTCACATGCTTTTCCTAAACCCCTAATTTTCTAAGGGTTGAAATGTGGCCAGTATAGAGATTTGGTTAAGGGCTGGTCAACTGTACCTTCCTTGAAAGAAAAAGACCTTGACAGAATCACGGAGCAGCAGAAACAGGTCAAATCCTGTTGCTCCCATAACGTCTTGCACATAATAACACTGGGCATAATGATTTGTCCTCAGTCTTTCAGTTTAGAGCAATCTCACAATTCTTCCCGAGAGAAATTGCATTTTTGGAAAATAAAAACTTAATTGCTTCTGATTACAGCATAAGTATAAAGAAATCCGGGAAACACATAAAGGTCTGAATAAAATTTAAAACCACACTCCATCTCTCTCTGACACAGAACCTAAGTTGCTACATGCAATTAAAACTACTTTTGTATGTTTGTCCATAAAATGAAACACAGTATTTTCCAAAAGCACTACTTTTAACAGCTACAGCGTACTCCACAGTAAGAACACACATGACGTATTGAACCCCTCTCTTACTGTGGGGTGCTCAAGCCGTCTCTAACTTTTAAAATGGTGAAGGAGAGCGTGTTCATTAATCAGAGTCTTAGCCACAGAGTCTCTTGACAGGAAAGCACTGATTCAGCTTACGGAGGATTTTTTAGATTTAGACGCTGGAGAATCTGAAATGAGCTCATGGGTAAAAGCACCGGGGTCTGGAGCAGAGCTGGTTTAGCCTGCCTCGGAGACCCCAAAGCCGGGCAGGGAACAGCAGAGGGTGCGTGGGGCAGGACGGGGCCGGGCAAGGGGAGCCCAGAAGCTCCCTGAGCTGAATTCTAACGGTAACTGACAGGCTGTGTTGAACCAGGTACAATGGTTAAGTTCCCACGCATTTCGGCAGAAGGAGCTGTTCCGTCTCGTGCTCAGTTTTCTTTCAATGCTCACAGTTGTTCCTCTGAGAGCAGCCATGTGCTCTGTGAGTTTCAGTGAAGATCTGCTTTACAACAGTGTGACAAGGGACAGAGATAGAAAGATGGCAAGAGTCCCCAGCAGTTGCTTCCTTTGTGCAGAGAGCATTCTAAGACATCTCAAGGCTCTTGAAACTGTAACTCCTACCAAATCTTACATACGCCACTTTGCCTATACCTAGATATAAATGTTAAAGTCATTTTTAGGCACAGCAAGAAATTAACCACAGTAATAAAGTATAATAATTATGGCAATATACTGCAAGAAAAGTTATTTAAAGGTTAAATTTTAAAAAAGGAAGGAAAAGGCTATCTTACATTCAATGAGTACCATGGGTACTGGCATTTCCACAGCTGTATGGACATACCAGCACATGTAGAGAACTCACAAGCTGGGCCAGCAGATGGTGGCTGGAAGCACCACTTTTACCATAAAGGATCCAAACAGGGTCCAGCGAGGTGAATCTGCAGTATCCAATTGTCTGGTATTCGGGCGATCCCCACCCAGACCCCATTTCCAGAATGTCTGGGGCTAACACCTACCACTGGCCCGCCTGTGTGGACCAGTGAACACTGCTGTAACACTTGGAAGCAATTAGCGGTGTGAACACCGGTCCTGGAAATACTAGCATTCACCTAATTGGTGTAATTTAATTAAGCAGTTAATTTCCTTCTGGCATCTGTATAAAAGAAAAACAGGAGGGAAGAAAAATAATCACGGATTATTAACTGCTTTAAGCTTTCCAGCTACTATGTCTTGAGCTATAGCCAGGGAACTATGAAAAGCAAAGAGAAAAATAAAGGAAAATGAAAATTACAACTAAACTTTCAAGAGGCAAGGAAGGCATAATTTCTTTTAAAGGACAGATTGGCTTGAAAATATTTATATTTCTTATAAATTAATCATTATGCAGCAATATAAGATTGTATAGAATGCGGAATTATACAGTAACATAAAAGCCCTGAAGACTGTCTTTGAAATAGTCAAAGCCTTTGCTTCATCAACTGGTATTCAATAACACTCCCTGACAATGCTTAACCTCTTCCCCAGTCTCCAGCTTATCAATCAATCAACAGTCTAATGAAAATCAAAGCAATACTGTGACGTGACAGATAATATTATAAATCTCTAGACAGAAGGAATGTCATAATACAAAGACTAAAGCAGCCGACAGGATGATCCCAAATTAATTAGGACATCAGGAAGAGCTCTTGGTAAAAAGCAACGTAGTCACAAAAGCTCTCCCCTCCTTTCCTAAAGGGGCCTTTCATGCTTTTCTTTCTTACTGTTTAAGTGTGTCTATATGTGAGTGTTTGTGCGTGGGTGTGTGGATAGGAGTGAGGTGCCTGTAGAGGTCAGAAGAGGGTGTCAGACCCCTGAAGTTGCAGGTAGTTGTGAGCGGCCTGACTTGGATACTTAGAAACTGAACTTTGGTCCATAGCAAGAGCAATAGGCTCTTAGTCCCCAAGCCATCCCTCCAGCCCCACTTCCGTGTTCTATAGTAGGATCCCGTGAGTTTCGATATATAATGTTCTTGCCCATTTCCCATATAGAATGGTATATATGCCATAGTGCTCCCAAAGGGATTTTTTTTCTGTATTTCTCAAGGCAACTTTCTTTTCCTTAAAAAAAAAATGCTTTGAAACATGAAGCATTCTTTTATTAAAGGCCTTTCTATTTTTATTTCACTTTTGAACTGTCGGATGGCACTGCTAATTAATTTTCAATTATAGAAATAAATTAAAATAACCTAAGAAATGAAAAGAGATTTGAGGCTCATATACTACAGAATAGCATAAAATATCTCTGTATGCCAATTAGAGAGACACTGCAGCTACATATGTATGGTCATAAATTGCTATTTCTCTTTAGTGTTCACATAAAAATTAAAACACGCACACAAGCATGCACACATTGTATAGATAGTAATATGAGCCATATATAAATTGCTGGGTATAAACATAAATACTTAGAATGCAGTTTGACAGCATGAAATTCAGTAAAACAGCAACAGTAAGCAAGCCTACCATACGGCTTCCCATTCTTGTGTTTTTTTGTTTGTTTGTTTGGTTGGTTGGTTGGTTTGGTTTGGTTTGGTTTGTTCTTGAGACAGGGTTTCTCTGTGTAGCCCTGGCTGTCCTGAAACTCGTTCTGTAGACCAGACTGGCCTTGAACTCACAGAGTTCCACCTGCCACTACCTCCTAAGTGCTGGGATAAATGGTGTGTGCCATCAACACCTGGCCCAGTCATGAGTTTTAACTAGGTTTTCCATAACAAGCATGAGATCCTTTCTGTGAATCAGGCCTCACATCCAATCAGAAGGAAGCTGGCTGCTTCCGTAACTTTGGTGCCACTATTGTACCAGTGGCTGTGTCTCACCATCATGTTTTAAATAAGGTAGACAACATCACTGACATCCCAGAAATGGCGCATGAACTCTTCCCTTACTTCACGAAATCTTTGCTCAGCTGCTCTCTCAGTTTGGTGTACTGTCTCCACACTGAGTAGATACCTACACAACTGTTCATTCTCAGTTCAAACACCACCTCCCCAGGAAGCTCTCCTTGATTCCACTAGGCATAGGATTTGCATTATTATGTATGCTTGTGATATCCAGTCTTTTACAGCACATGGTTTGTGAATGTGTATTGATATGATTGATTATTATCTGCACCCCTTATAAGTAAGACAGCACCCACACTCTTCAGTAAATACACTAATTATATAAATAAATCTGTAAGTAGGAGTGCTGATTTTAATTTTACAAAGATTTAGCAAAACTTCAGAAAATGAAAGGGAATTTTCTGAAAATAATACTGAAATATTATGCCAGAATAATAACATAACTTGATAAGTGAGTCTGATGGTACTCAGTTCTTCCACCAAGCATCTGTTTCCTCCCTTTGAACCTGGCCAGTACTGTGGTTGCTGTGGTTGCTTTGATCAAGATAGTGTGGTCAAAAAGCATGCTGGGCTAAGTCCACACAGAGCTCTTAATTGACCTGAGAGATTCTATTTCTCACCTTCAGGAAGCCAACTACCAAGTAAGGAGTGAGATTATTCCGAGACAAGTCATCTGCAGAGGCCCTGGGGGAAGAGACCCACGTTGCTCAAGGACACAAGTCCTTGAATAAGGAAGCTGCTGGGAAAGTGGTTTCTCCAGCTCCAGCTGCCCCAACAAATTCTGTGTGAGTCAAAGAGAAGCACCTAGACCCGCCCTTGCCAAGCCCAGGGCAAGAAGCCAGGCAGCTGCCAGACAGGCAGGCAGACATGAAAAGCAGAGAAAGTAAGATATACAGAAGGAGAGAAAAGCAAAAAGCCCTGAGACAAAAGGTAGATGAAGAGAAACAGGTTAATTTAAGTTAAAAGAGCGAGCCAGAAATGAGCCTAAGAAGCTAGGCCGAGCACTGATAACTAATTAGAAGCCTCCATGTCATGATTTGGGAGCTGGTTGTTGGACCTAAAAGAAAATGCCTGGTACAGGTTTACGTAATGAATAGATGAAAATGTCCCCAGCAATGAATGAATGCCACGAAAAAGAGAAATTAGGCAGTTATGAGGCTTTACAAATTTTCCTCTCGTCTTCTTCTCCAACTCCTTATTTTCCCATGCCACCAGGCAAGTGACTAACCTGTATTAAACACTTACTATATACATGCTTTACCCGAACCAGTGTATATAACCTCACAGGGTAGGTAAGTGTCATTTTCATTTGGTGAGCAAGAAAAACATGAGGTCGTGATAAAATTAGTTCACCATAACTCTTCAGATAGCAAGCCGGTAATACCAATTTTAGCAAAGGGCTGTCTTAACTAGTAGGAGAGGAAAGGAAAAGGTTAACTTAATTTGGCTCCTATAATAACCACACAGTGTGGGAACTTCCATTTCTGCTATCAGGTGAGGCTTTGAGGCTTGGAAATCCTCAAAGCAAATCGTGTGCTAGCCCACAGCTGTGATGGGGCCAGGCTTCAAATCCAGCCTGCGAACCCTCCAGCACCCACTGCAGTTAACATGCAGTTAACATGTGGGGCAACAGAATCACAGGCTTTCTGGACAGGTAGGGGGCCTGGCATTATCTTATTTCAGAAAAAATGGAAAAGTCTTGTGAAGGCGGGCCGATGAGAGGATGGGAAGGGAATCCCATCTCCCGGTCAACTAAGCCATGCTCTCAGTGCCGGAATGAAGGGTCTAGCAATAAGAATATGTGCCCACCTGCCAACAGCTCCTCAGAGTAGCAAGGAATGCTGCACCTAGTGACAAAAGTGGCAGCTGGGACCCAGTTGTGTCCATCAGTTTGGGGGATTTGGGGAAGGCCTTGTGAAAGGGCAAGCCCTTCATTGATTGGTGGGGTGTTTTTTTCTGGGTTTTGTTTGTTTGTCTTTGTTTTTCTGGCATGTATTATTTGCACAAAATAATGAGTTTCACCACAACTTGCACTTTCCAGGAAACAGAACACCATGAGCAGAATCCTAAGCAAGAGACGGGATGGGGGAGATGAACAGAACTGAGGCTAGAGAGCTGGTGGAGGGCGTCTCGTGGGCCGTTCTGTGGGGGATGAGAATGGCTCCATCGGATTTTCAGTTTGGAAAAAACCCACTTGGCACAAGGCTGCTGCTGAAATAATCCATGGAGTTGATAATTTAGAGCTAGGTGGTGACGTGTGGGTGTAGAGACACAGGTGGATTTGAGCCACTTTTAAGGAGATAAGTCTGTCAGAATACATGATTGATCAAATGCAGGAGCCAGGAAGAAATAGGAGCGGATATCACTTAGAGCACCTGCTTGCTCATGCGTCTGCGTGGACTAAGGGGCAGGACGAGATGGGAAGACGGCATTGGGTTCGTTTCAATTTTGTTACAGTCATTAAATGAAGATTGGAGCATTGATGAGATCAAGGTGGCATTTGAAGTCATGGGCCTTATAGGAGCCCACCCAACCCAACTCACAAGACAGGCAAAGTTGGGAGAAAAACAATGGACCAGAAGCAGACAGACAGACACATTGAAGCCTAAAGCAAAAAAGCCAGAAGAAAGCTCTGCCACTGAGGTGAAGCCTTCCCATGACAGGTATATTCCAGCACTACACCAAAACAGTTTTCCATCCACACAAGAGCAAACACGTCGGTCCTCTGACATTGCCGACCTGACATTTCACTGTCTGTATGAGGAAACAGAGCCACTTTACAGACAGCTTTGTAGGGTACTGTGTAAGTACATATAGAGATATAACCATCTTAACTGCAGAGAATGTTTTCCTTCACACGTGCACACACATGTTTTCATTATGTCTGAGCTGCAAAGGCTTCCCTTCTCCTCATGAACTTAAGTATGAAATTCCCATTAAAAATCCCTCCTGGAAACAGAATGTCACAAGAATCTCTGTGAAACTGGATTAAAAAAAATTGTAAAATTTGGGGCCATGCCTACCTCAGTGGATGACCATCTCCTTAGGGATAATGTCACGAATCTCTTGTTAAAATTCAACATATTTAAGCTGGACGGTGGTGGTGCATGTCTTTAATCCCAGCACTGGGGAGGCAGAGGCAGGCTGTTCTCCATGAGTTCGAGGGCAGCCTGGTCTACAAGAGCTAGTTCCAGTACAGCCAGGACTATTACACAGAGAAACCCTGTCTTGAAAAACCAAAAGAAAAAGAAAAAAATAACACACTTAAATGACCCTTTGTATTCTTTAGGATTTGTTTTTCTTGTTAGCCTCTAATGTGATTGCAATGTGGTGGTTGACCGAGCATGGATGGGTTATTGCACTAGACTGGTAATCTAGTGATAATTGATAATTTGATAAATTGATAATCAGAAGAGAAGGATGCAGAGCATTATGGAAATGCAGGGGGCGTTGTCTATGCATGAAGAGGTAGGGCGTGGAGAAGGTTGTGCTTTGGAGACCACTTAATGAGTATGCTGCATGGCATCCTGCCACTTGTAGGCTTTTTATAGACTTTCTCATATGAAGGAACTTGGGCATGTTGAATGTAAACATTGGTATTTTACACAAGGGTAGATGGATACTTTGTTATGATCATAGCGTATGACATAAGAGCACAAGGCTATTAATATTGCCCATCTAATCACATGTCAGCTTTGTGGCAACTCTGATTTCCACTTTACATGTAAACTCAAGTGATTTTTCCCTGTTAAAAGGAAATGGCATGCTTAGCTAAAAACTTGAAAGAGACTACTTAATGTTTTTAGAAATGTGGGCAGAGTAAAGAACATTGAGGCACCAGGGAGTAGCAAACACCGGAAAGCTGATGCCACTTGTAGTTCAGGATAACGGGTATAAATGGCATTCCAGACCCCAGCTGAAGGTTTACCAACTACGTTTATAGAAGAAAAACTGTTCCTAGAACCACAAGAAAGCAAAAAGAGAACCATGGAATTCGTTCTCCACTCTCTTCTTTCCTCCTATCTCCTATAAAAAACCACTCCATAAATTAAGTCCAATAAAAAATGGATTCCAGGTGGGGCTATAAAATGTGGAAAACCATGACTCTTGACCTTGTAGAGGTTACAAAACACAGCAGGAGTGAGAATCTAATTCAAGTATCTCTGTATTAGAACTCACGCTGCATCGAGAGTTTATGCATTTCTCCACCCTAGTGACTTCAGTCCCAGGTGGCTTTAGAAACAGAGATTACAGCCTGTGTCTTGACTTTAGAACCCACACTCTGGCACCATCATCCCCTCCCTGTAATGCACTGCCTGCCCACTTGACCAAACATCCCTCAATCCTTCAGAGGTTAAAGGAGATCTTCCACACTGAGTTTCTGCATAGTTAACCTTTCTATAAATGTTTCAAATGCAGATTTCAAATGCAGAACAATATTATCAATAAAAAGATCTGCCACAGTCTTCAACACCCACACAGGGAAATAGAAACAAATAAAGGTTTGTCAAATAGAATTGGCCTGTGCCAATGCTCCACCCTTCATTCTGGTCATTGCCCAAGCCTTTCTCTTACTTTACCCACAGTGCTCTATTTCCTGGATCCAGCTCTAGGTGTGTCAGATTTTAAATATGAAACTAGTTATAAATATTTCGATATGTCTGAAGGCCAAATGGAACAACTTGGCAATACACTGTCCTTTACTATTCGCTGCTATAGTCTCAATGGCTAGCACGGTCTGTGGCAGAGCAATGGTTCAGCAAATGCACACCAGATCCATCGTTACAACCACGGCGAGACTGTGACCATCACTCTGAGGCCTCTGTCCTGTTGGAAAGCGGGAGGACACCTGCATGACTGATTAGTCAGTGGATGTGCAGATGCAGTTTGGCCTTTGATGAGAAATCATGTTTGAAGTCTTCTGTTCAGCCCCTGTCAATGACCTTAAGGAGATCGATCCGTCAGTTGTGCAAGCGTGAGGACCCAAATTTGACATGAGAACCCATGTCAAAAAGCCAGTCATGGTAACTCATGTGTATGCATCCCTGCTAGTGAAGCAGATTCCTAGGGCTCACTGGCTGGCCAGCTGGCCATCCTCCCCTCCTAGGTGAGTTGCAAGCTAATGACAAATCCTGGCTCGACGGTCATGGAGGACAGTGCCTAATGGATGGATGATACCCAGGGCTAACCACTGCCCCCACATGCTCACATTCACCTGTGTGTGTGCATACTTCAACACAAACCATGTTAATGGATAATAGTTACTGAATATCTGATGGCCTGCAGGTACTACTTTAAATACTTTTAAAGCTCCTTGCTTAATAATACTTTCAAAGTGACCTTCTGATAATGGGGTCGCTATTTTCCCTTTTATAAGTGAGGATAGAGCTGAGGCAAAGTGCTGTTGTGTCTAAGATCATGCAGGAAGGAAAGCGAATCCTCACTTTTGCCCACGTAGTCTAGCACCAGGACCTCGCTCTTACATTCTCTAACATGTCTCTCCATTGCTCACGGACGGGAAAACTTAGCTTGCCTGTTTCCCATTCTCTCCGCTGTACTAGAAACGGACATGAGCTAGCGGTTTCCCCAGCCTTTTGCTTCTTTCTGAACCTACACAAAATGCATTTCCTAGGCTGTTCCATGTTTGTTATAATTTGGTGAATGAATGTTAACCAGAGGAATATGGCCAGATGGGTCTAGGCCTGACCCATCATACACCTTTTACATATGGCACCCTGTGCTCTTCCTCATGAGGAAGCTGAGCACATGGACCTGGGATCATGTGCTGAAGAGTCGGACCAACAAAATAAAAGGTGGATCCTTGATGCTGCTTGGAAGAAGAACTGCAGGACAAGGAACACCAATACTAGGCTGCTATGTCAAGAAACGTGCTTGCCACCTTGTGACATCATATGGGGAGGTTCTGTTGTCATCGTTACAGCAGCTAGAGTTATTTCAGGAACATTGGGTTGATCTACCCATTGTCCTCTGGACGTGTCTCTAGCACCTTGTACATACTTTCCTTAGAATTCTGTTTCCTTCTTCAATAACTCACATCCTAAAACATTACCCAACTCCTAAACCAAGTCCAACCACGTCCGAGCAGCTTTCTTCCACCGCTGCCAGCCACAGCGCCAACTCTTCCCCCAGCTGCCTAGAGTGCTTTGTCCTTGCGTCCTCAGCTTATCATAGCTCCAGTTCTGCAGAGCTTGGGTACTTTTTCCTGGGAAGATTCTGAGCATTTCAAGGTCAGAGATCATCTTATGCTATTTGCATTGCTCTGAAGTGTGCGGTGTGCTGTTGTGCCTCCAGAGTTTTCGGTAAATATGCATGAGGAAAATGAACTTGTAGATGGATTAGCTTTCATAAAGTCCATTTTCCTGAGAAGAGCCTTTCACTGCTGAAGCAGGAGGCATGTAAACAGTAATTTGCTGGATTTGGGGTGTTTTTCTTTCTCTTTCCAGCAGTATGCACATTCTAACGTTTCTTGACAAGTGCTTAGAGGAGACAGAAGGCACGATTATCAAATTTCAGATGGCATAGATGAGAAGTAATAAATAATGCACAAGATGACAGAATCAAACTTAGACAAGTTGGAAAGGAACACATGACATCAAATGAGGATAAACTACAAAGTTAGATTTACGAAAAAAAACAAGCTACACAATTTCAGTATGGAAGACACAGACAATACCTATTTATGTGGAAGACTTACCCATTTTGATCATATGCTGGGCTAACATGAACCCTGACACACAGGTCCCTGTTCACAGCTAGACTGAGGACACTGAGTGACAGAAACGTGTTGAGTATCCAGTGAGACACACACACGAATAATGGTGGCTGGGTGACAGCCAGCTGGAGGTAGATACAGCCTTTCTATTGAGCAAAGTCCATAGTAACAAAGGACAGGAGGAGAAACAAAACCTTCTGTTTTAACCTGAGTAAGCTAGGCACATGGGTGAACTTTTACCTTCTGAAGACTGGTGGGAATCTTCCACCTAAAAACTATTGTGTGATTTCTGATTTTTAAGCTAGTGCTAATAGGGCAGACTGGGCCTCTTGAGAGTTTTGATTTAGAAGAACCTAGAAGGTCTTAGAGACCTTGCTTCTAATCACAGCTGTCCTTCACTTGAAGGCCTCTCATTTCAGAATCTGGGAGGCGCTCTACCAACTGTAAATGCATGCCATCCTTGGGTGACAGGGAGAAAAAGAACACCCCATCCACTCTGGGTTCAGCTGAGACAACCACTGTATGATGGCCCAGGTGAACTTGCTCCTAGGTAGCCAGATTCTCTAAAAGTTAGGATCGGAGTTCTAGCAAGATGGCTGGAGCACAGACCTTGACACTAGACCACTGGAAAAATGAATGCAGTGAGCACAGAAGCCCAGGCCCTGGCCCGGGTGTTTGCACTTGCATTGCAGGTGCAAGGCACCGCACCTGGTCCAAGGGGAGAAGGCAATAGTCATCTTTTAGAGGTGCACTCTTGATTTTGAAGATGGTCCCCTCGATTAAACTGCCAGAGTGCCTGTCAGTAAGACAGAGGAAGAATTATCTCACATCTGCATACCACGCCTTGGAAGGGATAAGGGCATGGTGTTATTCACCAAAAGGATGTTAAAGGGACTTTGGAACCAAATCGGCAGCTGCTTTCTACTAGGTCAGGTTTCAAGAGTGCTGGGGTCAGGATAGATGGCAGAAAGAACAGACTTGCCTTCAAGTACGTGAATGCTGTTTTGTGAAAGATTATTTTGGAGGTGCTGTTATGCCCAGATTGCTAGGTCCCCCAAAACCACCAAGTAGTCTACACTTATATGTCTTTATTCAAGCCTAAGCTTGGATTCTCTGTCCGGCACAGCAGTTGAGAGCAGAGATTGCCAAGACTAGTTGGGATAGGGTTTTTGTCATTGTAGAGGTTGGTGTGAGGGGATTGCCAGGGTTCAGGACCCTGATTCGCTGACATTTGTCTAGGGGTCTTGGCAAATGGGGAATAGGTGAGTCCCAGTTCAGGGACAGCTGGTGTTCTTATCTAATCTTATTTAATGGTTGGAATGTGAGGTACTTACCTTTAGGTGTTGACTCTTCCTGGGTGACGTCAGTTTATGGTTTTTCCTGGGACCCAACAGCTGCCTTTCCTGGCAGCTGTGTGGTCTGAGGCCCCTGTGTGGCCAGGCTGCCCTGGGCCAAGACAGTGAAGCCTCCATGTTGAAGATGGTCCCCCTTGAACAGAGCATACCCCTGAATTATTTAAACTGTGTTGTGTGAAAGAGGAAAAACTGGGAGCTTTGTGTCACTGTGAAACAAATGAAAGCCTGTTGAGAGAAAGAAAAGGAAGGTCAACGAGGAGTTCCGAGGAGTTCCGCATGGCATGTGTGCCTGTATGCCCACAGCAAGGGCGAGGTGGCTAGGCAGTTTGCATCTCTTCCCCAAGGTCAAGGAACTTGACTGTGAAGCTGCAGGTGACAATGTGCACATTTCTATCACAGGGACAGTATGCTTGCTCCTTACTCCTGGCTCTGTAGGCAAACACATTAGATCACATTTTCTTCAGAACTGGTTGCAGTAGGAGAAATGTTCTAGGGCTAGATTTTATGTTATCTGAGTTTTAGGGCAAAAGTTCCCAGCTCTGGGGGTTCCCATGGGCTACCTTTAGCCACTGGTCCTCAAGAGAAGAATAGTGGTGAATGGCAGAGAAAGATTTAATCAGTGTGGCTAGACATGCAGTTAAAGGGATTCAGAGACCCCCAAGTCCATCTTTGGGATCCTGACAAAACCTTTATCTAGAGGAAGAGTTGGTGGAAGGACGAGAGGTTTGCAGAAGATAGTTGTCCTAGCCGAGAAGTGGCGGGTGGTAGTTGTTATTGTAATCTCACTTGTTTAAGGTAGTTGAGGGGATTGCAGGAGATGCTTGCTCCTGCTTGGAGGAGGTGCTATAGATTCTCAGCGTAAAGTGACGCCCAAGCTCTGCCGGTCCTGGCATTCAAGGTGACCATTGGTTTATACCAAGGACTTTCAAGAGCATGTTGGGAAGTCTGGAACAGGACTTTGTTAAAGCCCACTGTAACACACCTCCGGTTTATCTTTGTGCCTTAAGCCTTGATGGTGGTGAGATAGGTTAGGTACGCTGTTATGCTGGTAAACAAAATGAAGGAAGAGACACCAGACTTTCCTCCCTCTTTCAGTCGCCCTGTGGGCCTAAAGTATCAAGGGGTTTTTGTTTGTTTGGGGCTTTGTTGTTGTTGTTTTGTTTGTTTTGTTTTTGAAAAGAGGGTTCTAGATACTTGTCGCATTCTGTCTCCTGGATTATTCTTTCTTGTGGGTGGAAAGAAATACAATCTTTGTATAATATTGAGTTACACGGAGGACCATAGGTCAATTTGGAGAAAGTCAAGGCAATATGGGTGGAGTCAGGCTGCCACACTGAGAACCTAGGTCCCACGTGCCCAGTGAAGAAAGTGGGGAAGTTTATGGACAATCACTTCTCACCTAGTGCCCTGACAATTAAGTCCTTTCCAGCAGGTCCAGTAGAGCACTGTCCACTTTCCAGGTCCCCATGGGGGACTACGTGAGGTGTGCACCTGCTGTGGGATACACACACCTAGGCCCTTGGAGGGCGTCAGAGCTGGGACGTCTCTGGCCTCCGAGTCCATCCCTGTTGACCCAGGCCGGGCTGCTGCAGACGCCGCCGGGAGCGCAGGAGTAGGCGCGCGGGCGCTGGGCTGGCGCCCCGAGCTCTGGGCATGCTCAGTGGCGCAGGCAGGGTTCCGGGCGCGAGCCGGGCTCCCGCAGCAGCACATTCATCCGCTGCCAAGAGGAGCCGCCGGGCGCTCGCACGCTCGCCCGGCTCGCCTCGCAGTCTGGGAGCGCGCTGCTCTCGGGAGGACCCGGCCGCCGCGCCAAACCCCGCCGCCGTCTCTCCGTGCGAGCCATGGCCGGCCTCGGCCACCCCGCCGTCTTCGGCCGGGCCACCCACGCCGTGGTGCGGGCGCTGCCCGAGTCCCTGTGTCGCCAGGCGCTGAGACGCTCCCAGGGTGAAGAGGTGGATTTCGCTCGCGCCGAGCGCCAGCACCAGCTCTACGTGGACGTGCTGGGCAGCAAGCTGGGGCTGCAGGTTGTGCAGCTGCCGGCCGACGAGAGCCTGCCCGACTGCGTGTTCGTGGAGGACGTAGCCGTGGTGTGCGAGGAGACCGCCCTCATCACCCGCCCCGGAGCGCCCAGCCGCAGAAAGGAGGTAACGGGCCAGCTCCCGGGCAGGCGACACGAGGGGCGCGGCCCGCGGACGCGCGTGGGCCCTTTCGCGCGTGGAACCGACCCCACGGGCTCAGTTCCTAACTTCCCATTGCGGGACCCGGGCAGCGTGGTTGGGTGTGGGAGAGCCAAACCAGACAAGTTCATTGTTCACACCTCCTGGCTGTCGGGGAGCCTTCGAGGCGATCTCCACTGAACTGTGGTGGCGGACTCGGGCAGGTGGCTGGACTGGGGACCCATCTCGCCAGCGTTTCTGTCTTGCAAATGTCACAGTGCGGAAGACAATGCTACTCTGTTTCCTTGCCAGAAGAGTCCTCCAAGAGGGCAGGTGGAAACTGGGGGCAAGGTCCCCCAAGTCCTGCAGGGAGCTCCTGGCAGGGCCAGTCAGGTGACATCAGGCAGCCTCTGTGCCTAGCGACCTGGGGCGTCCGCGTTACTTTTCAGGGGTGGCAAATGAGTCCTGAAGAACGCACCTGGCAAGCGAATGTGTTTAAGGTTTTGTTAGTGAGCTGTGTTTAAATGTGTATGTGAATGGGCCGTGTTTGAAAAGCTGTGCTGGTGCGGAGTGTTGGGCTTGTGCGTTTCCTTAGCAGTGGTAGTTTTTACTAGTTCTGTAATTTTTATTCTCTCTTTCTCTGCAGTTAAGACGGCTGTTTGTATTCTTCGAGGGGCGGGGTGTATGTGTTAGTGCCTATAAATGATCGTATCTTGTGGAAATGGCTGTGACTGCTTTGAAAATAATGTAGGTTAGTGGGGGAGAGACACATAGAGCGAGATAAGGTTTGAAAATGCCATCTGGCCTGGGATTCTTACCACTGTCCGGGAAGAGCCCAGGCTCAGGGTCCCCCTCACTCTTGGCATCCAGCAGCATAACAAGGCGCAGGTGGTTTCTTTCAATCTAAAGGGATTGTTACCCCCTTTCTGTCAATTTGGAAATAGTTCCTAGGGCTCATGACTTAAATATACTTTTTCCACACTTGATCTGCTCGCCTGGTGAAACCCTACAGAGTCTGAGTATGATCTAGTCCACCTGTTTGTCATTTAGGTAATCAATGTTTCTTCCCACACTCTCACTTACCAGAAAACCAAGACTAACAGGCCTCGTTCACTTAGGCTGTTCGCTTTCCTCTGGTTACACTTTTCCAGACAGACCCGTGCAAAAGGGCTCCCACTCCCAGATTAGGCTTTAACCTAATGTGAGTGAAGCCACAGTAGATAACTACTGATACATTCTTGCCATATGGTACGGCCTGATACATTCTTGCCGTATGGTACGGCAATACTTAAAATGGTAAAATCGTCTTCAAAAAGTGTCAAAATGGTACTCATTTGATGAGCATCTTCATTTCATCTCTCATTGTCTCCATATTCATTTGATTTGACTTCTGTAAGGAGGATGCATCTCTTGGTAACATGGATAATATATTGTTCGTGTAATTAGCTTTCCAAGTTTGGTTTTTCTAATATAAGAGCTAGCATTGATCTTTGTCCTGGAGAGATTTTGATATTTTAGATGTCAGAATTAGATTGCATTCTGCAGTCAGCTTGGTGGTTCACACTGGCAAGAGGTCAATCCTTGTGTTATCTTTTTCTGTGTAGGGTGCTGAACCCCAGGACCTTGCCAATAGTAGGTAAGCATTCTACTACTGAGCTAGAGCCCCGGCCACAGAGATCACATGATGTAGAGAGGAAGATGCTCTATTGCATTAATTCTGTGCCTCTGGGGATGTGCCCTTGACTCATCTCACTCTAGGATGGGTATAAAGATTCCATAATGCCATTATGAATCTGTAAATTCCCCTGAAATCCAAAGACAAGCTGTTTAGCAAATGTTGACTGTTACTGGATGTTTCATGACTAGGACGCAGTCAGCTGCTCACTGAGGTCGTTTGTGGTGCTTCTGTCTCCCAGGAAAAAGGCAAAGCCACACTCCTGCTTTGGGCTTCGTCTTAATCTGTTCTGTCGCGTGACCCTCTGACCTCCCTACAAAGCACCTTTGCTCCTGCAAGTCATCGGGGTCACTAGGGCGAGGTGCTTCCTGACTTTGAGAGGACATGTGCAGTCCTGGCTGAGCAGGATGCTTTGGAGACTAGGCCCATGTGGGCGATGCTTGTTAATATCTCTCACAGCAGTTTGCCACCTTGGCAGGTATGGATGCTTGGTGAATGGGTGAAGTGCTGAACAGCTGATAGTACCTTCAGTCTTGATGCTCGATGGATGGGTGGGTGGATGGATGGGTGTGTGGGTGGGTGGATGGATGTGTGGGTGGGTGGGTGGCTGGATGGATGTGTGGATGGATGTGTGGATGGATGGGTGGATGGATGGATGGATGGGTGGGTGGATGGATGGATGGATGGATGGATGGATGGATGGGTGGGTGGATGGGTGGGTGGATGGATGGGTGGGTGGATGGATGGATGTGTGGGTGGGTGAGTGGGTGGGTGGATGGATGGATGAATGGATGGATGGGTAGATGGATGTGTGGGTAGGTGGGTGGAAGAAATGCTAACCTTCAGGTGTAGATGCTTGTTGAATGAATGAGTGAATCCATCAGTCAATGAAATGCTCAACAGACAAGCTAATGACGACCCCAGGATCCTTTTTGGATTGAGATACACTTTTGTGTGTGAAAACCTACAGCAGCCAAGGAGTTATGTTTTTAAAAATCTCATCATTGGTATTCCTACGCCTGTTCATTTCACTCCCCATTGCATCTTCCTGCCAAGGCCAAGGTGGTTAACGCAATGTGATCCTCCTCCGAGCAGAGTTCTGGAGGGTTTCCATGGAGCTGGACCCTGCTTGCTTTTCCAGCTTTAGTTTCATCTTTGCATCTCTTCCTCAGAGCATGCCCCCATCACTTGGCTCAGACTTGCTTCTTTCATTCATAGGTCCACCTTTCTGGACGCATACCTCCTTCCTCTCCACCCTTTAGCTGGCTGTTCTTGGCCTGCTGTCCCCATTAATACCACTTTAGCTAACATTTATTGGGTACTTGCCAATTGCTACAAACTGCCAGGTCTGTGACATGCATTTATTTCATCAATGGTCATTCAACAGTATCATTATTGATGAAACAGAGAAAGCAATAACAGAAATCACTCAGGGTTGCAAAGCGGCACCAATGGAGCCAGGGCCTGAACTCAGGTGTGTAGCATTCCTTCTGATGCATGATTAATAAAAACTCAGAGACAGAAACTGGGGTTCAACCTGAAGGTCAGAAAAGCAAAGCAGCCAGCCACTGGCTCTCACCTTGACCTTGGTCCGAAATGGTGATCCTGCCTCCAGGAATCTCAGAATGAGACTGAGATTGAGACCCGTCTCTTCCCATTTTATATTCCTCTCTAGTTCTGGGATTAAAGGCGTGCACTACTACTGCCTGGTTTCTATGGCAAGCTAGCATGGCTACTGGATTAAAGTTGTGTGTTATTGCAACCTGGTCTGTAAGATTGGCCGTTAACTCTGAGCTTCAGTTAAGCTTTATTTATTAAAATATAAATGGAATATTACTACAGCATTCCAAAGTTCTAGTCCCACTTTCTGAGTTGTTAGACATCACTTTTCCCTCCCTGAACCTGTTTTCTCCTTATGGGTGTCCTCTACCCTATCCCCTCCTCCTCCCTCCCCCCTTCTGATGTTTCCCATACCCTGTGATTGCCTGCCCACAGCTCGGGTACCTTCCATTATCTTTAGGAGCAGGGATGTTGTCTACATTGTTTCATATTTTGTTTCAAAGCCTAATACACAGTAGACATTCAGAAAATATTTTGATGGACAAATGTATCCATGATTGAGCCCAACTTTATTTCTCCTCCCTTATGAGGGTTTTGGACTTTTTTTTTTAAAGATAGGGTCTCACATTGTAGCCCAGGCTGGTCTGCAGCCCACTATGTACCCCAGGCTATATTCAATTGCTGACATTCCTCTAGCCTCAGCATTCCAAGTGCTGGGACTATAGGCATGATCCACCCCACCCAGTTCTAGTGATATATTTGGTATTTTATAAGCATGCCAAGTTGGTAGAGTCCCAGACATTTCATTATGACTGTGGGTGGATTGTAACTTTAGCCCTCGTCCTTTCCTGGCTCTTCTTGTCATTTATTATTGCTTTGTTTTTAATAAAAGTCTTGAGAAAGTACTCTTTAATCAAAGCATCGTGCTGTATTTAATGACTTTTCTTCTTTGGAAGAAAGAACCAAATTTCAGAGCTTGTCTGAGAAAACGCAGTGTTTGCCTCAGTCAGGTTCCAGTGATTCCTAGGACTTCGAACTGTGCAGGAAGCTGTTTGGTGAAGGCAACTGTATACACAGAAGGTGGGCAACAGTATCCATTGGCAACTCTGCCTCTCCCCATGTTGGGATGTTTTGTAATAGGTTTAATAGTTAGGAAACAAATCAATTCGGAGAACCAGATCATGTTTCAAATTAACCCAGTGTATTGTTTTTTAAGGGAAAAGTCAACTCTTAAAAGTCAAAGTCCTGTAAACAACCCGTCTAAAAGCCAAACTAGGACTGGGGACAGTGTAAGGGCTAAGGGGTGTTTAATGATTAAATTTTCTGTGTAGATAATGATTTCCTAAGTTCAGGGTGTACCTGGGTGTGTGGTGTCCCAACCTTCCCTCCACTCTTGCCCCAGCTACTTAACCATTTTCTTCAGTTTCTTCTCTGAAGGGTTTTAATACCTAATAACTGATTGACTGACAGGGCTTACTTAAGCAAAATTGTGAAATTATTCTCTGCCCCCCTCCTCCCCACTAAGAGCTCCTTTATCCTTTCCCAGACACATGGGATAATTCTGTCCAGGAGAAAAACCACACCAATCTCTTCTCACAGACTGATAATGGCTTTAATTATTCTTTTCTCAGTCACTTTCAGTTTTACAGCCCTCTCTAGGAAGAAGACAGTGTTTAGCATGAGGTAATAATCCCAAAGAGGAAGAGGAGGAGACAAGGAGGAAAATGGAGATGTAAATAGAAGGAGGGAGCAGTATAGAGTGTCGCCCCTCACCAGGGTTTGGGGACCATCGTGGAGGAGGGACAGGAAGATTGCAAGAACCAGAGGTTGGGGAGGACCAGAGCCAAGCAATTTTCTGAGCATCAGAGAATCACTGCACCTGTGAGCTTGCAGCTGTGATTACCTACATAGGACCAAGACCGTCAATGTTCTAGCTAAGAGAAGGAATTGTTTCATGAGCTCCCACCCCTGACTGAGGAGCTACAAACAGTGGATGGTTTCCAGGGGATGGAAAGAGAGACAATTTTCTTTTTTTTTTTCCGTACATTGTTTTGTTTTATTTTTTCCATTCAAGAACATAATTAAAGAAATAAAATTTTTACCTTTCTTCCCCTTCTCCCGGTCCCCTCCCACTACCCCCCACCCCTCCTCCCTCCCCCTTCTTCCTTGAAAGAGGGCATGGTGCCCTGCCCTGTTGGAAGTCCAAGGCCCACCCCCATCCCTCCCGGCC